>CM022303.1:555565439-556061558 GCA_011799875.1 Thinopyrum elongatum | reverse complement strand
AAGTGACTCAAAGAATAGAGCTATGCTCCCCGGCAACGGCGCCAGAAAAAGGTCTTGATAACCCACAAGTATAGGGGATCGCAACAGTTTTCGAGGGTAGAGTATTCAACCCAAATTTATTGATTCGACACAAGGGGAGCCAAAGAATATTCTCAAGTATTAGCAGCTGAGTTGTCAATTCAACCACACCTGAAAGACTTAATATCTGCAGCAAAGTATTTAGTAGCAAAGTAGTATGGAAGTAAAGGTAACGGTGGCAAAAGTAACAGTAGCAGTTTTGTAGCAATCGTAACAGTGGCAACGGAAAAGTAACTTAGCAAAGATCAATATGAAACGAGCTCGTAGGCAATGGATCAATGATGGATAATTATGTCGGATGCCATTCATCATGCAACAGTTATAACATAAGGTGACACAGAACTAGCTCCAATTCATCAATATAATGTAGGCATGTATTCCGAATATAGTCATACGTGCTTATGGAAAAGAACTTGCATGACATCTTTTGTCCTACCCTCCCGTGGCAGCGGGGTCCTATTGGAAACTAAGGGATATTAAGGCCTCCTTTTAATAGAGAACTGGACCAAAGCATTAGCACTTAGTGAATACATGAACTCCTCAAACTACGGTCATCACCGGGAAGTGTTTCGACTATTGTCACTCCGGGGTTGCCGGGTCATAACACGTAGTAGGTGACTATAACTTGCAAGATAGGATCAAGAACACAAATATATTCATGAAAACATAACATGTTCAGATCTGAAATCATGGCACTCGGGCCCTAGTGACAAGCATTAAGCATAGCAAAGTCATAGCAACATCAATGTTAGAACATAGTGGATACTAGGGATCAAACCCTAACAAAACTAACTCGATTACATGATAGATCTCATCCAACCCATCACCGTCCAGCAAGCCTACGATGGAATTACTCACGCACGGCGGTGAGCATCATGAAATTGGTGATGGAGGATGGTTGATGATGACGATAGCGATGATTTCCCCTCTCCGGAGCCCAAAACAGACTCCAGATCTGCCCTCCCGAGGAAGAACAGGAGGTGGCGGCGGTTCCGTATCGTAAAACGCGATAAATCCTTCTCTCTGATTTTTTTTTCTCCCCGAACGTGAATATATGGAGTTGGAGTTGAGGTCGGTGGAGGTGCAGGGGACCCACAAGACCAGAGGGCGCGCCCCAGGGGGGTGGGCACGCCCTCCACCCTTGTGGACAGGTGGTGGGTCCCCTTCTGTTGATTCTTTCGCCAATATTTTTTATTTATTCCAAAAATAATCTCCATGAAGTTTCAGGTAATTCCGAGAAATTTTATTTCTGCACAAAAATAACACCATGGCAATTCTGCTGAAAACAGCGTCAGTCCGGGTTAGTTCCATTCAAATCATGCAAATTAGAGTCCAAAACAAGGGCAAACGAGTTTGGAAAAGTAGATACGATGGAGACGTATCAACTCCCCCAAGCTTAACCCATTGCTAGTCCTCAAGCAATTCAGTTTACAAACTGAAAGTGATAAAGAAAAACTTTTACAAACTCTGTTTGATCTTGTTGTTGCAAATATGTAAAGCCAGCATTCAAGTTTTCAGCAAATATTATGAACTAACCAAATTAACAATAACATTTAGGTTTCACATTTACTCATATCAATGGCATAATCAACTAGCGAGCAATAATGATAAATCTCGGATGACAACACTTTTTCAAAACAATCATGATATGATATAACAAGATGGTATCTCGCTTGCCCTTTCTGAGACCGCAAAACATAAATGCAGAGTACCCCTGAAGATCAAGGACTGACTAGACATTGTAATTCATGGCAAAAGAGATCCAGTCACAGTCATACTCAATATAAATTAATAACAATGCATACAAATGACAGTGGTGCTCTCTAACTGGTGCTTTTTATAAGAGGATGATGACTCAGCAATAAAAGTAAATAGATAGGCCATTCGCAGAGGGAAGCAGGGATTTGCAAAGGTGCCAGAGCTCGAGTTTTTGAAACAGAGATAAATAATATTTTGAGCGGTATGCTTTCATTGTCAACATAACAACCAAGAGATCTCGGTATCTTCCATACTAGATACATTATAGGCGGTTCCCAAACAGAATGGTAAAATTTATACTCCCCCACCACCAACAAACACATTCCACGGCTAGTCCGAAACAACGGGTACCGTCCAACTAACAACAGTCCTGGGGGAGTTTTGTTTGCAATTATTTTGATTTGATTTGAGCATGGGACTGGGCATCCCGGTTACCAGCCATTTTCTCGTGAATGATGAGCGGAGTCCACTCATCGTGAGAATAACCCACCTAGCATGGAAGATATTGACAGCCCTAGTTGCTACATGAGCGATTCGAGCATACAAAACAGATTATCATTTGAAGGTTTAGAGTTTGGCACATGCAAATTTACTTGGAACGGCAGGTAAATACCGCATATAGGTAGGTATGGTGGACTCATATGGAACAACTTTGGGGTCATGGAAGTGGATGCACAAGCAGTATTCCCGCTTAGTACAAGTGAAGGCTAGAAAAAGACTGGGGAGCGACCAACTAGAGAGCGACAACAGTCATAAACATGCATTGAGAGTAACCAACATTAAGTGCAAGCATGAGTAGGATATAAATCACCATAAACATACATATCGTGGAGGCTATGTTGATTTTGTTTCAACTACATGCGTGAACATGTGCCATGTCAAGCCACTCGAATCGTTCAAAGGAGGATACCATCCTATCATACTACATCACAACCATTTTAAAAGCATGTAGGCATGCAAGGTAAACCATTATAAACTCCTAGCTAATTAAGCATGGCATGAATAACTATAATCTCTAATTGTCATTGCAAACATGTTTCATTCATAATGGGCTGAATCAGGAACGATGAACAAATCATATTTACAAAAACAAGATAGGTCGAGTTCATACCAGCTTTTCCTCATCTCAATCATTTCATCATATATCGTCATTATTGCCTTTCACTTGCACTACCAAACGGTGTGGATAATAATAATAGTGCACGTGCATTGGACTAAGCTGGAATCTGCAAACATTTATTCAAAGGAGAAGACAAGGTAATATGGGCTCTTTGTTAGATCGCCACTCAACATTTTCATCATGGTGTTCTCCTCTCGACCCCCAAAGAAAAGAAAATAATTTCAAAGAAACACACTGAAATGTTTTTGAAGTTTTTGTTTTTCTGAAGAAGGTAAAACAAGAACAAGAAAAACTATTTACACGGGAAAGCTCCCAACAAGCAAAAGAAGAACGAGAAATCTTTTTGGGTTTTTTTTTAATACTACAACTAAACATGGAAAGTAAACTAAGCTACAACTATTTTTTTATATTTTTCTCAAAGTTTTTAAAACACGCAAGAAGAAAGTGGAAAAAGAAAATAAACTAGCATGGATAATACAATGAAAAAGTATGAACACCGACAACTGAAATGAGTGTGTGAACATGAATGTAATGTCGGTGAGAAATACGTACTCCCCCAAGCTTAGGCTTTTGGCCTAAGTTGGTCTAGGGCCACTCCTGGCCCGGATTGTATCCGAAATCATAGTTGGGGATGTACTGTGCTGTGGCAGCTACCGCTTGGCGGGCTGCTTCCTGGAGGCGAGCGGCCTCCGCTGTTCTCTCATACTCATTCGCCTCCTCTCTAGTTATAAAATATCTCCCATTTACCTGAAAGTTAAAGAAGGCAGGAGCAGGAAGGGTAACATGGACGGCACACCGTCTGTCATAGATTAGTCGGTACTGGAGGGACTGTTCGTTCCTCTCAAGAAACTGATAGCGCACCAAAGCAGTATAATCAAGAAAAGCGGGTGGCAACTCTATGTCATTCCCCCTTATGGGTACTCCAAGATAATTAGCTAAACGAGTTGCATATATCCCACCAAACAAATCTCCATCCTTAGCATTAAGGTGTAACCTCCAAGCAATAAATGGCCCCCAAGTTATAACGCTTATCACCTAACACTGCACACTTGAGGACACTAAGGTCCGATGCACAAAGGTGGCTATGATCATGTTTACCATTAATGCATCTACCTATAAAGAGAGCAAAATAATGTATGGTAGGAAAATGAATGCTCCCCATGGAGGCTTGTGTGATATTTCTAGTTTCTCCCACAGTGATGCAAGCAAGGAAATCATTGTATTCAGATTTGTGAGGTTCACTATGAATGCCCCACTGTGGGATTTTGCAAGCAGTATTAAAATCTTCAAGGTCCATGGTATATGATTCATCATAAAGATCAAATAAAACAGTATGGGTATTACGCTTGGATGAAAATTCAAACCTCCGGACAAAGGAATCAGTGAGGTAATAGTATTGTAGGCACTTGTCTGATACGAAGTCCTCAAGGCCGGCATTTTGTACGTATGCATAAAACTCATCCTTGAAACCTGCATGAACCATGAATTCATCCGACGGCCATTCACAAGGCCGCACTTGAGCTTCCCTTGGTGGTTCAAGGTCTGGCTCACGTATAGCGAGCATCGGTGTTTGCTTCCTTGAAGAACCACCTTGGTACATTTTCCTAGACATTTTTCTTTCTCTGAAAAATTTCTGAAATTTTTAGTGACTCAAAATAAAAGTGAACCAAACTCAACAAGATTGATAGCAACTACTCCTACAAGTGCCTAGAGGCTATATCATGCATCAAAACTACTTTGGACCATATAAATTTGACATGCAAGCTCAAGAACAAGGTCACCACCGCAGCAAAAATTTGCAATAAATAAAGCACTAGAACAAAAACTAATTAGACCAATGGAGGAGTCACATACCGAAGAACAATCCCCCAAAACAGTTTTGCAAATGGAGCTTTGAGCAAGGAGATCGAAAATGGCAGCAAGATGAGCAAGAACACGGGTTTGAGCTATGGGATGATTCTTTCTGGAGGAAGAAGGAGTGGATGGGTGCTGGAATAAGTGGAGGAGACCCACGTGGGACCCATAAGACAGGGGGCGCGCCCAGGAGGGTAGGGCGCACCCTCCACCCTTATGGTCCACTGGTGCATCCCCCTGGTGCATGTTCAGTGCCAGAAATTATAAAATATTCTATAAAAAATCATACTAAATTTTCAGGGCATTTGGAGAACTTTTATTTTCGGTAAAAAATTTTATTGCATGGATAATTCAGAAAACAGACAGAAAATACTATTTTTGCTTTATTTAATCTAAATAACAGAAAGTAAAAGGTGGGTACAGAAAGTTGTGCCTTCTAAATTCATCCATCTCATGCTCATCGAAAGGTATCCATTAACAAGGTTGATCAAGTCTTATTAACAAACTTCTTCCGAATGACATGAAACCGGAGAATTTTTTAATAACACTTGGTTACCTCAACGGGGATATGCATGTCCCCAACAATAAGAATATCATATTTCTTTTTGACAGTAGGAAGAGGGAATTCGAAACCTCCAATAGTAATTATTGAAATTTTTCCAATAGAATTGATACTATGAACTTGAGGTTGTTTCTTCGGGAAGTGTACCGTATGCTCATTACCATTAACATGAAAAGTGACATTGCCTTTGTTGCAATCTATAACAGCCCCTGCAGTATTCAAAAAGGGTCTACCAAGGATAATCGATGTACTGTCGTCCTCAGGAATATCAAGAATAACAAAGTCCATTAAGATAGTAACATTAGCAACCACAACAGGCTCATCCTCACAAATACCGATGGGTATAGCAGTTGATTTATCAGCCATTTGCAAAGAAATTTTAGTAGGTGTCAACTTATTCAATTAAAGTCTACGATACAAAGAGAAAGGCATAACACTAACACCGGCTCCAAGATCACATAAAGCAGTTTTAATATAGTTTCTTTTAATGGAGCATGGTATAGTTGGTACTCCTGGATCTCCAAGTTTCTTTGGTATTCCACCCTTAAAAGTATAATTAGCAAGCATGGTGGAAATTTCAGCTTGCGGTATCTTTCTTTTATTTGTAACAATATCTTTCATATACTTAGCATAAGGAGACATTTTAAGCATATCAGTCAAACGCATATGCAAAAAGATAGGTCTAATCATTTCAGCAAAGTGCTCGAAATCCTCATCATCCTTTTTCTTGGATGGTTTAGGAGGAAAGGGCATGGGTTTTTGAACACATGGTTCTCTTTCTTACCATGTTTCCTAGCAACGAAGTCTCTCTTATCATAACGTTGATTCTTTGATTGTGGGTTATCAAGATCAACATCAGGTTCAATCTCTACATCATTATCATTAATAGGTTGAGCATCAATATGAACATCGTCATTAACATTAGCACTAGGTTCATGTTCATCACCAGATTATGTCTCAGCATCAGAAATAGAAATATCATTAGGATTCTCAGGTGTGTCTATAACAGGTTCACTAGAAGCATGCAAAGTCCTATCAGTTTTCTTTTTCTTTTTATTACTAGGACTAGGTGCATCTATATTAATTCTCTGAGAATCTTGCTCAACTCTCTTAGGATGGCCCTCAGGATACAAAGTTTCCTGGGTCATTTTACCACCTCTAGTCATAACCCTAACAGCATTATCATTGTTCTTACTATTCAACTCATTGATCAATTCATCTTGTGCCTTAACTACTTGTTCTACTTGAGTTGTAACCATGGAAGCATGTTTACTAATAAACTTAAGATCGTTAACAGTTCTACTCATATAATCACCCAAGTGGTCAAGCATGTATGCATTACGTTTCAATTGTCTACTAACATAAGCATTGAAGTTTTCTTGTTTAACAATAAAATTATCAAACTCATCCAAGCATTGACTAGCTGACTTATTATGAGGAATATCACCTTCATCAAATCTATAAAGAGAGTTTACCTCTACTACCTGTGTCGGGTTATCAAGACCATGTATTTCTTCAATAGGCGGTAGATTCTTAACATCTTCAGCTTCAATACCTTTTTCTTTCATAGATTTCTTCGCCTCTTGCATATCTTCAGGATTGAGAAATAGAATACCCCTTTTCTTCGGAGTTGGCTTAGGAGTTGGTTCAGGAAGTGTCCAATCATTATCATTACTCAATATATTATTCAATAGCAATTCAGCTTGCTCAATAGTTCGTTCCCTGAAAACACAACCAGCACAACTATCCAGGTTGTCTCTGGAAGCATCGGTTAGTCCATTATAAAAGATATCAAGTATTTCATTTTTTCTTGAGAGGATGATCAGGCAAAGCATTAAGTAATTGGAGAAGCTGTAACACCCTGGATTTTGCCCATTTTCTTTTTCTTTCGATTTCGGTCTGGATTTGCTTTTCTGTGGCTTCGTGGTGTTGAAACCTGGAGAAATCACCTTTGATTCCTCTCCCCAATGGATTTTCAACCTCAAAACCATCCCAAGGCCTCATCATTTCCATCTTGGACCAATCCCAATAGTCTTTTCTTGGGAATATTCCTTAAAGGAATAACCCTGTCTTCTCTGGGTTGTGAAGCAACCCACATTTCCATCATTCCAAAGATTCCCAAATAATTCTCATAAATCCTTTGGGACATATCTTCTTTAGATATGTGAAAATACCTCCTTGCCATGTTCAAAAATATTTCATCAATATTCCTTTTCCGATTCTGCCCTAGCTGGCAGTTTGTGAAGCAAGTACCCTTTGTATCTGCTTTCTTGCTCTCAAACTTTTTGGGCATTCTTTCCTATCCATATCATTGCCACATGCCAAATTTCAACCTCATTTGCCTAGTGAATATTCCTGAGCAATTTTTCAAAGTTTCTGTTCAAACAGAGGCCTTGTGAAGGAAGTGCAAGCTAGGCATATCCAAATGAGTTGAAATTTTGCAAGCATCTTAATATGATCAAATCATAGCTCTCCACTAAATTTTAGCATCATTCAATCATCTATGTGATCACAGCATCAAATCTTTGTTTCTGGTAATTATTTTGGGTTGTGAAGCAATTATAACTTTTATTGCTCCATAATTCATGAATAATTTCCAGAACATGATTCTACCTATATGATGTCTCTCCACCCAATTTGGGATCATTTTATCTACCCAATATTTCTCTAGAATTTCTCTTAGTTTCTGTCCAGAAAGGACCACTATGAAGGAAGTACCTTTTTGGTGTGTCCAAATGGTATGAAATTTTTATAGTGTGTTTGTGTATCCAAATAACTCCTAGCCACCAAATTTCAGCTCAATCCAAGCATCCCTTAGAGTGCCACTTCATGATTCATTTTCTGGACCAGTTTGGGCAGTTGTGAAGCAACTATGCTAAATCCTTGTCCAAATCCTTCTAAAGTTCACAGGATCATAGTCCTTCCTACCCTAAGCATGGATGACATCTTTTGATCCTTAGTGGCTATCCCATTTCATCTCAGCTTCATGTCCAAGTTTTCTACAGAAAACTTCTGTGGATCATTCCCATCTACCCACAGTGTTTTTCTTCGAGCCATCACCTCTAAGATAACCTATATTGAAGAGACTATACGTTAGACATGATGTAACGGGCCAGAATGCACCGTGTGTGCCTGTGCACGCGGTGACCACGCGTTTGACATGCCAATGCACGCGCTCTGTGCATTGGGGCCCTCTGCCTCGTCCGTTTCCCCCTCCCCTCGCCACCTCTCCATGTCCAGAAGCTCCGTCTTGGCCTCGACTTCGCTCTGGAACCCTCTCCCCCTCTGGATTCCTCCCCAACGAGCCGTCCCCGTCGAGAAACAGAGCCCGCCCATGAGCCACCGTCGTCTTTCCTCCCCTGGCCTTTTCCTCCCGAGCCGTCCCGTCCCTCCTGCTCCCCGTCAGGTTGGCCGCACCACGACGCCGAACTAGCCTCCATCCGTTCGAGTCCGAGCACTGGAGCTCCGGCGACGTGTCACCGCGGCCGAGCCGGCCACCCTCGCCGTCCGGCTATATAAAGCCACCCCGAGCCTCTCCGAGCATCTCAAGCTCCTACCCTCAGTCCCAGCTCCCTCCCCAACCACTCCATCAAGCCGGAGCACCACTCATCGCCTTCCTCTTCCGCCATGGCCGCCGCCTCGGCCACCTCGAATTGGAGCAAGCCAGACTCTCTCCCCTCCTCCTCTCCCCACCAGTAGACCCACCGAAGCTTGCCGAGCCTCCCCACCTATTCGCCTCGTCCCCGGAGCGGCCGTAGCCTCGCCCCCAATTCTGGCCGACGGCCTCCGCCGCAGGCACCAAAGCCATCATCGCCTCGACCTTCTCTGGCGCATGCGGAGCCCCTGGATGGATGCGCCTCTCCACCCAGCTGCGCAGTTTGGTAGCCGGGGCCTCGCCAGAGGTGCTCGAAGCCGGCCAGGGCGGTCGCCGGCGTCGCGCGGCCTCGCCCTCCTCTGTTTTCCGTCGGGAGGGAGAAGGAAGAAGGAAGGAGGAGAGAGAAAGCCCGGCGGGACCCACCTGGCAGCGACACAAGCCCCGGCCCCGCCACTGCCAGCGTGGATAGGTGGAAGCGCATTCTACGCTTTACGCTTTCCCCGTGGGAAAGCATATTTTGCTGGAATGCGCGACCCGCCGAGCTGCCAGGGGCCTGCCTGTGAATATTTTATTTACAGAATAGTCCCTGGTCTTCAACCCTTCACAACTTTTAGCTCGTAACTCCGATTGAGGTGAATCCAAAGCCTACTTCTTCGTATCGTCGAGCTCTATCTTTTGGTGTCATCTTCACTAGGTGGTCCCATAGTGAAAATGACCATTTTGCCCTTGTCCGTAAACAGCCTCCTCTGAGAGAGAACTGTTTCCGGCAATCGTCTTCGCGGACTTCCCGCACTTCTTTCCGATGGTTCCTTCATCCCCAGGCAGGCCACGACAGCCTCTTGCATGACGGATTTGCAGTAGCTATGGTTCATACTTGAATAGTTATCTAATGTGTGCATGTTAATTTCTATATACTCATATGACATGCCGGTTATCAAGTACTCATTGGTAGCATTATGCTCCTGATTAATACTTGCAGTAGTTCAAGCCAGGACGATGACATGTCTGCATGTTTATTTAATGGTTGTTATGAACATAATGAGGTTGTTCATGCTCACCATGCTCGTCTGCATTTAGCTGGTTAAATGCTTGCATGATGTGGTTACTATGATCCAGATATTATGCTTCCCATCCCTGCTTAGGTTATATCATGTTCATATGCAATATGATTTCATCATGTTATCATGACTCAGTACATCGTCATTTAAGTTAAACTGGATGTAATCAAACTTGAACACCTGTTGGCTGAGTCACAGTGCGGACCGAATCGAGCTCACCAGTGCAACCACACTTGCTGGGATGGGGCAGCCCTAATTCGATCTATTGTCATGCCTCTCGCCGGAACCTCCAATTAGGGAAGGTTATGAGTGCGTGCTACCCTGATCAGGTAGGCGGCTATAACCTTGTGAACCCAGTTTTGGTTTTGAGCTCAGGTCCCCGGTTGGGACAGTTTTGTTTGGCCACGACGGTGGCAGGTGTCGGAAGGACACAGGGGTCACCCATGACATAGCCCAAAGGGGAGTTTGTCGGAGTGGCCGGGAGAGTGCCATGCAATAGATTGGGTTTTGTCGGAATGTCGTCGGTCCACCCGAATGGGAGCACGAGGCCATGAGTTCTGTGGTGTGGGTACAATGTAGTAACCTCTGTAGAGTGTATAATCTATCGATAGCCACGTCCTCGGTCATGGGCACAGTTCGTAGTAGGACACACTATGGGTCAACAGTATAATAATCTTGCTATAACCACCCCGTTCGATGAGAAAGAAGTTGGTTGATCTTTATGTGATTGCGAGAGGATCACCGTGGTATCGAGTATACCGACGCTGGTTGATCGTGATCATGAGAGGATCACCGTGGTATCATGGATACCGGATTTGGTTGATGGTGCTATGTGGTGATCTCGGGTAAAGGCCAAGCTCCTTGTGATCATGTTATCACTACGGTATTGTAATACCAAGTTTGGTTGGTCCCGAGGTTATCATGTGGCACACTCGATGGTAAGTTCTTCCATGTGGTGGTTACGAGGTAACCCCAGAACAGAGTAAGTTGCGTCATGATAGTTTTAACCTGTTGCATGTAGTGTCATCATGCTCATATGCCCTACCATGCTTATATTGTTCTAGCATCGTCATGTTTACACCTGTTTAACCGGTAAATGCCATGCTGTTGCTTGTCTTGATTGCTTTGGTTGCTGTGAGCTTGCGGGTACATTCAAAGTACTCACCTGGCGTGTCATGCCAGTTTGCAGGTCATGCCATGATTGCTTGCTTGTCGAGGATTCCGAGTTTGCGAGCTAGGATACGCGTTCTAGCCAGAGTCCCTGCGGAGTGGAGTTCACCACCGCCGTTGTTGTTCCGCTGCCAAGGATACTCCGTTTCCTCGGGTTGTTCCGCTGTTAGCATAGAGCTACCCTGGGCAGGCGTAGTATCACCATGGCGATGTAATCCATGTACCCTTGTAACCTTATCCATAGTAATAAAGAGCTGATTTGTTCTATGCCAATGGTGCCGTATTCCAGAAGACTTGTCTTTGGGCTGGGATACAGGGCGTTCCGGTTTCCTCTGAGACGGGGTGCCACAAGCGTTGGTATCAGAGCAGGTTTGGCTGTAGGACGCCCTAGACCACACGAACGTTAGTAACCGGTAGTCTAGTCGGTTTGCTGCACTTGTTTGTTGCATTTGTTTGTGCATAGCATGCATGTAGAATATTTATTTTGTCACTAACGGTTGATCTGGTGAGTGTAGGTGGCATCGGCTTCGATTCACCGCCTGCACCCCCCCCCCCCCAATTTGCATATTTGCTCCTTGGTGTGGTGTCATCTTCGTCCCAGCGGGGTGATGCCAAGGTGCTTGGTGTTGTCAATTCCTTGTCGGATTGATGCACCGGTACCACACCAATTATCCTATTCAACCACCCCTATAGTTTCGGTGATAGACATGATTCTATCTCGGATCGTGCCATTCTTCTAGCCGCGTTGGCAACCCTTACTGATCCTAGTTATCAGAAAAAGGGCAATGCCCGCAAACCTTTCTTTCCATCGCCATCCCTTCCTACCATCCATCCTCTGGACGAGTACGGTTTCCCTCCGTACGCTTGATGATAATGTGGTCGTGACTTCTGTGTTCCGATCCACGATCACCAAGTCCGTTCTCACCTCTGTGTCCATCCAGCTGTAACTAGTGTAAGCCCATGTTTGGTGTAGCCTTGTTTACACCAACTTTCTTCCACACATTGATTCACTTTCGTGCACACCGCCACCGCATGTTAGATCGTAACACCGGAGTTCTTGCGAGATTGGTGTGCTTAAGTAGGAATGCATATTATTGTTACGAATAGATGTAGTATATGATATTGCTTGTGTGTGATCTTGTTGCTTTGTGCTTTTATTTTAGTAGTTTCTTTTGCTTCTTTCCTTGGGCCCTTGGTGTTACCTTATTTTCCCTTATGGAAGTTGCTCCCCGACACCGAACTCAAAGAATCAATGAAGAGGCAAGCATTTGGAAGCTCAGCTCAACAATATGGGATTTGGCGCCGACTGCCTGGCATGGGGAATATCTGTTCTGATTATAATGATATTCTGGATTGATTATTGGCATCAGGTATATACCAATGTGCGATCTTTACAGCAGTAATAATCAAATCAGCAAGAAAGCAAAGATGTGTGCATGATCAGTAGTACACTTCGGGTCAAAGGTATGGTTCACATATAAGGTTGGCGTCTGCTATGAGTACAATTTGAACTAGCTATATCCCGGAAGCAAGCCAACATATGCTAGGAACTCAGTGCCCAACAAGAAGAATAGTCAAACAACTTTCTGCATACAGAAGGAACCGACAGCAGAAACATTAAGGGATATATATATATATATATATATATATGCACTCAGTCTGCTTATGGCAACAAGGAAACTTCAGATATAAGCAACTCAGTCTTTCTACACAAGCTTGCCTCAGGAATCAAGTGGCCAGCCACACATGTTTCCATAGATGTGGCGAACATGCTACCAAGGTCATATGAGTTACCCATACAATGATGCCAGCTCGGTGAGGATTTAACCATCGCATGAGCTATGTAAGAAGAAGAAGAATGTTAGTTATACACTTTAGTGTGATGACCAACAACCCATGGAGCAAGCCGACCATCGGGTATATGCCTTAAAGTATTGCTCCATGTTATGCCTGTATGTTCAAATTATTATGCTGATACCCGTATGCATAGTAGCGAGCTGTATGGGACGCATATGAACCCTTGCCGTCTTTCTTTAGTAAAGGCACCATGCCTGTGTTCTGAGCTGTTTCCGGCCGTCCGGGGTGGATGCCGATTTTATATTTCTCTTACCAGCAACTGGACCGTGTTCTGAGCTGCTTTTCGGCCATCTCGGGCAGCTGCTAAATTTCTTTTCGTAGCAGTGGCCCTATGCTCTGAGCTGTTCTTCGGCCGTCTTAGGGAGCTGCTACTTTCTTCTTATCGACACCGTCTCATGCTCTGAGCTGCTTTTCAGCCGTCTTGAGTCGGGGTTGAGTTACTCTAGTAATGTCCCAGATCTGAGTTGTAAAGACCGCTCTGGTGGCTACTGGTTTATTTGCCGGTTTCATCCAAGGGTTCAGACGGTCGTTACCCTATAGCTACAACTTGTAAAGTGATATGCCTGCCGGAATATTGTACCTGGCAGTACCCATGGTCATCCAAAGGATCAAGAACACATCAAGCCAAGCCCTTTCAGCTAAGGATCCAGGCAAAGAGAACCATAATGAAGAAGCAAGATTGTCCATACAGGTATGGTAATGGTTGCATGGTACAGATACTCCGAACAGTCTGGTTCGGTACCAATCACCATGGGTGCACACCCATGGGGTATATCCCATTTGCAACGACCTCCTATCAAGGTACCCCATTTAGCCAACTATATATGCTCAGAATTGTCAGAAGAAGACATCCAAGTCCGTCAGGTGCCGACGGACGGAACGATCAGAAGGTTGACAACTGTCTCGAAGCATGTATCCTCACCTAGGGAAATCAGTTAAAGAATAACCTGCCATGAGCAAGATTCTGCTGCCAGAATCACTGTCAGTCAAGTCTAGGGATAATATCGTTATAAGGCCGTACACCTTTATGCTGGTCACGACAGGTGATAGTCACCTCTTGGGTACAGATTTCATACCCAAGACAGCGGAGATACCCAAGATGATTCTGTAAATTGTGTGAGAAGCTAGGATCCGTCAGGAGAATGGTATGATTCACAGTACTGTTTGGAACCTGGAGGACACATAGCCATTTGAAGCTACCCAATGCAATGAGTAAAGGATTCCGTGTCCATCGAGAGAATTTATTCGCAACTCAATGGATGATCGTCCGTATGGGACTCTATCACAACACGTCCATAAGGAACAACTCTCAGGCTTGCGAGAAGGACAGGTATTTCAGTCAGGATAGCTCATCGCATTCATATAAGTTGGCAAGCATAAAAGGATTAAAGTCGGAGTAACATATGAGGTAAGATTTGCCAGAAAAAGGTTCCAGTGAAACAAACTACCCCGAAGCCAGGCAGTGAGTCAGATGATATCCAGTGGGGACATAATACAAAGGCAAAAAGGGAACCAGAGTTGGAAACAGTTTCCTCAAGTGGGAATATTCATGCTTGACCCCTGAGCAACCAAATCTCGAGGACGAGATTTCTTTAAGGGAGGTAGGTCTGTAACACCCTGGATTTTGCCCATTTTCTTTTTCTTTCGATTTCGGTCTGGATTTGCTTTTCTGTGGCTTCGTGGTGTTGAAACCTGGAGAAATCACCTTTGATTCCTCTCCCCAATGGATTGTCAACCTCAAAACCATCCCAAGGCCTTGTCATTTCCATCTTGGACCAATCCCAATATTCTTTTCCAAGTTTTCTACAGAAAACTTCTGTGGATCATTCCCATCTACCCATAGTGTTTTTCTTCGAGCCATCACCTCTGAGATAACCTATATTGGAGAGACTATACGTTAGACATGATGTAACGGGCCAGAACGCACCGCGTGTTCCTGTGCACGCGGTGACCACGCGTTTGACATGCCAATGCACGCGCTCTGTGCATTGGGGCCCTCTGCCTCGTCCGTTTCCCCTCCCCTCGCCACCTCTTCATGTCCAGAAGCTCCATCTTGGCCTCGCCTTCGCTCTGGAACCCTCTCCCCCTCTGGATTCCTCCCTGACGAGCCGTCCTCGTCGAGAAACAGAGCCCGCCCGTGAGCCGCCGTCGTCTTTCCTCCCTTGGCCTTTTCCTCCCGAGCTGTCCCATCCCTCCTGCTCCCCGTCAAGTCGGCCGCACCACGACGCTGAACTAGCCTCCATCCGTTCGAGTCCGAGCACTGGAACTCCGGCGACGTGTCACCACGGCCGAGCCCGGCCACCCTCGCCGTCCGGCTATATAAAGCCACCCCGAGCCTCTCCGAGCATCTCAAGCTCCTCCCCTCACTCCCAGCTCTCTCCCCAACCACTCCATCAAGCCGGAGCACCACTCATTGCCTTCCTCTTCCGCCATGGCCGCCGCCTCGGCCACCTCGAATTGGAGCAAGCCAGACTCTCTCCCCTCCTCCTCTCCCCACCAGTAGATCCACCGAAGCTTGCCGAGCCTCCCCACCTATTCGCCTCGTCCTCGGAGCGGCCGTAGCCTCGCCCCCAATTCTGGCCGACAGCCTCCGCCGCAGGCACCAAAGCCATCGTCGCCTCGACCTTCTCTGGCGCGCGCAGAGCCCCTGGATGGATGCGCCTCTCCACCCTGCGCAGTTTGGTAGCCGGGGCCTCGCCGGAGGTGCCCGGAGCCGGCCAGGGTGGTCGCCGGCGTCGCGCGGCCTCGCCCTCCTCTGTTTTCCGTTGGGAGGGAGAAGGAAGAAGGAAGGAGGAGAGAGAAAGCCCGGCGGGACCCACCTGGCAGCGACACAAGCCCCGGCCCCGCCACTGCCAGCGTGGATAAGTGGAAGCGCATTCTGCGCTTTACGCTTTCCCCGTGGGAAAGCATATTTTGCTGGAATGCGCGACCCGCCGAGCTGCCAGGGGCCTGTCTGTGAATATTTCATTTACAGAATAGTCCCTGGTCTTCAACCCTTCACAACTTTTAGCTCGTAACTCCGATTGAGGTGAATTCAAAGCCTACTTCTTCGTATCGTCGAGCTCTATCTTTGGGTGTCATCTTCACTAGGTGGTCCCATAGTGAAAATGACCATTTTGCCCTTGTCCGTAAACAGCCTCCTCCGAGAGAGAACTGTTTCCGGCAATCGTCTCTGCGGACTTCCCGCACTTCTTTCCGATGGTTCCTTCATCCCCAGGCAAGCCACGACAGCCACTTGCATGACGGATTTGCAGTAGCTATGGTTCATACTTGAATAGTTATCTAATGTGTGCATGTTAATTTCTATATACTCATATGACATGTCGGTTATCAAGTACTCATTGGTAGCATTATGCTCCTGATTAATACTTGCAGTAGTTCAAGCCAGGACGATGACATGTCTGCATGTTTATTTAATGGTTGTTATGAACATAATGATGTTGTTCATGCTCACCATGCTCGTCTGCATTTAGCTGGTTAAATGCTTGCATGATGTGGTTACTATGATCCAGATATTATGCTTCCCATCCCTGCTTAGGTTATATCATGTTCATATGCAATATGATTTCATCATGTTATCATGACTCAGTACATCATCATTTAAGTTAAACTGGATGTAATCAAACTTGAACACCTGTTGGCTGAGTCATAGTGCGGACCGAATCGAGCTCACCAGTGCAACCACACTTGCTGGGATGGGGCAGCCCTAATTCGATCTATTGTCATGCCTCTCGCCGGAACCTCCAACTACGGAAGGTTATGAGTGTATGCTACCCTGATCAGGTAGGCGGCTATAACCTTGTGAACCCAATTTTGGTTTTGGGCTCAGGTCCCCGGTTGGGACAGTTTTGTTTGGCCACGACGGTGGCAGGTGTCGGAAGGACACAGGGGTCACCCATGACATAGCCCAAAGGGGAGTTTGTCGGAGTGGCCGGGAGAGTGCCATGCAATAGATTGGGTTTTGTCGGAACGTCGTCGGTCCACCCGAATGGGAGCACGAGGCCATGAGTTCCGTGGTGTGGGTACAGTGTAGTAACCTCTGCAGAGTGTATAATCTATCGATAGCCGCTTCCTCGGTCATGGGCACAGTTCGTAGTAGGACACACTATGGGTCAACAGTATAATAATCTTGCTATAACCACCGTTCGATGAGAAAGAAGTTGGTTGATCTTTATGTGATTGCGAGAGGATCACCGTGGTATCGAGTATACCGACGCTGGTTGATCGTGATCATGAGAGGATCACCGTGGTATCATGGATACCGGATTTGGCTGATGGTGCTATGTGGTGATCTCGGGTAAAGGCCAAGCTCCTTGTGATCATGTTATCACTACGGTATTGTAATACCAAGTTTGGTTGGTCCCGAGGTTATCATGTGGCACACTCGATGGTAAGTTCTTCCATGTGGTGGTTATGAGGTAACCCCAGAACAGAGTAAGTTGCGTCATGATAGTTTTAACCTGTTGCATGTAGTGTCATCATGCTCATATGCCCTACCATGCTTATATTGTTCTAGCATCGTCATGTTTACACCTGTTTAACCGGTAAATGCCATGATGTTGCTTGTCTTGATTGCTTTGGTTGCTGTGAGCTTGCGGGTACATTCAAATTACTCACCTGGCGTGTCATGCCAGTTTGCAGGTCATGCCATGATTGCTTGCTTGTCGAGGATTCCGAGTTTGCGAGCTAGGATACGCGTTCCAGCCAGAGTCCCTGCGGAGTGGAGTTCACCACCGCCGTCGTTGTTCCGATGCTGAGGATACTCCGTTTCCTCGGGTTGTTCCGCTGTTAGCATAGAGCTACCCTGGGCAGGCGTAGTATCGCCATGCCGATGTAATCCATGTACCCTTGTAACCTTATCCATAGTAATAAAGAGCTGATTTGTTCTATGCCAACGGTGCCGTATTCCAAAAGACTTTTCTCTGGGCTGGGATACGGGGCGTTCCGGTTTCCTCTGAGCCGGGGTGCCAGAGAAGCCTCCCCCAAGCTTGTGGGAGACTCTCTTCTACAATTTGCACAAAATTAAATATTTCCCTTAAGGCAGCTTGTTTCTTATGAGCGGGGAAATATTTTTCAGAGAAATAGTAAATCATATCCTGGGGACTACGCACACAACCAGGAGCAAGAGAATTAAACCATAACTTAGCATCACCCTTTAACAAGAAAGGAAAAAACTTAAGAATATAGTAATAGCGAATTTTTTCCTCATGAGCAAATAGGGTGGCTATATCATTCAATTTAGTAAGATGTGCCACAACAGTTTCAGATTCATAACCATAGAAAGGATCAGATTCAACCAAAGTAAATAACTCAGGATCAACAGAGAATTCACAATCCTTATCAGTAACAAAGATAGGTGAAGTAGCAAAATTAGGATCATATTTCATTCTAGCATTCAAAGATTTTTCTTTCAGCTTAGCTAACAGTTTCTTAAGATCTTCCCTATCATTGCAAGCAAAGAAGTCTCTAGCAGTTTCTTCATCCATAACATAACCCTCAGGTACGACATGCAATTCATATCTAGGGGGAGAATCATAATCTTTAGTTTCAATAATATCATCAGTTTTAGTAATTTCATTCTCTCTAACCCTAGCAAGTTGTTCATCAAGAAATTCACCTAGTGGCACAGTATTATCAAGCAAAGAAGTAGTATCATCATAAGCATCATTCATAGCAGAAGTGGCATCATCAATAACATGCGACATATCGGAATCAATAGTAGGTGTAGGTGTCGCAAGTTTACTTAAAACAGAAGGTGAATCAAGTGCAGAGCTAGATGGCAGTTCCTTACCTCCCATCGTACTAGAGGGATAGATCTTGGTTTTGTTGTCTTTCAGATTCCTCATAGTGATCAACAGATATAAATCCCAAGTGACTCAAAGAATAGAGTTGTGCTCCCCGGCAATGGCGCCAGAAAAAGGTCTTGATAACCCACAAGTATAGGGGATCGCAACAGTTTTCGAGGGTAGAGTATTCAACCCAAATTTATTGATTCGACACAAGGGGAACCAAAGAATATTCTCAAGTATTAGCAGCTGAGTTGTCAATTCAGCCACACCTGAAAGACTTAATATCTGCAGCAAAGTATTTAGTAGCAAAGTAGTATGGAAGTAATAGTAATGGTGGCAAAAGTAACAGTAGCAGTTTTGTAGCAATCGTAACAGTGGCAACGGAAAAGTAACTTAGCAAAGATCAATATGAAACGAGCTCGTAGGCAATGGATCAATGATGGATAATTATGTCGGATGGCATTCATCATGCAACAATTATAACATAGGGTGACACAAAACTAGCTGCAATTCATCATTATAATGTAGGCATGTATTCCGAATATAGTCATACGTGCTTATGGAAAAGAACTTGCATGACATCTTTTGTCCTACCCTCCCGTGGCAGCGGGGTCCTATTGGAAACTAAGGGATATTAAGGCCTCCTTTTAATAGAGAACCGGACCAAAGCATTAGCACTTAGTGAATACATGAACTCCTCAAACTACGGTCATCACCGGGAATTGTCCCGACTATTGTCACTCCAGGGTTGCCGGATCATAACACGTAGTAGGTGACTATAACTTGCAAGATAGGATCAAGAACACAAATATATTCATGAAAACATAATAGGTTCAGATCTGAAATCATGGCACTCAGGCCCTAGTGACAAGCATTAAGCATAGCAAAGTCATAGCAACATCAATCTTAGAACATAGTGGATACTAGGGTTCAAACCCTAACAAAACTAACTTGATTACATGATAGATCTCATCCAACCCATCATCGTCCAGCAAGCCTATGATGGAATTACTCACGCACGGCGATGAGCATCATGAAATTGGTGATGGAGGATGGTTGATGATGACGATGGCGATGATTTCCCCTCTCCGCAGCCCAAAACAGACTCCAGATCTGCCCTCCCGAGGAAGAACAGGAGGTGGCGGTGGCTCCATATCGTAAAACATGATGAATCCTTCTCTCTGATTTTTTTCTCCCCGAACGTGAATATATGGAGTTGGAGTTGAGGTCGGTGGAGGTCCAGGGGACCCACAGGACAAGAGGGCGCGCCCTCCACCCTTGTGGACAGGTGGTGGGTCCCCTTCTGTTGATTCTTTCGTGAATATTTTTTATTTATTCCAAAAATAATCTCCGTGAAGTTTCAGGTCATTCCGAGAACTTTTATTTCTGCGCAAAAATAACACGATGGCAATTCTGCTGAAAACAACGTCAATCCGGGTTAGTTTCATTCAAATCATGCAAATTAGAGTCCAAAACAAGGGCAAAAGAGTTTGGAAAAGTAGATACGATGGAGATGTATCAGGCGCCGCCGCCGCTGCGCGATCTGCCTGGCCGCTGTCGGAGAAGGTGAGCAAGGTTTCGGGCGTGAAGCGGAAGAAGGTTCTTACGAAAAGGCCGGCGCCTTCGTCCACTCCCTCCGCCCCGGCGAGATGTTCCCCGACGATGCCATTCAACGGCGCTGCTTCCAACACAAGCGAGGTGTTCGATGAAATGGCCGGAAGGTATGCATCTTAGATCTCTTATTCTTGCTTCGCTTTTCGGCATTATGGTTGTTCTTGACTTGATGTCGCTCAATGTAGCGGTGGTTCGAACAATGCCACTGCCGAGTTCGTGAACTTGTTGGACACCAACGCCGTCGACATCGATAGGGCCCCGTTCGCTGATTTTGATTACAATGAAATGGAGGGTGGCGTGGATGATCACGGTGCTGAAGATGACGTGGAGGAGGTAGATGAGGGGGCATATGAGGAAGCGCAAGCAAAAAAAGCGTGAGATCGAAGAACTACACGATCTTGGAAGATCAAATCTTGATCAAGGCTTGGAGTGTGGTATCTCTTGATGCTTGCACGGGTACATCTCAAACCTCCAAGAGATATTGGCAAAGAATCGAAGATCAATACTTCCGCATGATGGCCAAGCATCCCAATAGGACACCACAGACCTTTCGGTCACTCCAAGGGCGTTGGGACATGATCAAGCCAATTTGCAGCCGTTGGGCAGCTTGCTTGGAACAAGTACGCAATGCACCTCCAAGTGGAACCTTGGAATCCGACTATGTGAGTTCGTTTTCACGTCCCAAGTTGTGCACATCATTTTGCATCATATGAAGTGATTGCATCATTTGACTTTGTTTAAACTGTGTAGGACAAAATTACCCAACAAAGATACAAAGACATGGAAGCTTCCGAAGGCAAAATTTTTAAGCTAGAGCATTGTTGGGATATGCTTAAAGAGTGCGAGAAGTGGAAGTTGATTGACATGGAATCCCCACCGAAGAGAGGTTCACTTATGAACATGGATGAAGATGAAGATGATGATGGCCCAAGAAACTTGAACAAGCCCGATGGTGACAAGAAGACAAAGGAGAAGATCAAGAGGGAACACGAAGCATCGAGCTTGCGGGACAAGATAGATGCCATGGTGCAATCAAATGAGTTGATGTTAGCGAAGACATTGGAGACAAAGAAAGAGTTGGCCGAGAAGAAGGCATGGAAGAAGTAAGAGAAGTAGCAATTGCTCAAGGACGAGGGGTTGCGCAAGGCGGCCATTGAGGAGAGAAGAGCACGTGCCGCTGAGAACAAAGCCATGTCCAAGCTTCTTGCCGAATAGAATATGATCATGACATTGAACCGCAATGACATGGACGACATCACCAAACAGTGGCATGATATGGCATGGAGGGACATCTTGAAGGGGAGGATGCTTGCGTCTGCCGGTGCGTGTTACAGTGCCGGTGATGTTTTCTAACTGGGATTTGGAACCAATATCGCCGATGCATTCAGTGTGCCTGCCGGTGATTTCGGTGCCGGAGTTGGAACAAGTGCCGGCGATGGATTCGAGGGCGGCGATAACCTCGATGGAGGTGGTGCGGAGTGAAGAGCGACCAAGATGATCAAGGAGATCAAGGACGTGGTCGTCGCTTTTGCAAGTCCTTTTGCGTTTGTCCTACAAAATTATGCTTTTATTTGCGCGCGAACTATGTTTTATCGTTTGAATTTGAACTCATTTGTTGGAATCGCTGTCAAATTCTCTTATTGGTGGTTTTCAGTTTGCGGGTCGATGCGGCGGTGCCCGAGCAGACCCGGGGTAGCCGACCCGTAAAAAAGCATCTTCTGCGAATATCCTTTTATATGGGTCCATTTGCGGGGTCTGACTCTGCGGCCGCCCGTGCCGGCCCGGAAAGCTGTTTTTCCGTGAACTATAAACGCGTTTTGCGGGTCGGTGTTATACGGGGTCTGCTAGAGATGCTCTTAGGACCATAGGGATGTAGTATAGTCGATGTTTTTTTTTTCATGCAGGCACGATCCTCTTCTCCCCTGCTATTTTGGTGCCCCCTAGGATGCCTCTGTTCTTGTCTGCGATGTGAGCTCCGACGGCTTGGCCCTGCTTGCTTTGTACGTGGTGGCGTTTTTGCCTATTGTTATGCTGCTTGTAGTCTTGCTTGTTCTATGTCTGTAATCTTTCAGTTTTGTCCAAGCTTTTGGGTTTGTAATCAGCACCATTGTCTCCTAACCGGTTGATGGCTTCACTAGTTTGAAGTTGGGTTTTCATGCCTTTTATCTAAGAGAAAAGAACGAAACGTTGGGCGGACAATATCCAGACTGTTTGGCACTATGTTCGGGATGGTTTTGAACCTGGTGTTCTGTCTGTGAAATTAGCTGGACAATGTCTCGGACAGACAGGCCTCTGTCTGGGTATGGCCAGACAATCCGAACTGAATTTGGCTGGATGGTGTGACCATCTTGAGACCCGATGTTGTAGTGCACTGTTTTGTGTCTCGAGGTTGCATACGACTGAGTATCGATATCGAGCAGGTGAACCAAGTTCCCCCCCCCCCTGCCGCGTGGCCCGCGTCTGGCGATACGGGGGAAACCCTCGCCACCGCCAGCAGCTACCTCCCATCTCAGCCACCGCCGCATCGCCGCTGCCAGAGGGCCGGCCGACGAAGCCTGGCCGCGCACAGGGATGGCGGCGGCGGGGCGATTTCGATTTCGTTTTCCCCCACCCCTTTCCTGCAACGGACCCCCGCTTTGCCGCCGCCTCCCCGCAACCCCGCCGCCAGAGGGCCGGCCGGCGTGACCGCGCCGGACCTGAGGATGGTCGCGGCGGTCTCCCCCGCCTCCCACCACCTCGCGCTTTGAGCCCCGCACCCCCACCACCACCTCGTGCTGGAGCCCTCTTCCTCCCATTGCCCCAGATCGGATCTGGCTTTCCATGGGCTCTCCCTCCCGTCCAGCTATTGCGGCCCCCTCCTGCAGCTCCGGTGCGGCGGCGCGGCCTTGCTCGCGTTGACCTACCCCCGTCCGCCTCCTGTCTCCCGTGGCCGCAGCTCTTGCTGCTGCTGATTGGGGCGGGTTGTTGGAAATATGCCCTAGAGGCAATAATAAAGTTGTTATTATTATATTTCCTTGTTCATGATAATCGTTTATTATCCATGCTATAATTGTATTGATTGGAAACTCAAATACATGTGTGGATACATAGACAACAACATGTCCCTAGTGAGCCTCTACAGGACTAGCTCGTTGATCAAAGATGGCTATGGTTTCCTAGTCATAGACATGAGTTGTCATTTGATAACGGGATCACATCATTAGGAGAATGATGTGATGGACAAGACCCAAACTATGAACGTAGCATATGATCGTGTTAAGTTTATTGCTATCATTTTCTGCATGTCAAGTATATGTTCCTATGACCATGAGATCATGCAACTCATCTGGAAACCGGAGAGTACCTTGTACCAAACGTCGAATGTAAAATGGGTGACTATAAAGGTGTGCTCTACAGGTATCTCCGAGGGTGTATGTTGAGTGGACATGGATCAAGACTGGGGATTTGTCACTCCGTTGACGGGAGAGGTATCTCAGGGCACCACTCGGTTTAATTACAACAATCACAATAAGCTTGCAAGCAATGTGACCAATGATGTTAGTCACGGGATCTTGTATTAGGAACGAGTAAAAGAGATGTGTCGAGGTAACGAAGATTTGAACTAGGTATGGAGAAACTCACCGATCGAATCTTCGGGCAAGTAACCCATACCGATAGACAAAGGGAACTGCCTCGGGATTAGTTGAATCCTGACAATCGAGGTGGTTCGACGATAAGAATCTCGGGAATATGAGAGATCATATGGCATACAGGCCATATTGGTTATGCCCGTGAGGGGAGTTCGTAATGTCTACATGATATCGACCCGTAGGTCGCACGACTTAATGATCGGTAAGCGAAGGGTAATATTGAGATATAATTCTGGAAAAGTCTGAAGGTTGTTGGAGGTCCTGGATGGGATCCGGGACATTCACGATGGCGCTCCAATGGTCCGGAGGTAAAGATTCATATATGGAAAGTTGTTATCGGGGGACCACATGCAACGGGGAAGTGGGGAAGTCCCTACAACCCTGGGTTAGGCGCACAAAGATCCTCCCTAAAAAGGAATAGATCCCATATCCCCAAAAAAAAGGGGATAATAGGATCTCTAAAAAGGGGGGATAGCGATCGGTGGGGAAGGAAAGAGGGATTTTTCCTCCCCCAGTTGGACCAAGCCCCTAGGGCCTTGGAGGGCAAGCCAAGCCCCATCCAATGATATTAAAAGGTGTGGGGGGCGTTTGAGGCAGCGACCCTTCGAATGCCCGCTACTCTCCCAATCTCCTTGCAGTTACACCGGACACGCTTGGCGAGCCCTGCAAGAGTTCGCTTGCCACCACCACCACCACACCGTCGTGTTGGTTCAGAATCTCATACTACCTCCTCTCTATCATTGCCTAGCATCAAGAAGGAGAGGACGCCACCGAGCCGACGTGTGCAAAACTCAGACGGTGCGTCAGTTTGGGAACGTGATCGGGAGTTCTGGCCGGATCGTGATGGAGCGCGAAGACGTTCAGACTGACATCAAACGCATTCGTAACGTTCCCGCTTAGCGATCTACAAGGGTTGTAGATGCAATCTATCCTCTCGTAGATGGTCATCTCCTAGATTGATCTTGGTGAGCGTAGGAAATTTTTTGTTTCCCATGCAACGTTCCCCAACAGTGGTATCAGAGCTAGGTCTATGCGTAGATGACATCACGAGTAGAACACAAAGGAGTTTGTGGGCGTTGATATTCAGATTGCTTCCTTCCTTGGTCTTTTCTTGATTCAGCGGTATTGTGGGATGAAGCAGCCCGGACCAACTTTACATGTCCACGTACATGAGACCGGTTCTATCAACAAACATGTGACTTTGTTGCATAAAGATGGCTGGCGGGTGTCTGTCTCTCCCACCTTAGTTGAATCGGATTCGACAAAGGCGGTCCTTGTGGAAGGTTAAATAGCAACTTGCATATCACCGTTGTGGCTTTGCGTAGGTAAGAATCGTTCTTGCTAGATACCCATAGAAGCCACGTAAAACATGCAACAACAATTAGAGGACGTCTAACTTGTTTTTGCAGGGTATGTTGTGATATGATATGGCCAAAGACATGATGAAATATATTTGAAGTATGAGATGATCATGTTTGTAATAGTTTATATTGACTTGCATGTCGATCCATACGGCAACCGACAGGAGCCATAGGGTTGTCTTTAATTATTGTATGACATGTGTGTCAATCATTAAGCGCTATGTAATGCTTTACTTTATCGCTAAGCAGTAGCAATAGTAGTAGAAGCATGGTTGGCGTGACAACCCTGATGGCGACACGATGATGGAGATCATGGTGTCATGCCGGTGACGATGGAGATCATGTCGGTGCTTTGGAGATGGAGATCAAAAGCACGAGTTGATGGCCATATCATGTCACTTATGATTTGCATGTGATGTTAATCCTTTTATGCATCTTATTTTGTTTAGGACGACGGTAGCATTATAAGGTGATCCCTCACTAAAATTTCAAGATAAAATTATGTTCTCCCCAAGTGTGCACCGTTGCGAAAGTTCGTCGTTTCGAAGCACCACGTGATGATCGGGTGTGATAGACTCTACGTTCGCATATAACGGGTGCAAGCCAGTTTTGCACATGCGGAACACTTGGGTTAAACTTGACAAGCCTAGCATGTACAGACATGGCCTCAGAACACAAGAGACTGAAAGGTCGAACATGAGTCATATAGTTGATATGATCAACATGGAGATGTTCACCATTGAAACCACCTCATCTCACGTGATGATCGGACTTGGGTTTGTGAATTTGGATCGTGTTACACTCGGACAACCGGAGGGATGTTGATTTGAGTGGGAGTTCTTAGGTAATATGATTAATTGAACTCATTTATCATGAACAGTAGTCTAAGTTATCTTTGCAAATTTATGTTGTAGATCAATGGCTCGCGCAGTAGCTCCCCTAAATTTTAATGTGTTCCTAGAGAAAGCTAAGCTGAAAGATGATGGAAGTAACTTTGTGGACTGGGCCCGTAATCTGAGGATTATCCTCATGGCTGCCCAAAAGGCTTATGTCCTTGATGCACCGCTTGGTGCGTCACCCCCTCCAGTGAATGTGGACGCTATGAACGTCTGGCAGTCGCGTGTTGATGACTACTCAATAGTTCAATGCACCATGCTGTATGGCTTAGAGCCGGGACTTCAAAGGCGTTTTGAACGTCATGGAGCATATGAGATGTTCCAGGAGTTGAAGTTTATCTTTGAGAAGAATGCCCGGATCGAGAGGTATGAGACCTCCGATAAGTTCTATACCTGCAAGATGGAGGAGAACGGGTATGTCAGTGAGCACATACTCAGAATGTCTGGGTACTACAACCGTCTTGCTGAGTTGGGAGTTAAGCTCCCGCCAGAGGCTGTCACTGACAGAGTTCTTCAATCGCTACCACCTAGCTACAAGAGCTTTGTGTTGAATTATAACATGCAAGGGATGAACAAGTCAGTCTCCGAGCTGTTCGCGATGCTAAAAGTCGCTGAGTCAGACATCCAGAAGGAGCATCAAGTGTTGATGGTGAATAAAACCACTAGTTTCAAGAAAGGCAAGGGAAAGAAGGGAAACTTCAAGAAGGGTGGCTAAGCAGTTGCTCCTCCCATGAAGAAACCCAAGGCTAGACCCAAGCCGGAAACTGAGTGCTTCTATTAAAAGGGAACTGGCCACTGGAAGCAGAACTGCCCCAAGTATCTGGCCGACAAGAAGGGGCCCAATGTCAACAAAGGTATATATGATATACATGTTATTGATGTGTACCTTACCAACTCTCGTTGTAGTGCCTGGGTATTTGATACCGGTTCAGTTGCTCACATTTGCAACTCAAAGCAGGAACTATGGAATAGACGGAGGCTGGCGAAAGACGAAGTGATGATGTGCGTGGGAAATGGTTCCAAGGTTGATGTGATCGCCGTCGGCATGCTCGCTCTTCGGTTACCATCGGGATTAGTGATGAACCTGAATAATTGTTATTTAGTGCCTGCGTTGAGCATGAACATCATATCTGGATCTTGTTTAATGCGAGACGGTTACTCATTTAAATCAGAGAATAATGGTTGTTCTATTTATATGGATAATATCTTTTATGGTCATGCACCCATTGCGAGGGGTTTATACTTATTGAATCTCGATAGTGATGATACACATGTTCATAACATTGATGCCAAAAGATGTAGAGTTGATAATGATAGTACCACTTTCTTGTGGCACTGCCGCTTAGGTCATATTGGTGTAAAGCGCATGAAGAAACTCCATGATGATGGACTTTTGGAGTCACTTGATTTTGAATCACTTGACACATGCGAACCATGCCTCATGGGCAAGATGACTAAGACCCCGTTTTCCGAAACGATGGAACGGGCAAGTGACTTGTTGGAAATCATACATACTGATGTGTGCGGTCCGATGAGCATTGACGCACGCGGTGGATATCGTTACTTTCTCACCTTCACCGATGACTTGAGTAGATATGGGTATATTTACTTAATGAAGCATAAGTCTGAAACGTTTGAAAAGTTCAAGCAATTTCAGAGTGAAGTTGAGAATCATTGTAACAAGAAGATTAAATTCCTACGATCCGATCGAGGGGGAGAATATCTGAGTTATGAGTTTGGCAATCACTTAAGACAATGTGGAATTGTATCACAGTTGACGCCACCTGGAACACCACAGCGTAATGGTGTGTCTGAACGTCGTAATCGTACCTTATTGGATATGGTGCGTTCTATGATGTCTCTTGCCAATCTGCCACTATCATTTTGGGGTTATGCGTTAGAGACAACTGCATTCACTTTAAATAGGGCACCATCTAAGTCCGTGGAGACGACGCCGTATGAACTGCGGTTTGGCAAGAAACCTAAGTTGCCATTTCTTAAGGTTTGGGGCTGCGATGCTTATGTCAAAAGGCTTCAGCCGGAAAAGCTCGAACCCAAAGCGGACAAATGCGCCTTCATAGGGTACCCAAAAGAGATGGTTGGGTATACCTTCTATGTTAGATCCGAAGGCAAAGTGTTTGTCGCTAAGAACGGGTCCTTTCTCGAGAAAGAGTTTCTCTCGAAAGAATTGAGTGGGAGGAAGATAGAACTTGATGAGGTTGTTGAACCTCTACTTCAACCAAAGAGTAGTGCAGCGCAGAAAGATGTTTCTGTGACACCTACACCAGTTGAAGAGGAATCTAATGATAGTGATCATGAAGTTTCGGATCAAGTTACTATCAAACCTCGTAGGTCGACAAGGGTACGTACAACTCCTGAGTGGTACGGCAACCCTGTCTTAGAGGTCATGTTGTTGGACAACGATGAACCTACGAGCTATGGAGAAGTGATGGTGGGCCCGGATTCTGACAAATGGTTAGAGGCCATGAAATCCGAGATGGGATCCATGTATGAAAACAAAGTATGGACTTTGGAAGTATTACCTGAAGGGCGAAAGGCCATTCAGAATAAATGGATCTTCAAGAAGAAGACGGACGCGGACGGTAATGTCACCGTCTACAAAGCTCGACTTATGGCAAAGGGGTTTTCACAAGTTCAAGGAGTTGACTACGATGAGACTTTCTCACCCGTAGCGATGCTTAAGTCCGTCAGAATAATGTTGGCAATAACTGCATTTTTCGATTATGAAATCTGGCAGATGGATGTCAAAACAGCGTTCCTTAACGGTTTCCTTAAGGAAGAGTTGTATATGATGCAACCGGAAGGTTTTGTCGATCCAGAGAATGCTGACAAAGTGTGCAAACTCCAGCGATCCATTTATGGACTGGTGCAAGCATCTCGGAGTTGGAACCTTCGCTTTGATGAGGTGATCAAAGCGTTTGGGTTTATACAAGTTTACGGAGAAGCTTGTATTTACAAGAAAGTGAGTGGGAGCTCTATAGCGTTTCTAATATTATATGTGGATGACATATTGCTGATTGGAAACAATATAGAACTTTTGGAAAATGTGAAGGAATATTTGAACAAGAGTTTTTCAATGAAGGACCTAGGAGAAGCTGCTTTCATATTAGGCATCAAGATCTACAGAGATAGATCAAGACACTTGATAGGACTTTCACAAAGCACATACCTTGATAAGATTTTGAAGAAGTTCAAAATGGATCAGTCCAAGAAGGGGTTCTTGCCTGTTTTGCAAGGTGGTGAAGTTGAGTCAGACTCAATGCCCAGCGACTACAAAGGATAGAGAAAAGATGAGTGTCATCCCCTATGCCTCTGCCATAGGCTCTATCATGTATGCGATGCTATGCACAAGACCGGATGTCAGCCTTGCCATAAGTATGGCTGGAAGGTTTCAAAGTAATCCAGGAGGGATCACTGGACAGCGGTGAAGAATATTCCTTAAGTACCTGAAAAGGACTAAGGAAATGTTTCTCGTTTATGGAGGTGATCAAGAGCTCGTCGTAAAGGTTTACGTCGATGCAAGCTTTGACACTGATCCGGATGACTCTAAGTCTCAAACCGGATACATATATATTCTAAATGGGGGAGCGGTAAGCTGGTGCAGTTCCAAGCAAAGCGTGGTAGCTGATTCTACATGCGAAGCGGAGTACATAGCTGCCTCGGAGGCAGCAAAGGAAGGTGTCTGGATGAAGCAGTTCATGACAGATCTTGAAGTTGTGCCCAGTGCACTGGACCAGAAGACTCTGTTCTGTGACAACACTGGTGCCATTGCTCTAGCCAAGGAACCAATGTTTCACAAGAGGACCAGACACATAAAGCGACGCTTCAATTCCATCCGCGATTACATCAAGGAGGAAGACATAAACATTTGCAAAGTGCATATGGACCTGAATGTTGCAGATCCATTAACTAAACCTCTTCCACGGGCAAAGCACGATCAACACCAGAACTCTATGGGTGTTAGATTCATTACCATGTAATGCTAGATTATTGACTCTAGTGCAAGTGGGAGACTGTTGGAAATATGCCCTAGAGGCAATAATAAAGTGGTTATTATTATATTTCCTTGTTCATGATAATCGTTTATTATCCATGCTATAATTGTATTGATTGGAAACTCAAATACATGTGTGGATACATAGACAACAACATGTCCCTAGTGAGCCTCTACAGGACTAGCTCGTTGATCAAAGATGGCTATGGTTTCCTAGTCATAGACATGAGTTGTCATTTGATAACGGGATCACATCATTAGGAGAATGATGTGATGGACAAGACCCAAACTATGAACGTAGCATATGATCGTGTTAAGTTTATTGCTATCGTTTTCTGCATGTCAAGTATATGTTCCTATGACCATGAGATCATGCAACTCACTGACACCGGAGGAGTATCTTGTGTGTACCAAACGTCGCAATCTAACTGGGTGACTATAAAGGTGCTCTACAGGTATCTCCGAGGGTGTCTGTTGAGTTTGCATGGATCAAGACTGGGATTTGTCACTCCGTATGACGGAGAGGTATCTCAGGGCCCACTCGGTAATACAACATCACAATAAGCTAGCAAGCAATGTGACCAATGAGTTAGTCACGGGATCTTGTATTACGGAACGAGTAAAGAGACTTGCCGGTAACGAGATTGAACTAGGTATGGAGATAAAGACGATCGAATCTCGGGCAAGTAACATACCGATAGACAAAGGAAACTGCATATGGGATTAGCTGAATCCTTGACATCGAGGTTCGACCGATAAAGATCTTCGTGGAATATGTAGGAATCAATATGGGCATCCAGGTCCCGCTATTGGTTATTGACCGGAGAGGAGTCTCGGTCATGTCTACATGATTCTCGAACCCGTAGGGTCGCACGCTTAACGCTCGGTAGCACTAGGGTAGTATTGAGATATTAATAGTGGAAAGTCCGAAGGTTGTTTGAAGTCCTGGATGGGATCCGGGACATCACGAGGAGCTTTGGAATGGTCCGGAGGTAAAGATTCATATATGGAAAGTTGTTATCGGGGTTCCAGAAAAAGTTCGAGTTTTTTCGGTATTGTACCGGGAAGGTTCTAGAAGGTTCCGGAGTGGGGCCCACCTGCATGGGGGACCCACATGAACGTGGGTAGTGGTGAAAGTCCCTACAACCCTGGTCTAGGCGCACCAAGATCCTCCCTTAAAAGGAATAGTATCATATCTCAAAGGGATAAGATCAGGATCCCTAAAAAGGGGGATAGCGATCGGTGGGGAAGGAAAGGAGGGATTTCCTTCCTCCCCCATTGACCAATGCCCCTAGGGCCTTGGAGGGCAAGCCACCAGCCCCCTCCACGCCTATATAAAGGTGTGGAGGCGTTGAGGGCAGCGACCCTTCGACCCTTGCCCGTTACCTCTCCCAACTCCTCTCATGTTACACCGGTATGCGCTTGGCGAAGCCCTACCGGAGTTCCGCTGCCACCACCACCACCATGCCGTCGTGTTGGTTCAGATCTCATCTACCTCCTCTCTCTCACTTGCTGGATCAAAAAGGAGAGGACGCCACCGAGCCGCACGTGTGCTAAACTCGGAGATGCCGTCCGTTTGGCACTTGATCGGGAGTTCGTGGACGGATCGTGATTGGATCGCGAAGACGTTCGACTACATCAACCGCGTTTCTTAACGCTTCCGCTTAGCGATCTACAAGGGTATGTAGATCCAATCTCTCCTCTCGTAGATGGTCATCTCCTAGATTGATCTTGGTGAGCGTAGGAAAATTTTTGTTTCCCATGCAACGTTCCCCAACACGGGTGAGGCCCTTGGGTGAGGTGGCCGGGCAGGCCGGGGCTCGGTCCTGCCTCGGTGCATGCCACCCTTCGTCCCTGACGGCGCCTCCTCCGAGCTGCGGCAACGACTTGCGTATGTGTGGTCACGGCGTCCTTTGGCAGGCGGCTGAAGTTTCACGGTGGTTCTTGGTCGGCACTGCTCCGGTCCCGGCGTCCACGGACCTGCGTTCTCTAGTGTCCGTGGTCTGCCGGCGTCCCCACTGGCGCGGTCTCGGCCCCGGCCAACAAGTTGCTGCGTCCCTTCCAGCATCTTCGGTTCGCCGGTGTCCTGGTGGCTACGCCTCCAGCAACACGGAGCTGCGCTCCCTTCCGGCTCCAGATTGCCGCCGCCGCCGGCCGCCACCCTACCACCCGTGTCGGCTCTCTGCCCCGCTGCCTCTCCAACCCCGTCCACCATGCCATCGGTTGCAAAGCTCGTGTTTTTGTCGGCGGCAGGTGCAGCCCCACCCTCCTTCTGAGGTAGCAGTCGACAGGCATGTTAACTCCGGCATCTTCGGATCCTGATCTGGTGGATATGGGATTGCTCGGACTCAGGCCAGGCGAAAGCCATGCTCGGCTTGCCGATGCTGGCAGCGGCGACACCCGCGGATGTCGTTTCCCTTCCCAAAGGCGCTGCCATGGCCTTTATCTGAGCCCCTCTTCGAGCATCAGGGGAAACCCTAGGTCCGGCTTGTCGGATCGGATGGCGACGGCGTCGCGACGTCGTTCCCCTTCTTGAAGGCGCTATCTTGCTCGCTCGCGGAGTCCCCGGTGTTGGAATTGGAGATGTTTGACGTCGTGCTCATTTGGTCTGCTACTCTAGTTTTAGGCTTGGTGGGTTTAGCTGTGTGTTTCTTTCTGTTTGGGCTGAGCACCCCTTCTCTCTGCTCCGGGTATCATGCGCATGCCTCCTTGTGTATGTCATGTGTTGTATCTTCGGTTGTACTCATTCTTCTTCTATCTATCAATGAAAAGATACGCAAACTTTGCGTATTCGCAAGAAAAGGTTGCATACGACTTCGGATAGGGATGACCAAAAATATCAAATTTCCTTGTTTCGACGAGACAAAAAACTTCCTTGTCGATCACTTTTTCATTTGAAGCTATATCTGATGTGAACACTTTTCTCTCTTCCAAATTGTGCCATGATCCAGTTTGTCTCTTCTTTTCAGCGGCGAATCATACCTGTAAATTAATTGTGTTCATACTTCGTATTCGTGAATATGGCTAACGATTGCTGATGAAATTGCTGCCACATCCTTTGCATCAAGCCTTTCTTGATTTGTACCTCATGGCGCAGCTCACAAAAGCCATCAGATTCAGGCAGCCCAATCCGGCCATCATCCAGAAGAAGCGATCCAAGTGCCCCTTGTTCAGGTCGTCGGGGATCCACCCCGGCGCGCCGCCCGTCGCCGTCGCCCACTGCACGGCCGTCAGCAGGAACGAGCTCAGGTAGTCCCCGGCTGCTATCGAGAGGAGCCCGAGCGCCGTGCATACTGTCTTCATCGCGGGCGGCGCCTGGCTGTAGAAGAAGCTGAACTGCCCGATGGTGGTGAGCACCTGGCCCACGCCCTCCAGCGCGTACTGCGGTGCCTGCCACAGCACGCTCGTCGCCTTTGGCGCCAGCGGCGATGCCTTTGCCGCGCGGAGGCGTGCCGTCTCGAGAAGCGCCGCGGCGGCCATGGTGAGCACGGGCATGGCGAGGCCGGCGCCGATCCTCTGCAGCCCCGAGATGCCGTTCTCCCTCCCGGTGAGCCGCCTGGCCATCGGCACGAACACCCGGTCGTAGAGCGGGATCAGGACGACGATGGTGAGCACGTTGAAGGTGGACATGGACGCGGGCGGGATGCGCACCGAGCCGACGGCGGTGTCTATCGCCATGCCCTGCTCCACGAAAGTCGATGGGACCTGTGCCGCCACGGCGTAGAAGAACACGATGGTGGCCAAGAGCGGCAGCATCCTCACGATGATCTTGAGCTCCTCCACCTGCGTCACGGCGCAGAGCCTCCACGGACTGCCCAACGCCGGCGCATCTGCCTCCTCCGGCCCCTTGTTCGACGACGCGACAATGGCTGCCTTGTCAAAGAATCTGACCAATAAGCCGCGCGATTACTTAGGTCTCGTGTCAAGTATCTGATATAGCAACAACACGAGCAACTCTCAGAGTCATCACTGAACTAACTGAAGATCGGTAGTGTGCTCTATCCTCTCAAATCCCTTCATCACGGGATTGTCATCTGGCAGCTCATAGAGGAGAGAACTATCGGACGGCAACTCGGCGTTGAAGTTGCTGACGGCGGCGACGACGACCTGGCACACTCCGGTGAGTGGGCTGTCACGGGTTGGCTGAAACCTGTACTTGCGCGATGTCGCAACCAGGCAGGAGAGCCCGACGGCGAGGACCGCTGCCAGGATCGTCGGGCCCAGTGCCCAGCCGTAGTGGTCTTGCACCCACACGACGCCGGTGCTTGCTATCGTCGACCCGCAGTACATGGTGAACACGTACCAGTTGAAGAAGGGGCCTTTCGCCCTGCGCTCCAACGGGTCGCCGTCGTTGAACTGGTCGGCGCCAAAGGACATCAGGCATGGCCGGAGACCGCCTACTCCGAGTGCGATAATGTAAAGGCCGAGAAAGAGGATGGACTCCTGACCGACGCCACGTTCGATATGCCGTTCTCGACGAGGAGCGGCAGGTACGCCGAGAGAGCTGTCAGGATCATCCCCTGCAAGCAAAAGGAAAAGAAAACATAACGATCAAACTTCAAACGATAAAAATCCATGAGGTTGAACTCGCTGGCATTGTTCTTTGGTATGCTAATGCAAAATGGATCAAAGAAAACGATCTTGCCATTACCGATCCTAAAATCGAAGAAGCATTATAGCAAGGAAATAGATCCTTCGATATACTACTCCCTCCGTCTCATAACGTTAGACGTTTTTTTGGCACTACACTAGTGTCAAAAAAAAACATCCTACATTATTGAGACGGAGTAGTAATAAAAGAAAATAAATCAAAGTAGACCGTAATGAATTCTGGACATCTCAATTGGCGTCTCAAGGTGCAAAGTGAGGATTTATTGTATTGTAGAAGGTGGGATTAACGTACCACGACAAAGGTGGAGAAGGAGATGACCATGGTGCGGTACCTTCCCCAGTAGGAATCAGCCAAGATGGCGCCGACCAGTGGAGACACTTCTTGCAGCCGCAACATTACCATTGCCCAGGACGACGGTGAGGTACATGATGAGGTTGCACGTGATCCCATTGATCGATAGGTTGTAGCACAATTCAATACCTGCACATCCCCATCAAAAAGGTGAAAATGAACATGAATGGAAAATATACTGCACACATATTGCTCTCATGTACAACCGTGCATGTGGTGGAGTCGTCGGAAGCAGCAAGAGTGAGTAGAACGGCGGTGGTTGTATGCAAGGAGGCAGAGCATATGTTGTTCCGATTTGGGTCACGGCTAGGGTTGCTGATGTCTTCAATATATAGCGGTCATGGAGGGAGACGTGGTTTGAACCATGCCCGAGTCGGTAACAGCACACGATCGACACTTAGATTTGTGGCAGTCTGTTAATGACTCATAATTAATTGCCCATTAATTATCCGTCCTGGCCGATCAAAATTAAGCGCACACATACCATAGGTCTAAGCTCAGCTCGGCTCGATCACGAAACACAACACGCGAGGCAAGCGCGCGGAAAGCGGAGCGGGAGACCCGCCCCTCCTCTTCTCAAACTTCAATAACACGAGGTCCACCTGCCATCGACTCTTGAAGCAGCCATGAACATAAGAAAAAACCGACGGCTGACCAAATGCCAGCAACAAAGAAAACACTGTTGCAGCTCGAGTAACTGGATCGTGCGGTCAAAAACAGTATGCGCGTGTGATGCCTCCAGGAGGGCGGGTAGTCCAGCGTCTTTTAACATCTCCGATGTGAAAGAGAAACCCTTATAAAAGGGGTCTCAACTCCAGAAAGTCATTTTGAGCATTTGCGGTACATCGATGGCTTTAAGATTCAGGTTGTAAACTTCCATTATTCTCCTTTTTTGCTATGCAAATTGAATAACATGCCTAATACAACTATTGGCCACATCATTGTCCTTCATATGGCAGGGAATAACAGTGGTGGCAGCATGTGACATCCCGCTTTCTCTCTCTCTTCTCTCACACATAAATCCATCCTTTTATTTCATCTTAGCTAAATTAAAACGTCCATATCGTTTAAATTAAAAGTTTGTTTTTGAAATAGTTTATATATTTGAACTCCTAGCGCCGAGGCTGTTAGAACTACACCAATCTTGGACACATTTCGAACACTTTTAAATTTTAACGTTTCACATACCATATGTGAAACAAATCTGTAGCACTAGAAAAATGTGGAAAACCCTATTTCAATTGAAATATGTGAAACCAACCTATTTCACTAGAAACCTATATTAACCCAAATATGAAATTAAAATGATAACTTGTGAAACCGATTATTTGAAAATGTGTAACAGTTTTTTTAAAGACTGAAAGAGTGAAACATGTTTTTTGAAAAATGTGTAATTGAAATAGATATTCTTTTTTGTGAAATAACCCAGTGACAAGTGAAATGTAGGTCTCAATTGTGAAATAGCAACCACAGGAAGTAAAATTATAATGCATCATTGCGAAACTGATTATTTAAAAAATGTGAAATAATTTATTTCAAAAGAGTGAAATAGTTTATTTGAAAATGTGCAATTCAAATAGATGTTTTTTGTGAAACAAGCCAGTGAAAAATGAAATGTAGGTTCTAAATTGCGAAATAGCAATCATAAAGAGTGAAATTATAATGTATCAGTGTGAAACTGATTATTCGAAAATATAAAATAAATTATTTCAAACAGTGAAATAGGTTATTTGAGAAATGCGCAATTGAAATGTATGTTATTTTTGTGAAACAAGCCAGTGAAAAGTGAAATCTAAATTAGGAGTTGTGAACTAGTAATTAGAGAAAGTGAAATTGTGATGTATCAGTGTGAAATTGATTATTTTGCAATCTTAAATAAATTATTTCAAAGAGTGAAATAGATTATTTGAGAAATGCGCAATTGTATATGTTATTTTTGTGAAACAAGCCAGTGAAAAGTGAAATCTAAATTCGGAGTTGTGAATTACTAAGCCAGCTATTGAAATACCAAATATTTAATAAACATGGGACACTTTTTATACAACACATAAATTAATATACGACGTGAGGTGTTACTAGCTAATTGGACGCTTGGTTGCCAAATCCGTGTCAACTCTCCTCTGCTTATGAGGTGGGACTGAACCTCCCACAGCCATATCATTGACGCCCCATGGGCCTTCCGAATTTTTTTATGAAATAGTTCTATGGGCCAAAAGCTTACCTATATTTCAACACTATGGAAGTGTCCTGACTATTGTCACACCGGGGTTGCCGGATCATAACACATAGTAGGTGACTATAACTTGCAAGATAGGATCAAGAACACAAATATATTCATGAAAACATAACATGTTCAGATCTGAAATCAGGGCACTCGGGCCCTAGTGACAAGCATTAAGCATAGCAAAGTCATAGCAACATCAATCTTAGAACATAGTGGATACTAGGGATCAAACCCTAACAAAACTAACTCGATTACATGATAGATCTCATCCAACCCATCACCGTCCAGCAAGCCTACGATGGAATTACTCACGCACGGCGGTGAGCATCATGAAATTGGTGATGCAGGATGGTTGATGATGACGATGGCGATGATTTCCCCTCTCCGGAGCCCAAAACGGACTCCAGATCTGCCCTCCCGAGGAAGAACAGGAGGTGGCGGCGGCTCCGTATCGTAAAACGCGATGAATCCTTCTCTCTGATTTTTTTTTCTCCCCGAACGTGAATATATGGAGTTGGAGTTGAGGTCGGTGGAGGTCCAGGGGACCCACAAGACCAGAGGGTGCGCCCTAGGGGGGTGGGCGCGCCCTCCACCCTTGTGTACAGGTGGTGGGTCCCCTTCTGTTGATTCTTTCGTCAATATTTTTTATTTATTCCAAAAATAATCTCCTTGAAGTTTCAGGTCATTCCGAGAAATTTTATTTCTGCACAAAAATAACACCATGGCAATTCTGCTGAAAATAGCGTCAGTCCGGGTTAGTTCCATTCAAATCATGCAAATTAGAGTCCAAAACAAGGGCAAACGAGTTTGGAAAAGTAGATACGATGGAGACGTATCAACTCCTCCAAGCTTAACCCATTGCTGGTCCTCAAGCAATTCAGTTTACAAACTGAAAGTGATAAAGAAAAACTTTTACAAACTCTGTTTGATCTTGTTGTTGCAAATATGTAAAGCCAGCATTCAAGTTTTCAGCAAATATTATGAACTAACCAAATTCACAATAACATTTAGGTTTCACATTTACTCATATCAATGGCATAATCAACTAGCGAGCAATAATGATAAATCTCGGATGACAACACTTTTTCAAAACAATCATGATATGATATAACAAGATGGTATCTCGCTTGCCCTTTCTGAGACCGCAAAACATAAATGCAGAGTACCCCTGAAGATCAAGGACTGACTAGACATTGTAATTCATGGCAAAAGAGATCCAGTCACAGTCATACTCAATATAAATTAATAACAATGCATACAAATGACAGTGGTGCTCTCTAACTGGTGCTTTTTATAAGAGGATGATGACTCAGCAATAAAAGTAAATAGATAGGCCATTCGCAGAGGGAAGCAGGGATTTGCAAAGGTGCCAGAGCTCGAGTTTTTGAAACAGAGATAAATAATATTTTGAGCGGTATGCTTTCATTGTCAACATAACAACCAAGAGATCTCGGTATCTTCCATACTAGATACATTATAGGCGGTTTCCAAACAGAATGGTAAAATTTATACTCCCCCACCACCAACAAACACATTCCACGGCTAGTCCGAAACAACGGGTACCGTCCAACTAACAACAGTCCTGGGGGAGTTTTGTTTGCAATTATTTTGATTTGATTTGAGCATGGGACTGGGCATCCCGGTTACCAGCCATTTTCTCGTGAATGATGAGCGGAGTCCACTCATCATGAGAATAACCCACCTACCATGGAAGATATTGACAGCCCTAGTTGCTACATGAGCGATTCGAGCATACAAAACAGATTATCATTTGAAGGTTTAGAGTTTGGCACATGCAAATTTACTTGGAACGGCAGGTAAATACCGCATATAGGTAGGTATGGTGGACTCATATGGAACAACTTTGGGGTCGTGGAAGTGGATGCACAAGCAGTATTCCCGCTTAGTACAAGTGAAGGCTAGAAAAGGACTGGGGAGCGACCAACTAGAGAGCGACAACAGTCATAAACATGCATTGAGAGTAACCAACATTAAGTGCAAGCATGAGTAGGATATAAATCACCATGAACATACATATCGTGGAGGCTATGTTGATTTTGTTTCAACTACATGCGTGAACATGTGCCATGTCAAGCCACTCGAATCGTTCAAAGGAGGATACCATCCTATCATACTACATCACAACCATTTTAAAAGCATGTTGGCACGCAAGGTAAACCATTATAAACTCCTAGCTAATTAAGCATGGCATGAATAACTATAATCTCTAATTGTCATTGCAAACATGTTTCATTCATAATGGGCTGAAACAGGAACGATGAACAAATCATATTTACAAAAACAAGATAGGTCGAGTTCATACCAGCTTTTCCTCATCTCAATCATTTCATCATATATCGTCATTATTGCCTTTCACTTGCACGACTGAACGGTGTGGATAATAATAATAGTGCACGTGCATTGGACTAAGCTGGAATCTGCAAACATTTATTCAAAGGAGAAGACAAGGTAATATGGGCTCTTTGTTAGATCGCCACTCAACATTTTCATCGTGGTGTTCTCCTCTCGACCCCCAAAGAAAAGAAAATAATTTCAAAGAAACACACTGAAATGTTTTTGGAGTTTTTGTTTTTCTGAAGAAGGTAAAACAAGAACGAGAAAAACTATTTACACGGGAAAGCTCCCAACAAGCAAAAGAAGAACGAGAAATCTTTTTGGGTTTTCTTTTAATACTACAACTAAACATGGAAAGTAAACTAAGCTACAACTATTTTTTTTTATTTTTCTCAAAGTTTTTAAAACACGCAAGAAGAAAGTGGAAAAAGAAAATAAACTAGCATGGATAATACAATGAAAAAGTATGAACACCGACAACTGAAATGAGTGTGTGAACATGAATGTAATGTCGGTGAGAAATACGTACTCCCCCAAGCTTAGGCTTTTGTCCTAAGTTGGTCTAGGGCCACTCCTGGCCCGGATTGTATCCGAAATCATAGTTGGGGATGTACTGTGCTGCGGCAGCTACCGCTTGGCGGGCTGCTTCCTGGAGGCGAGCGGCCTCCACTGTTCTCTCATACTCATTCGCCTCCTCTCTAGTTATAAAATATCTCCCATTTACCTGAAAGTTAAAGAAGGCAGGAGCAGGAAGGGTAACATGGACGGCACGCCGTCTGTCATAGATTAGTCGGTACTGGAGGGACTGTTCGTTCCTCTCAAGAAACTGATAGCGCACCAAAGCAGTATAATCAAGAAAAGCGGGTGGCAACTCTATGTCATTCCCCCTTATGGGTACTCCAAGATAATTAGCTAAACGAGTTGCATATATCCCACCAAACAAATCTCCATCCTTAGCATTAAGGTGTAACCTCCAAGCAATAAATGGCCCCCAAGTTATAACGCTTATCACCTAACACTGCACACTTGAGGACACTAAGGTCCGATGCACAAAGGTGGCTATGATCATGTTTACCATTAATGTGTCTACCTATAAAGAGAGCAAAATAATGTATGGCGGGAAAATGAATGCTCCCCATGGAGGCTTGTGTGATATTTCTAGTTTCTCCCACAGTGATGCTAGCAAGGAAATCATTGTATTCAGATTTGTGAGGTTCACTATGAATGCCCCACTGTGGGATTTTGCAAGCAGTATTAAAATCTTCAAGGTCCATGGTATATGATTCATCATAAAGATCAAATAAAACAGTATGGGAATTGCGCTTGGATGAAAATTCAAACCTCCGGACAAAGGAATCAGTGAGGTAATAGTATTGTAGGCACTTGTCTGATACGAAGTCCTCAAGGCCGGCATTTTGTACGTATGCATAAAACTCATCCTTGAAACCTGCATGAACCATGAATTCATCCGACGGCCATTCACAAGGCCGCACTTGAGCTTCCCTTGGTGGTTCAAGGTCTGGCTCACGTATAGCGAGCCTCGGTGCTTGCTTCCTTGAAGAACCACCTTGGTACATTTTCCTAGACATTTTTCTTTCTCTGAAAAATTTCTGAAATTTTTAGTGACTCAAAATAAAAGTGAACCAAACTCAACAAGATTGATAGCAACTACTCCTACAAGTGCCTAGAGGCTATATCATGCATCAAAACTACTTTGGACCATATAAATTTGACATGCAAGCTCAAGAACAAGGTCACCATAGCAGCAAAAATTTGCAATAAATAAAGTACTAGAACAAAAACTAATTGGACCAATGGAGGAGTCACATACCGAAGAACAATCCCCCAAAACAGTTTTGCAAATGGAGCTTTGAGCAAGGAGATCGAAAATGGCAGCAAGATGAGCAAGAACACGGGTTTGAGCTATGGGATGATTCTTTCTGGAGGAAGAAGGAGTGGATGGGTGCTGGAATAAGTGGAGGAGACCCATGTGGGACCCACAAGAAAGGGGGCGCGCCCAGGAGGGTAGGGCGCGCCCTCCACCCTTATGGTCCATTGGTGCATCCCCCTGGTGCATGTTCAGTGCGAGAAATTATAAAATATTCTATAAAAAATCATACTAAATTTTCAGGGCATTTGGAGAACTTTTATTTTTGGGACATTTTTTTATTGCACGGATAATTTAGAAAATAGACAAAAAATACTATTTTTGCTTTATTTAATCTAAATAACAGAAAGTAAAAGGTGGGTACAGAAAGTTGTGCCTTCTAAATTCATCCATCTCATGCTCATCAAAAGGAATCCATTAACAAGGTTGATCAAGTCTTATTAACAAACTTCTTCCGAATGATATGAAACCGGAGAATTTTCGAATAACACTAGGTTACCTCAATGGGGATATGGATGTCCCCAACAATAAGAATATCATATTTATTTTTGACAGTAGGAAGAGGGAATTCGAAACCTCCAATAGTAATTGTTGAAAATTTTCCAATAGAATTGATACTATGAACTTGAGGTTGTTTCTTCGGAAAGTGTATCGTATGCTCATTACCATTAACATGAAAAGTGACATTGCCTTTGTTGCAATCTATAACAGCCCCTGCAGTATTCAAAAAGGGTCTACCAAGGATAATCGACATACTGTCGTCCTCGGGAATATCAAGAATAACAAAGTCTGTTAAGATAGTAACGTTTGCAACCACAACAGGCACATCCTCACAAATACCGATGGGTATAGCAGTTGATTTATCAACCATTTGCAAAGAAATTTCAGTAGGTGTCAACTTATTCAATTCAAGTCTACGATACAAAGAGAAAGGCATAACACTAACACCGGCTCCAAGATCACATAAAGCAGTTTTAATATAGTTTCTTTTAATGGAGCATGGTATAGTTGGTACCCCTGGATCTCCAAGTTTCTTTGGTATTCCACCCTTAAAATTATAATTAGCAAGCATGGTGGAAATTTCAGCTTCCGATATCTTTCTTTTATTTGTAACAATATCTTTCATATACTTAGCATAAGGAGACATTTTAAGCATATCAATCAAACGCATACGCAAAAAGATAGGTCTAATCATTTCAGCAAAGCGCTCGAAATCCTCATCATCCTTTTTCTTGGATGGTTTAAGAGGAAAGGGCATGCGTTTTTGAACCCTTGGTTCCCTTTCTTTACCATGTTTCCTAGCAACGAAGTCTCTCTTATCATAATGTTGATTCTTTGATTGTGGGTTATCAAGATCAACAGCAGGTTCAATCTCTACATCATTATCATTACTAGGTTGAGCATCAACATGAACATCGTCATTAACATTAGCACTAGGTTCATGTTCATCACCAGATTGTGTCTCAGCATCAGAAATAGAAATATCATTAGGATTCTCAGGTGTGTCTATAACAGGTTCACTAGAAGCATGCAAAGTCCTATCAGTTTTCTTTTTCTTTTTATTACTAGGACTAGGTGCATCTATATTAATTCTCTGAGAATCTTGCTCAACTCTCTTAGGATGGCCCTCAGGATACAAAGGTTCCTGGGTCATTTTACCACCTCTAGTCATAACCCTAATAGCATTATCATTGTTCTTACTATTCAACTCATTGATCAATTCATCTTGTGCCTTAACTACTTGTTCTACTTGAGTTGTAACCATGGAAGCATGTTTACTAATACGCTTAAGATCGTTAACAGTTCTACTCATATAATCACCCAAGTGGTCAAGCATGTATGCATTACGTTTCAATTGTCTACTAACATAAGCATTGAAGTTTTCTTGTTTAACAATAAAATTATCAAACTCATCCAAGCATTGACTAGCAGACTTATTATGAGGAATATCACCTTCATGAAATCTATAAAGAGAGTTTACCTCTACTACCTGTGTCGGGTTATCAAGACCTTGTATTTCTTCAATAGGCGGTAGATTCTTAACATCTTCAGCTTTAATACCTTTTTCTTTCATAGATTTCTTCGCCTCTTGCATATCTTCAGGACTGAGAAATAGAATACCCCTTTTCTTCGGAGTTGGCTTAGGAGTTGGTTCAGGAAGTGTCCAATCATTATCATTACTCAATATATTATTCAATAGCAATTCAGCTTGCTCAATAGTTCGTTCCCTGAAAACACAACCAGCACAACTATCCAGGTGGTCTCTGGAAGCATCGGTTAGTCCATTATAAAAGATATCAAGTATTTCATTTTTTCTTGAGAGGATGATCAGGCAAAGACTTAAGTAATTGGAGAAGCCTCCCCCAAGCTTGTGGGAGACTCTCTTCTTCAATTTGCACAAAGTTAAATATTTCCCTTAAGGCAGCTTGTTTCTTATGAGTGGGGAAATATTTTTCAGAGAAATAGTAAATCATATCCTGGGGACTACGCACACAACCAGGAGCAAGAGAATTAAACCATAACTTAGCATCACCCTTTAATGAGAAAGGAAATAACTTAAGAATATAGTAATAGTGAATTTTTTCCTCATGAGCAATTAGGGTGGCTATATCATTCAATTTAGTAAGATGTGCCACAACAGTTTCAGATTCATAACCATAGAAAGGATCAGATTCAACCAAATTAATTAACTCAGGATCGACAGAGAATTCATAATCCTTATCAGTAACAAAGATAGGTGAAGTAGCAAAATTAGGATCATATTTCATTCTAGCATTCAAAGATTTTTCTTTCATCTTAGCTAACAGTTTCTTAAGATCTTCCCTATCATTGCAAGCAAAGAATTCTCTAGCAGTTTCTTCATCCATAACATAACCCTCAGGTATGACATGCAATTCATATCTAGGGGGAGAATCATAATCTTCAGTTTCAATAATATCATCAGTTTCAGTAATTTTCATTTTCTCTAACCCTAGCAAGTTGTTCATCAAGAAATTCACCTAGTGGCACAGTATTATCAAGCAAAGAAGTAGTATCATCATAAGCATCATTCATAGCAGAAGTGGCATCATCAATAACATGCGACATATCGGAATCAATAGCAGGTGTAGGTGTCGCAAGTTTACTTAGAACAGAAGGTGAATCAAGTGCAGAGCTAGATGGCAGTTCCTTACCTCCCCTCGTAGTAGAGGGATAGATCTTGGTTTTGTTGTCTTTCAGATTCCTCATAGTGATCAATAGATATAAATCCTAAGTGACTCAAAGAATAGAGCTATGCTCCCCGGCAACGGCGCCAGAAAAAGGTCTTGATAACCCACAAGTATAGGGGATCGCAACAGTTTTCGAGGGTAGAGTATTCAACCCAAATTTATTGATTCGACACAAGGGGAGCCAAAGAATATTCTCAAGTATTAGCAGCTGAGTTGTCAATTCAACCACACCTGAAAGACTTAATATCTGCAGCAAAGTATTTAGTAGCAAAGTAGTATGGAAGTAAAGGTAACGGTGGCAAAAGTAACAGTAGCAGTTTTGTAGCAATCGTAACAGTGGCAACGGAAAAGTAACTTAGCAAAGATCAATATGAAACGAGCTCGTAGGCAATGGATCAATGATGGATAATTATGTCGGATGCCATTCATCATGCAACAGTTATAACATAAGGTGACACAGAACTAGCTCCAATTCATCAATATAATGTAGGCATGTATTCCGAATATAGTCATACGTGCTTATGGAAAAGAACTTGCATGACATCTTTTGTCCTACCCTCCCGTGGCAGCGGGGTCCTATTGGAAACTAAGGGATATTAAGGCCTCCTTTTAATAGAGAACTGGACCAAAGCATTAGCACTTAGTGAATACATGAACTCCTCAAACTACGGTCATCACCGGGAAGTGTTTCGACTATTGTCACTCCGGGGTTGCCGGGTCATAACACGTAGTAGGTGACTATAACTTGCAAGATAGGATCAAGAACACAAATATATTCATGAAAACATAATAGGTTCAGATCTGAAATCATGGCACTCGGGCCCTAGTGACAAGCATTAAGCATAGCAAAGTCATAGCAACATCAATCTTAGAACATAGTGGATACTAGGGATCAAACCCTAACAAAACTAACTCGATTACATGATAGATCTCATCCAACCCATCACCGTCCAGCAAGCCTACGATGGAATTACTCACGCACGGCGGTGAGCATCATGAAATTGGTGATGCAGGATGGTTGATGATGACGATGGCGATGATTTCCCCTCTCCGGAGCCCAAAACGGACTCCAGATCTGCCCTCCCGAGGAAGAACAGGAGGTGGCGGCGGCTCCGTATCGTAAAACGCGATGAATCCTTCTCTCTGATTTTTTTTTCTCCCCGAACGTGAATATATGGAGTTGGAGTTGAGGTCGGTGGAGGTCCAGGGGACCCACAAGACCAGAGGGTGCGCCCTAGGGGGGTGGGCGCGCCCTCCACCCTTGTGTACAGGTGGTGGGTCCCCTTCTGTTGATTCTTTCGTCAATATTTTTTATTTATTCCAAAAATAATCTCCTTGAAGTTTCAGGTCATTCCGAGAAATTTTATTTCTGCACAAAAATAACACCATGGCAATTCTGCTGAAAATAGCGTCAGTCCGGGTTAGTTCCATTCAAATCATGCAAATTAGAGTCCAAAACAAGGGCAAACGAGTTTGGAAAAGTAGATACGATGGAGACGTATCAACTCCTCCAAGCTTAACCCATTGCTGGTCCTCAAGCAATTCAGTTTACAAACTGAAAGTGATAAAGAAAAACTTTTACAAACTCTGTTTGATCTTGTTGTTGCAAATATGTAAAGCCAGCATTCAAGTTTTCAGCAAATATTATGAACTAACCAAATTCACAATAACATTTAGGTTTCACATTTACTCATATCAATGGCATAATCAACTAGCGAGCAATAATGATAAATCTCGGATGACAACACTTTTTCAAAACAATCATGATATGATATAACAAGATGGTATCTCGCTTGCCCTTTCTGAGACCGCAAAACATAAATGCAGAGTACCCCTGAAGATCAAGGACTGACTAGACATTGTAATTCATGGCAAAAGAGATCCAGTCACAGTCATACTCAATATAAATTAATAACAATGCATACAAATGACAGTGGTGCTCTCTAACTGGTGCTTTTTATAAGAGGATGATGACTCAGCAATAAAAGTAAATAGATAGGCCATTCGCAGAGGGAAGCAGGGATTTGCAAAGGTGCCAGAGCTCGAGTTTTTGAAACAGAGATAAATAATATTTTGAGCGGTATGCTTTCATTGTCAACATAACAACCAAGAGATCTCGGTATCTTCCATACTAGATACATTATAGGCGGTTCCCAAACAGAATGGTAAAATTTATACTCCCCCACCACCAACAAACACATTCCACGGCTAGTCCGAAACAACGGGTACCGTCCAACTAACAACAGTCCTGGGGGAGTTTTGTTTGCAATTATTTTGATTTGATTTGAGCATGGGACTGGGCATCCCGGTTACCAGCCATTTTCTCGTGAATGATGAGCGGAGTCCACTCATCGTGAGAATAACCCACCTAGCATGGAAGATATTGACAGCCCTAGTTGCTACATGAGCGATTCGAGCATACAAAACAGATTATCATTTGAAGGTTTAGAGTTTGGCACATGCAAATTTACTTGGAACGGCAGGTAAATACCGCATATAGGTAGGTATGGTGGACTCATATGGAACAACTTTGGGGTCATGGAAGTGGATGCACAAGCAGTATTCCCGCTTAGTACAAGTGAAGGCTAGAAAAAGACTGGGGAGCGACCAACTAGAGAGCGACAACAGTCATAAACATGCATTGAGAGTAACCAACATTAAGTGCAAGCATGAGTAGGATATAAATCACCATAAACATACATATCGTGGAGGCTATGTTGATTTTGTTTCAACTACATGCGTGAACATGTGCCATGTCAAGCCACTCGAATCGTTCAAAGGAGGATACCATCCTATCATACTACATCACAACCATTTTAAAAGCATGTAGGCATGCAAGGTAAACCATTATAAACTCCTAGCTAATTAAGCATGGCATGAATAACTATAATCTCTAATTGTCATTGCAAACATGTTTCATTCATAATGGGCTGAATCAGGAACGATGAACAAATCATATTTACAAAAACAAGATAGGTCGAGTTCATACCAGCTTTTCCTCATCTCAATCATTTCATCATATATCGTCATTATTGCCTTTCACTTGCACTACCAAACGGTGTGGATAATAATAATAGTGCACGTGCATTGGACTAAGCTGGAATCTGCAAACATTTATTCAAAGGAGAAGACAAGGTAATATGGGCTCTTTGTTAGATCGCCACTCAACATTTTCATCATGGTGTTCTCCTCTCGACCCCCAAAGAAAAGAAAATAATTTCAAAGAAACACACTGAAATGTTTTTGAAGTTTTTGTTTTTCTGAAGAAGGTAAAACAAGAACAAGAAAAACTATTTACACGGGAAAGCTCCCAACAAGCAAAAGAAGAACGAGAAATCTTTTTGGGTTTTTTTTTAATACTACAACTAAACATGGAAAGTAAACTAAGCTACAACTATTTTTTTATATTTTTCTCAAAGTTTTTAAAACACGCAAGAAGAAAGTGGAAAAAGAAAATAAACTAGCATGGATAATACAATGAAAAAGTATGAACACCGACAACTGAAATGAGTGTGTGAACATGAATGTAATGTCGGTGAGAAATACGTACTCCCCCAAGCTTAGGCTTTTGGCCTAAGTTGGTCTAGGGCCACTCCTGGCCCGGATTGTATCCGAAATCATAGTTGGGGATGTACTGTGCTGTGGCAGCTACCGCTTGGCGGGCTGCTTCCTGGAGGCGAGCGGCCTCCGCTGTTCTCTCATACTCATTCGCCTCCTCTCTAGTTATAAAATATCTCCCATTTACCTGAAAGTTAAAGAAGGCAGGAGCAGGAAGGGTAACATGGACGGCACACCGTCTGTCATAGATTAGTCGGTACTGGAGGGACTGTTCGTTCCTCTCAAGAAACTGATAGCGCACCAAAGCAGTATAATCAAGAAAAGCGGGTGGCAACTCTATGTCATTCCCCCTTATGGGTACTCCAAGATAATTAGCTAAACGAGTTGCATATATCCCACCAAACAAATCTCCATCCTTAGCATTAAGGTGTAACCTCCAAGCAATAAATGGCCCCCAAGTTATAACGCTTATCACCTAACACTGCACACTTGAGGACACTAAGGTCCGATGCACAAAGGTGGCTATGATCATGTTTACCATTAATGCATCTACCTATAAAGAGAGCAAAATAATGTATGGTAGGAAAATGAATGCTCCCCATGGAGGCTTGTGTGATATTTCTAGTTTCTCCCACAGTGATGCAAGCAAGGAAATCATTGTATTCAGATTTGTGAGGTTCACTATGAATGCCCCACTGTGGGATTTTGCAAGCAGTATTAAAATCTTCAAGGTCCATGGTATATGATTCATCATAAAGATCAAATAAAACAGTATGGGTATTACGCTTGGATGAAAATTCAAACCTCCGGACAAAGGAATCAGTGAGGTAATAGTATTGTAGGCACTTGTCTGATACGAAGTCCTCAAGGCCGGCATTTTGTACGTATGCATAAAACTCATCCTTGAAACCTGCATGAACCATGAATTCATCCGACGGCCATTCACAAGGCCGCACTTGAGCTTCCCTTGGTGGTTCAAGGTCTGGCTCACGTATAGCGAGCATCGGTGTTTGCTTCCTTGAAGAACCACCTTGGTACATTTTCCTAGACATTTTTCTTTCTCTGAAAAATTTCTGAAATTTTTAGTGACTCAAAATAAAAGTGAACCAAACTCAACAAGATTGATAGCAACTACTCCTACAAGTGCCTAGAGGCTATATCATGCATCAAAACTACTTTGGACCATATAAATTTGACATGCAAGCTCAAGAACAAGGTCACCACCGCAGCAAAAATTTGCAATAAATAAAGCACTAGAACAAAAACTAATTAGACCAATGGAGGAGTCACATACCGAAGAACAATCCCCCAAAACAGTTTTGCAAATGGAGCTTTGAGCAAGGAGATCGAAAATGGCAGCAAGATGAGCAAGAACACGGGTTTGAGCTATGGGATGATTCTTTCTGGAGGAAGAAGGAGTGGATGGGTGCTGGAATAAGTGGAGGAGACCCACGTGGGACCCATAAGACAGGGGGCGCGCCCAGGAGGGTAGGGCGCACCCTCCACCCTTATGGTCCACTGGTGCATCCCCCTGGTGCATGTTCAGTGCCAGAAATTATAAAATATTCTATAAAAAATCATACTAAATTTTCAGGGCATTTGGAGAACTTTTATTTTCGGTAAAAAATTTTATTGCATGGATAATTCAGAAAACAGACAGAAAATACTATTTTTGCTTTATTTAATCTAAATAACAGAAAGTAAAAGGTGGGTACAGAAAGTTGTGCCTTCTAAATTCATCCATCTCATGCTCATCAAAAGGTATCCATTAACAAGGTTGATCAAGTCTTATTAACAAACTTCTTCCGAATGACATGAAACCGGAGAATTTTTTAATAACACTTGGTTACCTCAACGGGGATATGCATGTCCCCAACAATAAGAATATCATATTTCTTTTTGACAGTAGGAAGAGGGAATTCGAAACCTCCAATAGTAATTATTGAAATTTTTCCAATAGAATTGATACTATGAACTTGAGGTTGTTTCTTCGGGAAGTGTACCGTATGCTCTTTACCATTAACATGAAAAGTGACATTGCCTTTGTTGCAATCTATAACAGCCCCTGCAGTATTCAAAAAGGGTCTACCAAGGATAATCGATGTACTGTCGTCCTCAGGAATATCAAGAATAACAAAGTCCGTTAAGATAGTAACATTAGCAACCACAACAGGCTCATCCTCACAAATACCGATGGGTATAGCAGTTGATTTATCAGCCATTTGCAAAGAAATTTTAGTAGGTGTCAACTTATTCAATTCAAGTCTACGATACAAAGAGAAAGGCATAACACTAACACCGGCTCCAAGATCACATAAAGCAGTTTTAATATAGTTTCTTTTAATGGAGCATGGTATAGTTGGTACTCCTGGATCTCCAAGTTTCTTTGGTATTCCACCCTTAAAAGTATAATTAGCAAGCATGCTGGAAATTTCAGCTTGCGGTATCTTTCTTTTATTTGTAACAATATCTTTCATATACTTAGCATAAGGAGACATTTTAAGCATATCAGTCAAACGCATACGCAAAAAGATAGGTCTAATCATTTCAGCAAACTGCTCGAAATCCTCATCATCCTTTTTCTTGGATGGTTTAGGAGGAAAGGGCATGGGTTTTTGAACACATGGTTCTCTTTCTTACCATGTTTCCTAGCAACGAAGTCTCTCTTATCATAACGTTGATTCTTTGATTGTGGGTTATCAAGATCAACATCAGGTTCAATCTCTACATCATTATCATTAATAGGTTGAGCATCAATATGAACATCGTCATTAACATTAGCACTAGGTTCATGTTCATCACCAGATTATGTCTCAGCATCAGAAATAGAAATATCATTAGGATTCTCAGGTGTGTCTATAACAGGTTCACTAGAAGCATGCAAAGTCCTATCAGTTTTCTTTTTCTTTTTATTACTAGGACTAGGTGCATCTATATTAATTCTCTGAGAATCTTGCTCAACTCTCTTAGGATGGCCCTCAGGATACAAAGTTTCCTGGGTCATTTTACCACCTCTAGTCATAACCCTAACAGCATTATCATTGTTCTTACTATTCAACTCATTGATCAATTCATCTTGTGCCTTAACTACTTGTTCTACTTGAGTTGTAACCATGGAAGCATGTTTACTAATAAGCTTAAGATCGTTAACAGTTCTACTCATATAATCACCCAAGTGGTCAAGCATGTATGCATTACGTTTCAATTGTCTACTAACATAAGCATTGAAGTTTTCTTGTTTAACAATAAAATTATCAAACTCATCCAAGCATTGACTAGCTGACTTATTATGAGGAATATCACCTTCATCAAATCTATAAAGAGAGTTTACCTCTACTACCTGTGTCGGGTTATCAAGACCATGTATTTCTTCAATAGGCGGTAGATTCTTAACATCTTCAGCTTCAATACCTTTTTCTTTCATAGATTTCTTCGCCTCTTGCATATCTTCAGGATTGAGAAATAGAATACCCCTTTTCTTCGGAGTTGGCTTAGGAGTTGGTTCAGGAAGTGTCCAATCATTATCATTACTCAATATATTATTCAATAGCAATTCAGCTTGCTCAATAGTTTGTTCCCTGAAAACACAACCAGCACAACTATCCAGGTTGTCTCTGGAAGCATCGGTTAGTCCATTATAAAATATATCAAGTATTTCATTTTTTCTTGAGAGGATGATCAGGCAAAGCATTAAGTAATTGGAGAAGCTGTAACACCCTGGATTTTGCCCATTTTCTTTTTCTTTCGATTTCGGTCTGGATTTGCTTTTCTGTGGCTTCGTGGTGTTGAAACCTGGAGAAATCACCTTTGATTCCTCTCCCCAATGGATTTTCAACCTCAAAACCATCCCAAGGCCTCATCATTTCCATCTTGGACCAATCCCAATAGTCTTTTCTTGGGAATATTCCTTAAAGGAATAACCCTGTCTTCTCTGAGTTGTGAAGCAACCCACATTTCCATCATTCCAAAGATTCCCAAATAATTCTCATAAATCCTTTGGGACATATCTTCTTTAGATATGTGAAAATACCTCCTTGCCATGTTCAAAAATATTTCATCAATATTCCTTTTCCGATTCTGCCCTAGCTGGCAGTTTGTGAAGCAAGTACCCTTTGTATCTGCTTTCTTGCTCTCAAACTTTTTGGGCATTCTTTCCTATCCATATCATTGCCACATGCCAAATTTCAACCTCATTTGCCTAGTGAATATTCCTGAGCAATTTTTCAAAGTTTCTGTTCAAACAGAGGCCTTGTGAAGGAAGTGCAAGCTAGGCATATCCAAATGAGTTGAAATTTTGCAAGCATCTTAATATGATAAAATCATAGCTCTCCACTAAATTTTAGCATCATTCAATCATCTATGTGATCACAGCATCAAATCTTTGTTTCTGGTAATTATTTTGGGTTGTGAAGCAATTATAATTTTTATTGCTCCATAATTCATGAATAATTTCCAGAACATGATTCTACCTATATGATGTCTCTCCACCCAATTTGGGATCATTTTATCTACCCAATATTTCTCTAGAATTTCTCTTAGTTTCTGTCCAGAAAGGACCACTGTGAAGGAAGTACCTTTTTGGTGTGTCCAAATGGTATGAAATTTTTACAGTGTGTTTGTGTATCCAAATAACTCCTAGCCACCAAATTTCAGCTCAATCCAAGCATCCCTTAGAGTGCCACTTCATGATTCATTTTCTGGACCAGTTTGGGCAGTTGTGAAGCAACTATGCTAAATCCTTGTCCAAATCCTTCTAAAGTTCACAGGATCATAGTCCTTCCTACCCTAAGCATGGATGACATCTTTTGATCCTTAGTGGCTATCCCATTTCATCTCAGCTTCATGTCCAAGTTTTCTACAGAAAACTTCTGTGGATCATTCCCATCTACCCACAGTGTTTTTCTTCGAGCCATCACCTCTAAGATAACCCATATTGAAGAGACTATACGTTAGACATGATGTAACGGGCCAGAATGCACCGTGTGTGCCTGTGCACGCGATGACCACGCGTTTGACATGCCAATGCACGCGCTCTGTGCATTGGGGCCCTCTGCCTCGTCCGTTTCCCCCTCCCCTCGCCACCTCTCCATGTCCAGAAGCTCTGTCTTGGCCTCGACTTCGCTCTGGAACCCTCTCCCCCTCTGGATTCCTCCCCGACGAGCCATCCCCGTCGAGAAACAGAGCCCGCCCATGAGCCACCATCGTCTTTCCTCCCCTGGCCTTTTCCTCCCGAGCCGTCCCGTCCCTCCTGCTCCCCGTCAGGTTGGCCGCACCACGACACCGAACTAGCCTCCATCCGTTCGAGTCCGAGCACTGGAGCTCCGGCGACGTGTCACCGCGGCCGAGCCGGCCACCCTCGCCGTCCGGCTATATAAAGCCACCCCGAGCCTCTCCGAGCATCTCAAGCTCCTACCCTCACTCCCAGCTCCCTCCCCAACCACTCCATCAAGCCGGAGCACCACTCATCGCCTTCCTCTTCCGCCATGGCCGCCGCCTCGGCCACCTCGAATTGGAGCAAGCCAGACTCTCTCCCCTCCTCCTCTCCCCACCAGTAGACCCACCGAAGCTTGCCGAGCCTCCCCACCTATTCGCCTCGTCCCCGGAGCGGCCGTAGCCTCGCCCCCAATTCTGGCCGACGGCCTCCGCCGCAGGCACCAAAGCCATCGTCGCCTCGACCTTCTCTGGCGCACGCGGAGCCCCTGGATGGATGCGCCTCTCCACCCAGCTGCGCAGTTTGGTAGCCGGGGCCTCGCCAGAGGTGCTCGAAGCCGGCCAGGGCGGTCGCCGGCGTCGCGCGGCCTCGCCCTCCTCTGTTTTCCGTCGGGAGGGAGAAGGAAGAAGGAAGGAGGAGAGAGAAAGCCCGGCGGGACCCACCTGGCAGCGACACAAGCCCCGGCCCCGCCACTGCCAGCGTGGATAGGTGGAAGCGCATTCTACGCTTTACGCTTTCCCCGTGGGAAAGCATATTTTGCTGGAATGCGCGACCCGCCGAGCTGCCAGGGGCCTGCCTGTGAATATTTTATTTACAGAATAGTCCCTGGTCTTCAACCCTTCACAACTTTTAGCTCGTAACTCCGATTGAGGTGAATCCAAAGCCTACTTCTTCGTATCGTCGAGCTCTATCTTTTGGTGTCATCTTCACTAGGTGGTCCCATAGTGAAAATGACCATTTTGCCCTTGTCCGTAAACAGCCTCCTCTGAGAGAGAACTGTTTCCGGCAATCGTCTTCGCGGACTTCCCGCACTTCTTTCCGATGGTTCCTTCATCCCCAGGCAGGCCACGACAGCCTCTTGCATGACGGATTTGCAGTAGCTATGGTTCATACTTGAATAGTTATCTAATGTGTGCATGTTAATTTCTATATACTCATATGACATGCCGGTTATCAAGTACTCATTGGTAGCATTATGCTCCTGATTAATACTTGCAGTAGTTCAAGCCAGGACGATGACATGTCTGCATGTTTATTTAATGGTTGTTATGAACATAATGAGGTTGTTCATGCTCACCATGCTCGTCTGCATTTAGCTGGTTAAATGCTTGCATGATGTGGTTACTATGATCCAGATATTATGCTTCCCATCCCTGCTTAGGTTATATCATGTTCATATGCAATATGATTTCATCATGTTATCATGACTCAGTACATCGTCATTTAAGTTAAACTGGATGTAATCAAACTTGAACACCTGTTGGCTGAGTCACAGTGCGGACCGAATCGAGCTCACCAGTGCAACCACACTTGCTGGGATGGGGCAGCCCTAATTCGATCTATTGTCATGCCTCTCGCCGGAACCTCCAACTAGGGAAGGTTATGAGTGCGTGCTACCCTGATCAGGTAGGCGGCTATAACCTTGTGAACCCAGTTTTGGTTTTGAGCTCAGGTCCCCGGTTGGGACAGTTTTGTTTGGCCACGACGGTGGCAGGTGTCGGAAGGACACAGGGGTCACCCATGACATAGCCCAAAGGGGAGTTTGTCGGAGTGGCCGGGAGAGTGCCATGCAATAGATTGGGTTTTGTCGGAATGTCGTCGGTCCACCCGAATGGGAGCACGAGGCCATGAGTTCTGTGGTGTGGGTACAATGTAGTAACCTCTGTAGAGTGTATAATCTATCGATAGCCACGTCCTCGGTCATGGGCACAGTTCGTAGTAGGACACACTATGGGTCAACAGTATAATAATCTTGCTATAACCACCCCGTTCGATAAGAAAGAAGTTGGTTGATCTTTATGTGATTGCGAGAGGATCACCGTGGTATCGAGTATACCGACGCTGGTTGATCGTGATCATGAGAGGATCACCGTGGTATCATGGATACCGGATTTGGTTGATGGTGCTATGTGGTGATCTCGGGTAAAGGCCAAGCTCCTTGTGATCATGTTATCACTACGGTATTGTAATACCAAGTTTGGTTGGTCCCGAGGTTATCATGTGGCACACTCGATGGTAAGTTCTTCCATGTGGTGGTTACGAGGTAACCCCAGAACAGAGTAAGTTGCGTCATGATAGTTTTAACCTGTTGCATGTAGTGTCATCATGCTCATATGCCCTACCATGCTTATATTGTTCTAGCATCGTCATGTTTACACCTGTTTAACCGGTAAATGCCATGCTGTTGCTTGTCTTGATTGCTTTGGTTGCTGTGAGCTTGCGGGTACATTCAAAGTACTCACCTGGCGTGTCATGCCAGTTTGCAGGTCATGCCATGATTGCTTGCTTGTCGAGGATTCCGAGTTTGCGAGCTAGGATACGCGTTCTAGCCAGAGTCCCTGCGGAGTGGAGTTCACCACCGCCGTTGTTGTTCCGCTGCCAAGGATACTCCGTTTCCTCGGGTTGTTCCGCTGTTAGCATAGAGCTACCCTGGGCAGGCGTAGTATCACCATGGCGATGTAATCCATGTACCCTTGTAACCTTATCCATAGTAATAAAGAGCTGATTTGTTCTATGCCAATGGTGCCGTATTCCAGAAGACTTGTCTTTGGGCTGGGATACAGGGCGTTCCGGTTTCCTCTGAGACGGGGTGCCACAAGCGTTGGTATCAGAGCAGGTTTGGCTGTAGGACGCCCTAGACCACACGAACGTTAGTAACCGGTAGTCTAGTCGGTTTGCTGCACTTGTTTGTTGCATTTGTTTGTGCATAGCATGCATGTAGAATATTTATTTTGTCACTAACGGTTGATCTGGTGAGTGTAGGTGGCATCGGCTTCGATTCACCGCCTGCACCCCCCCCCCCCCAATTTGCATATTTGCTCCTTGGTGTGGTGTCATCTTCGTCCCAGCGGGGTGATGCCAAGGTGCTTGGTGTTGTCAATTCCTTGTCGGATTGATGCACCGGTACCACACCAATTATCCTATTCAACCACCCCTATAGTTTCGGTGATAGACATGATTCTATCTCGGATCGTGCCATTCTTCTAGCCGCGTTGGCAACCCTTACTGATCCTAGTTATCAGAAAAAGGGCAATGCCCGCAAACCTTTCTTTCCATCGCCATCCCTTCCTACCATCCATCCTCTGGACGAGTACGGTTTCCCTCCGTACGCTTGATGATAATGTGGTCGTGACTTCTGTGTTCCGATCCACGATCACCAAGTCCGTTCTCACCTCTGTGTCCATCCAGCTGTAACTAGTGTAAGCCCATGTTTGGTGTAGCCTTGTTTACACCAACTTTCTTCCACACATTGATTCACTTTCGTGCACACCGCCACCGCATGTTAGATCGTAACACCGGAGTTCTTGCGAGATTGGTGTGCTTAAGTAGGAATGCATATTATTGTTACGAATAGATGTAGTATATGATATTGCTTGTGTGTGATCTTGTTGCTTTGTGCTTTTATTTTAGTAGTTTCTTTTGCTTCTTTCCTTGGGCCCTTGGTGTTACCTTATTTTCCCTTATGGAAGTTGCTCCCCGACACCGAACTCAAAGAATCAATGAAGAGGCAAGCATTTGGAAGCTCAGCTCAACAATATGGGATTTGGCGCCGACTGCCTGGCATGGGGAATATCTGTTCTGATTATAATGATATTCTGGATTGATTATTGGCATCAGGTATATACCAATGTGCGATCTTTACAGCAGTAATAATCAAATCAGCAAGAAAGCAAAGATGTGTGCATGATCAGTAGTACACTTCGGGTCAAAGGTATGGTTCACATATAAGGTTGGCGTCTGCTATGAGTACAATTTGAACTAGCTATATCCCGGAAGCAAGCCAACATATGCTAGGAACTCAGTGCCCAACAAGAAGAATAGTCAAACAACTTTCTGCATACAGAAGGAACCGACAGCAGAAACATTAAGGGATATATATATATATATATATATATATGCACTCAGTCTGCTTATGGCAACAAGGAAACTTCAGATATAAGCAACTCAGTCTTTCTACACAAGCTTGCCTCAGGAATCAAGTGGCCAGCCACACATGTTTCCATAGATGTGGCGAACATGCTACCAAGGTCATATGAGTTACCCATACAATGATGCCAGCTCGGTGAGGATTTAACCATCGCATGAGCTATGTAAGAAGAAGAAGAATGTTAGTTATACACTTTAGTGTGATGACCAACAACCCATGGAGCAAGCCGACCATCGGGTATATGCCTTAAAGTATTGCTCCATGTTATGCCTGTATGTTCAAATTATTATGCTGATACCCGTATGCATAGTAGCGAGCTGTATGGGACGCATATGAACCCTTGCCGTCTTTCTTTAGTAAAGGCACCATGCCTGTGTTCTGAGCTGTTTCCGGCCGTCCGGGGTGGATGCCGATTTTATATTTCTCTTACCAGCAACTGGACCGTGTTCTGAGCTGCTTTTCGGCCATCTCGGGCAGCTGCTAAATTTCTTTTCGTAGCAGTGGCCCTATGCTCTGAGCTGTTCTTCGGCCGTCTTAGGGAGCTGCTACTTTCTTCTTATCGACACCGTCTCATGCTCTGAGCTGCTTTTCAGCCGTCTTGAGTCGGGGTTGAGTTACTCTAGTAATGTCCCAGATCTGAGTTGTAAAGACCGTTCTGGTGGCTACTGGTTTATTTGCCGGTTTCATCCAAGGGTTCAGACGGTCGTTACCCTATAGCTACAACTTGTAAAGTGATATGCCTGCCGGAATATTGTACCTGGCAGTACCCATGGTCATCCAAAGGATCAAGAACACATCAAGCCAAGCCCTTTCAGCTAAGGATCCAGGCAAAGAGAACCATAATGAAGAAGCAAGATTGTCCATACAGGTATGGTAATGGTTGCATGGTACAGATACTCCGGACAGTCTGGTTCGGTACCAATCACCATGGGTGCACACCCATGGGGTATATCCCATTTGCAACGACCTCCTATCAAGGTACCCCATTTAGCCAACTATATATGCTCAGAATTGTCAGAAGAAGACATCCAAGTCCGTCAGGTGCCGACGGACGGAACGATCAGAAGGTTGACAACTGTCTCGAAGCATGTATCCTCACCTAGGGAAATCAGTTAAAGAATAACCTGCCATGAGCAAGATTCTGCTGCCAGAATCACTGTCAGTCAAGTCTAGGGATAATATCGTTATAAGGCCGTACACCTTTATGTTGGTCACGACAGGTGATAGTCACCTCTTGGGTACAGATTTCATACCCAAGACAGCGGAGATACCCAAGATGATTCTGTAAATTGTGTGAGAAGCTAGGATCCGTCAGGAGAATGGTATGATTCACAGTACTGTTTGGAACCTGGAGGACACATAGCCATTTGAAGCTACCCAATGCAATGAGTAAAGGATTCCGTGTCCATCGAGAGAATTTATTCGCAACTCAATGGATGATCGTCCGTATGGGACTCTATCACAACACGTCCATAAGGAACAACTCTCAGGCTTGCGAGAAGGACAGGTATTTCAGTCAGGATAGCTCATCGCATTCATATAAGTTGGCAAGCATAAAAGGATTAAAGTCGGAGTAACATATGAGGTAAGATTTGCCAGAAAAAGGTTCCAGTGAAACAAACTACCCCGAAGCCAGGCAGTGAGTCAGATGATATCCAGTGGGGACATAATACAAAGGCAAAAAGGGAACCAGAGTTGGAAACAGTTTCCTCAAGTGGGAATATTCATGCTTGACCCCTGAGCAACCAAATCTCGAGGACGAGATTTCTTTAAGGGGGGTAGGTCTGTAACACCCTGGATTTTGCCCATTTTCTTTTTCTTTCGATTTCGGTCTGGATTTGCTTTTCTGTGGCTTCGTGGTGTTGAAACCTGGAGAAATCACCTTTGATTCCTCTCCCCAATGGATTGTCAACCTCAAAACCATCCCAAGGCCTTGTCATTTCCATCTTGGACCAATCCCAATATTCTTTTCCAAGTTTTCTACAGAAAACTTCTGTGGATCATTCCCATCTACCCATAGTGTTTTTCTTCGAGCCATCACCTCTGAGATAACCTATATTGGAGAGACTATACGTTAGACATGATGTAACGGGCCAGAACGCACCGCGTGTTCCTGTGCACGCGGTGACCACGCGTTTGACATGCCAATGCACGCGCTCTGTGCATTGGGGCCCTCTGCCTCGTCCGTTTCCCCTCCCCTCGCCACCTCTTCATGTCCAGAAGCTCCATCTTGGCCTCGCCTTCGCTCTGGAACCCTCTCCCCCTCTGGATTCCTCCCTGACGAGCCGTCCTCGTCGAGAAACAGAGCCCGCCCGTGAGCCGCCGTCGTCTTTCCTCCCTTGGCCTTTTCCTCCCGAGCTGTCCCATCCCTCCTGCTCCCCGTCAAGTCGGCCGCACCACGACGCTGAACTAGCCTCCATCCGTTCGAGTCCGAGCACTGGAGCTCCGGCGACGTGTCACCACGGCCGAGCCCGGCCACCCTCGCCGTCCGGCTATATAAAGCCACCCCGAGCCTCTCCGAGCATCTCAAGCTCCTCCCCTCACTCCCAGCTCTCTCCCCAACCACTCCATCAAGCCGGAGCACCACTCATCGCCTTCCTCTTCCGCCATGGCCGCCGCCTCGGCCACCTCGAATTGGAGCAAGCCAGACTCTCTCCCCTCCTCCTCTCCCCACCAGTAGATCCACCGAAGCTTGCCGAGCCTCCCCACCTATTCGCCTCGTCCCCGGAGCGGCCGTAGCCTCGCCCCCAATTCTGGCCGACAGCCTCCGCCGCAGGCACCAAAGCCATCGTCGCCTCGACCTTCTCTGGCGCGCAGAGCCCCTGGATGGATGCGCCTCTCCACCCTGCGCAATTTGGTAGCCGGGGCCTCGCCGGAGGTGCCCGGAGCCGGCCAGGGTGGTCGCCGGCGTCGCGCGGCCTCGCCCTCCTCTGTTTTCCGTTGGGAGGGAGAAGGAAGAAGGAAGGAGGAGAGAGAAAGCCCGGCGGGACCCACCTGGCAGCGACACAAGCCCCGGCCCCGCCACTGCCAGTGTGGATAAGTGGAAGCGCATTCTGCGCTTTACGCTTTCCCCGTGGGAAAGCATATTTTGCTGGAATGCGCGACCCGCCGAGCTGCCAGGGGCCTGTCTGTGAATATTTCATTTACAGAATAGTCCCTGGTCTTCAACCCTTCACAACTTTTAGCTCGTAACTCCGATTGAGGTGAATTCAAAGCCTACTTCTTCGTATCGTCGAGCTCTATCTTTGGGTGTCATCTTCACTAGGTGGTCCCATAGTGAAAATGACCATTTTGCCCTTGTCCGTAAACAGCCTCCTCCGAGAGAGAACTGTTTCCGGCAATCGTCTCCGCGGACTTCCCGCACTTCTTTCCGATGGTTCCTTCATCCCCAGGCAAGCCACGACAGCCACTTGCATGACGGATTTGCAGTAGCTATGGTTCATACTTGAATAGTTATCTAATGTGTGCATGTTAATTTCTATATACTCATATGACATGCCGGTTATCAAGTACTCATTGGTAGCATTATGCTCCTGATTAATACTTGCAGTAGTTCAAGCCAGGACGATGACATGTCTGCATGTTTATTTAATGGTTGTTATGAACATAATGATGTTGTTCATGCTCACCATGCTCGTCTGCATTTAGCTGGTTAAATGCTTGCATGATGTGGTTACTATGATCCAGATATTATGCTTCCCATCCCTGCTTAGGTTATATCATGTTCATATGCAATATGATTTCATCATGTTATCATGACTCAGTACATCATCATTTAAGTTAAACTGGATGTAATCAAACTTGAACACCTGTTGGCTGAGTCATAGTGCGGACCGAATCGAGCTCACCAGTGCAACCACACTTGCTGGGATGGGGCAGCCCTAATTCGATCTATTGTCATGCCTCTCGCCGGAACCTCCAACTACGGAAGGTTATGAGTGTATGCTACCCTGATCAGGTAGGCGGCTATAACCTTGTGAACCCAATTTTGGTTTTGGGCTCAGGTCCCCGGTTGGGACAGTTTTGTTTGGCCACGACGGTGGCAGGTGTCGGAAGGACACAGGGGTCACCCATGACATAGCCCAAAGGGGAGTTTGTCGGAGTGGCCGGGAGAGTGCCATGCAATAGATTGGGTTTTGTCGGAACGTCGTCGGTCCACCCGAATGGGAGCACGAGGCCATGAGTTCCGTGGTGTGGGTACAGTGTAGTAACCTCTGCAGAGTGTATAATCTATCGATAGCCGCTTCCTCGGTCATGGGCACAGTTCGTAGTAGGACACACTATGGGTCAACAGTATAATAATCTTGCTATAACCACCGTTCGATGAGAAAGAAGTTGGTTGATCTTTATGTGATTGCGAGAGGATCACCGTGGTATCGAGTATACCGACGCTGGTTGATCGTGATCATGAGAGGATCACCGTGGTATCATGGATACCGGATTTGGCTGATGGTGCTATGTGGTGATCTCGGGTAAAGGCCAAGCTCCTTGTGATCATGTTATCACTACGGTATTGTAATACCAAGTTTGGTTGGTCCCGAGGTTATCATGTGGCACACTCGATGGTAAGTTCTTCCATGTGGTGGTTATGAGGTAACCCCAGAACAGAGTAAGTTGCGTCATGATAGTTTTAACCTGTTGCATGTAGTGTCATCATGCTCATATGCCCTACCATGCTTATATTGTTCTAGCATCGTCATGTTTACACCTGTTTAACCGGTAAATGCCATGATGTTGCTTGTCTTGATTGCTTTGGTTGCTGTGAGCTTGCGGGTACATTCAAATTACTCACCTGGCGTGTCATGCCAGTTTGCAGGTCATGCCATGATTGCTTGCTTGTCGAGGATTCCGAGTTTGCGAGCTAGGATACGCGTTCCAGCCAGAGTCCCTGCGGAGTGGAGTTCACCACCGCCGTCGTTGTTCCGATGCTGAGGATACTCCGTTTCCTCGGGTTGTTCCGCTGTTAGCATAGAGCTACCCTGGGCAGGCGTAGTATCGCCATGCCGATGTAATCCATGTACCCTTGTAACCTTATCCATAGTAATAAAGAGCTGATTTGTTCTATGCCAACGGTGCCGTATTCCAAAAGACTTTTCTCTGGGCTGGGATACGGGGCGTTCCGGTTTCCTCTGAGCCGGGGTGCCAGAGAAGCCTCCCCCAAGCTTGTGGGAGACTCTCTTCTACAATTTGCACAAAATTAAATATTTCCCTTAAGGCAGCTTGTTTCTTATGAGCGGGGAAATATTTTTCAGAGAAATAGTAAATCATATCCTGGGGACTACGCACACAACCAGGAGCAAGAGAATTAAACCATAACTTAGCATCACCCTTTAACAAGAAAGGAAAAAACTTAAGAATATAGTAATAGCAAATTTTTTCCTCATGAGCAAATAGGGTGGCTATATCATTCAATTTAGTAAGATGTGCCACAACAGTTTCAGATTCATAACCATAGAAAGGATCAGATTCAACCAAAGTAAATAACTCAGGATCAACAGAGAATTCATAATCCTTATCAGTAACAAAGATAGGTGAAGTAGCAAAATTAGGATCATATTTCATTCTAGCATTCAAAGATTTTTCTTTCAGCTTAGCTAACAGTTTCTTAAGATCTTCCCTATCATTGCAAGCAAAGAAGTCTCTAGCAGTTTCTTCATCCATAACATAACCCTCAGGTACGACATGCAATTCATATCTAGGGGGAGAATCATAATCTTTAGTTTCAATAATATCATCAGTTTCAGTAATTTCATTCTCTCTAACCCTAGCAAGTTGTTCATCAAGAAATTCACCTAGTGGCACAGTATTATCAAGCAAAGAAGTAGTATCATCATAAGCATCATTCATAGCAGAAGTGGCATCATCAATAACATGCGACATATCGGAATCAATAGCAGGTGTAGGTGTCGCAAGTTTACTTAAAACAGAAGGTGAATCAAGTGCAGAGCTAGATGGCAGTTCCTTACCTCCCATCGTACTAGAGGGATAGATCTTGGTTTTGTTGTCTTTCAGATTCCTCATAGTGATCAACAGATATAAATCCCAAGTGACTCAAAGAATAGAGTTGTGCTCCCCGGCAATGGCGCCAGAAAAAGGTCTTGATAACCCACAAGTATAGGGGATCGCAACAGTTTTCGAGGGTAGAGTATTCAACCCAAATTTATTGATTCGACACAAGGGGAACCAAAGAATATTCTCAAGTATTAGCAGCTGAGTTGTCAATTCAGCCACACCTGAAAGACTTAATATCTGCAGCAAAGTATTTAGTAGCAAAGTAGTATGGAAGTAATAGTAATGGTGGCAAAAGTAACAGTAGCAGTTTTGTAGCAATCGTAACAGTGGCAACGGAAAAGTAACTTAGCAAAGATCAATATGAAACGAGCTCGTAGGCAATGGATCAATGATGGATAATTATGTCGGATGGCATTCATCATGCAACAGTTATAACATAGGGTGACACAAAACTAGCTGCAATTCATCATTATAATATAGGCATGTATTCCGAATATAGTCATACGTGCTTATGGAAAAGAACTTGCATGACATCTTTTGTCCTACCCTCCCGTGGCAGCGGGGTCCTATTGGAAACTAAGGGATATTAAGGCCTCCTTTTAATAGAGAACCGGACCAAAGCATTAGCACTTAGTGAATACATGAACTCCTCAAACTACGGTCATCACCGGGAATTGTCCCGACTATTGTCACTCCAGGGTTGCCGGATCATAACACGTAGTAGGTGACTATAACTTGCAAGATAGGATCAAGAACACAAATATATTCATGAAAACATAATAGGTTCAGATCTGAAATCATGGCACTCAGGCCCTAGTGACAAGCATTAAGCATAGCAAAGTCATAGCAACATCAATCTTAGAACATAGTGGATACTAGGGTTCAAACCCTAACAAAACTAACTTGATTACATGATAGATCTCATCCAACCCATCATCGTCCAGCAAGCCTATGATGGAATTACTCACGCACGGCGATGAGCATCATGAAATTGGTGATGGAGGATGGTTGATGATGACGATTGCGATGATTTCCCCTCTCCGCAGCCCAAAACAGACTCCAGATCTGCCCTCCCGAGGAAGAACAGGAGGTGGCGGTGGCTCCATATCGTAAAACATGATGAATCCTTCTCTCTGATTTTTTTCTCCCCGAACGTGAATATATGGAGTTGGAGTTGAGGTCGGTGGAGGTCCAGGGGACCCACAGGACAAGAGGGCGCGCCCTCCACCCTTGTGGACAGGTGGTGGGTCCCCTTCTGTTGATTCTTTCGTGAATATTTTTTATTTATTCCAAAAATAATCTCCGTGAAGTTTCAGGTCACTCCGAGAACTTTTATTTCTGCGCAAAAATAACACGATGGCAATTCTGCTGAAAACAACGTCAATCCGGGTTAGTTTCATTCAAATCATGCAAATTAGAGTCCAAAACAAGGGCAAAAGAGTTTGGAAAAGTAGATACGATGGAGATGTATCAGGCGCCGCCGCCGCTGCGCGATCTGCCTGGCCGCTGTCGGAGAAGGTGAGCAAGGTTTCGGGCGTGAAGCGGAAGAAGGTTCTTACGAAAAGGCCGGCGCCTTCGTCCACTCCCTCTGCCCCGGCGAGATGTTCCCCAACGATGCCATTCAACGGCGCTGCTTCCAACACAAGCGAGGTGTTCGATGAAATGGCCGGAAGGTATGCATCTTAGATCTCTTATTCTTGCTTCGCTTTTCGGCATTATGGTTGTTCTTGACTTGATGTCGCTCAATGTAGCGGTGGTTCGAACAATGCCACTGCCGAGTTCGTGAACTTGTTGGACACCAACGCCGTCGACATCGATAGGGCCCCGTTCGCTGATTTTGATTACAATGAAATGGAGGGTGGCGTGGATGATCACGGTGCTGAAGATGACGTGGAGGAGGTAGATGAGGGGGCATATGAGGAAGCGCAAGCAAAAAAAGCGTGAGATCGAAGAACTACACGATCTTGGAAGATCAAATCTTGATCAAGGCTTGGAGTGTGGTATCTCTTGATGCTTGCACGGGTACATCTCAAACCTCCAAGAGATATTGGCAAAGAATCGAAGATCAATACTTCCGCATGATGGCCAAGCATCCCAATAGGACACCACAGACCTTTCGGTCACTCCAAGGGCGTTGGGACATGATCAAGCCAATTTGCAGCCGTTGGGCAGCTTGCTTGGAACAAGTACGCAATGCACCTCCAAGTGGAACCTTGGAATCCGACTATGTGAGTTCGTTTTCACGTCCCAAGTTGTGCACATCATTTTGCATCATATGAAGTGATTGCATCATTTGACTTTGTTTAAACTGTGTAGGACAAAATTACCCAACAAAGATACAAAGACATGGAAGCTTCCGAAGGCAAAAATTTTAAGCTAGAGCATTGTTGGGATATGCTTAAAGAGTGCGAGAAGTGGAAGTTGATTGACATGGAATCCCCACCGAAGAGAGGTTCACTTATGAACATGGATGAAGATGAAGATGATGATGGCCCAAGAAACTTGAACAAGCCCGATGGTGACAAGAAGACAAAGGAGAAGATCAAGAGGGAACACGAAGCATCGAGCTTGCGGGACAAGATAGATGCCATGGTGCAATCAAATGAGTTGATGTTAGCGAAGACATTGGAGACAAAGAAAGAGTTGGCCGAGAAGAAGGCATGGAAGAAGTAAGAGAAGTAGCAATTGCTCAAGGACGAGGGGTTGCGCAAGGCGGCCATTGAGGAGAGAAGAGCACGTGCCGCTGAGAACAAAGCCATGTCCAAGCTTCTTGCCGAATAGAATATGATCATGACATTGAACCGCAATGACATGGACGACATCACCAAACAGTGGCATGATATGGCATGGAGGGACATCTTGAAGGGGAGGATGCTTGCGTCTGCCGGTGCGTGTTACAGTGCCGGTGATGTTTTCTAACTGGGATTTGGAACCAATATCGCCGATGCATTCAGTGTGCCTGCCGGTGATTTCGATGCCGGAGTTGGAACAAGTGCCGGCGATGGATTCGAGGGCGGCGATAACCTCGATGGAGGTGGTGCGGAGTGAAGAGCGACCAAGATGATCAAGGAGATCAAGGACGTGGTCGTCGCTTTTGCAAGTCCTTTTGCGTTTGTCCTACAAAATTATGCTTTTATTTGCGCGCGAACTATGTTTTATCGTTTGAATTTGAACTCATTTGTTGGAATCGCTGTCAAATTCTCTTATTGGTGGTTTTCAGTTTGCGGGTCGATGCGGCGGTGCCCGAGCAGACCCGGGGTAGCCGACCCGTAAAAAAGCATCTTCTGCGAATATCCTTTTATATGGGTCCATTTGCGGGGTCTGACTCTGCGGCCGCCCGTGCCGGCCCGCAAAGCTGTTTTTCCGTGAACTATAAACGCGTTTTGCGGGTCGGTGTTATACGGGGTCTGCTAGAGATGCTCTTAGGACCATAGGGATGTAGTATAGTCGATGTTTTTTTTTTCATGCAGGCACGATCCTCTTCTCCCCTGCTATTTTGGTGCCCCCTAGGATGCCTCTGTTCTTGTCTGCGATGTGAGCTCCGACGGCTTGGCCCTGCTTGCTTTGTACGTGGTGGCGTTTTTGCCTATTGTTATGCTGCTTGTAGTCTTGCTTGTTCTATGTCTGTAATCTTTCAGTTTTGTCCAAGCTTTTGGGTTTGTAATCAGCACCATTGTCTCCTAACCGGTTGATGGCTTCACTAGTTTGAAGTTGGGTTTTCATGCCTTTTATCTAAGAGAAAAGAACGAAACTTTGGGCGGACAATATCCAGACTGTTTGGCACTATGTTCGGGATGGTTTTGAACCTGGTGTTCTCTCTGTGAAATTAGCTGGACAATGTCTCGGACAGACAGGCCTCTGTCTGGGTATGGCCAGACAATCCGAACTGAATTTGGCTGGATGGTGTGACCATCTTGAGACCCGATGTTGTAGTGCACTGTTTTGTGTCTCGAGGTTGCATACGACTGAGTATCGATATCGAGCAGGTGAACCAAGTTCCCCCCCCCCTGCCGCGTGGCCCGCGTCTGGCGACACGGGGGAAACCCTCGCCAACGCCAGCAGCTACCTCCCATCTCAGCCACCGCCGCATCGCCGCTGCCAGAGGGCCGGCCGACGAAGCCTGGCCGCGCACAGGGATGGCGGCGGCGGGGTGATTTCGATTTCGTTTTCCCCCACCCCTTTCCTGCAACGGACCCCCGCTTTGCCGCCGCCTCCCCGCAACCCCGCCGCCAGAGGGCCGGCTGGCGTGACCGCGCCGGACCTGAGGATGGTCGCGGCGGTCTCCCCCGCCTCCCACCACCTCGCGCTTTAAGCCCCGCACCCCCACCACCACCTCGTGCTGGAGCCCTCTTCCTCCCATTGCCCCAGATCGGATCTGGCTTTCTATGGGCTCTCCCTCCCGTCCAGCTATTGCGGCCCCCTCCTGCAGCTCCGGTGCGGCGGCGCGGCCTTGCTCGCGTTGACCTACCCCCGTCCGCCTCCTGTCTCCCGTGGCCGCAGCTCTTGCTGCTGCTGATTGGGGCGGGTTGTTGGAAATATGCCCTAGAGGCAATAATAAAGTGGTTATTATTATATTTCCTTGTTCATGATAATCGTTTATTATCCATGCTATAATTGTATTGATTGGAAACTCAAATACATGTGTGGATACATAGACAACAACATGTCCCTAGTGAGCCTCTACAGGACTAGCTCGTTGATCAAAGATGGCTATGGTTTCCTAGTCATAGACATGAGTTGTCATTTGATAACGGGATCACATCATTAGGAGAATGATGTGATGGACAAGACCCAAACTATGAACGTAGCATATGATCGTGTTAAGTTTATTGCTATCATTTTCTGCATGTCAAGTATATGTTCCTATGACCATGAGATCATGCAACTCACTGACACCGGAGGAGTACCTTGTGTGTACCAAACGTCGCAATGTAAATGGGTGACTATAAAGGTGCTCTACAGGTATCTCCGAGGGTGTCTGTTGAGTTGGCATGGATCAAGACTAGGATTTGTCACTCCGTATGACGGAGAGGTATCTCAGGGCCCACTCGGTAATACAACATCACAATAAGCTTGCAAGCAATGTGACCAATGAGTTAGTCACGGGATCTTGTATTACGGAACGAGTAAAGAGACTTGTCGGTAACGAGATTGAACTAGGTATGGAGATACTCACGATCGAATCTCGGGCAAGTAACATACCGATAGACAAAGGGAACTGCATACGGGATTAGTTGAATCCTTGACATCGAGGTTCGACCGATAAAGATCTTCGTGGAATATGTAGGAATCAATATGGGCATCCAGGTCCCACTATTGGTTATTGACCGGAGAGGAGTCTCGGTCATGTCTACATGATTCTCGAACCCGTAGGGTCGCACGCTTAATGCTCGGTAGCGCAAGGGTAGTATTGAGATATTAATTCTGGAAAGTCTGAAGGTTGTTTGGAGTCCTGGATGGGATCCGGGACATCACGAGGAGCTCCAAAATGGTCCGGAGGTAAAGATTCATATATGGAAAGTTGTTATCGGGGACCCACATGAACGTGGGTAGTGGGGAAAGTCCCTACAACCCTGGTCTAGGCGCACCAAGATCCTCCCTTAAAAGGAATAGTATCATATCCCAAAGGGATAAGATCAGGATCCCTAAAAAGGGGGGATAGCGATCGGTGGGGAAGGAAAGGAGGGATTTCCTTCCTCCCCCATTGACCAACGCCCCTAGGGCCTTGGAGGGCAAGCCACCAGCCCCCTCCATGCCTATATAAAGGTGGGGAGGCGTTGAGGGCAGCGACCCTTCGACCTTTGCCCGTTACCTCTCCCAACTCCTCTCACGTTACACCGGTACACGCTTGGCGAAGCCCTGCCAGAGTTCCGCTGCCACCACCACCACCACACCGTCGTGTTGGTTCAGATCTCATCTACCTCCTCTCTATCACTTGCTAGATCAAGAAGGAGAGGACGCCACCGAGCCGCACGTGTGCTAAACTCAGAGGTGTCGTCCGTTTGGCGATCGGGAGTTCGTGGACGGATCGTGATTGGATCGCGAAGACGTTCGACTACATCAACCGCATTTCTTAACGCTTCCGCTTAGCGATCTACAAGGGTATGTAGATGCAATCTATCCTCTCGTAGATGGTCATCTCCTAGATTGATCTTGGTGAGCGTAGGAAATTTTTTGTTTCCCATGCAACGTTCCCCAACAGTGGTATCAGAGCTAGGTCTATGCGTAGATGACATCACGAGTAGAACACAAAGGAGTTTGTGGGCGTTGATATTCAGATTGCTTCCTTCCTTGGTCTTTTCTTGATTCAGCGGTATTGTGGGATGAAGCAGCCCGGACCAACTTTACATGTCCACGTACATGAGACCGGTTCTATCAACAAACATGTGACTTTGTTGCATAAAGATGGCTGGCGGGTGTCTGTCTCTCCCACCTTAGTTGAATCGGATTCGACAAAGGCGGTCCTTGTGGAAGGTTAAATAGCAACTTGCATATCACCGTTGTGGCTTTGCGTAGGTAAGAATCGTTCTTGCTAGATACCCATAGAAGCCACGTAAAACATGCAACAACAATTAGAGGACGTCTAACTTGTTTTTGCAGGGTATGTTGTGATATGATATGGCCAAAGACATGATGAAATATATTTGAAGTATGAGATGATCATGTTTGTAATAGTTTATATTGACTTGCATGTCGATCCATACGGCAACCGACAGGAGCCATAGGGTTGTCTTTAATTATTGTATGACATGTGTGTCAATCATTAAGCGCTATGTAATGCTTTACTTTATCGCTAAGCAGTAGCAATAGTAGTAGAAGCATGGTTGGCGTGACAACCCTGATGGCGACACGATGATGGAGATCATGGTGTCATGCCGGTGACGATGGAGATCATGTCGGTGCTTTGGAGATGGAGATCAAAAGCACGAGTTGATGGCCATATCATGTCACTTATGATTTGCATGTGATGTTAATCCTTTTATGCATCTTATTTTGTTTAGGACGACGGTAGCATTATAAGGTGATCCCTCACTAAAATTTCAAGATAAAATTATGTTCTCCCCAAGTGTGCACCGTTGCGAAAGTTCGTCGTTTCGAAGCACCACGTGATGATCGGGTGTGATAGACTCTACGTTCGCATATAACGGGTGCAAGCCAGTTTTGCACATGCGGAACACTTGGGTTAAACTTGACAAGCCTAGCATGTACAGACATGGCCTCAGAACACAAGAGACTGAAAGGTCGAACATGAGTCATATAGTTGATATGATCAACATGGAGATGTTCACCATTGAAACCACCTCATCTCACGTGATGATCGGACTTGGGTTTGTGAATTTGGATCGTGTTACACTCGGACAACCGGAGGGATGTTGATTTGAGTGGGAGTTCTTAGGTAATATGATTAATTGAACTCATTTATCATGAACAGTAGTCTAAGTTATCTTTGCAAATTTATGTTGTAGATCAATGGCTCGCGCAGTAGCTCCCCTAAATTTTAATGTGTTCCTAGAGAAAGCTAAGCTGAAAGATGATGGAAGTAACTTTGTGGACTGGGCCCGTAATCTGAGGATTATCCTCATGGCTGCCCAAAAGGCTTATGTCCTTGATGCACCGCTTGGTGCATCACCCCCTCCAGTGAATGTGGACGCTATGAACGTCTGGCAGTCGCGTGTTGATGACTACTCAATAGTTCAATGCACCATGCTGTATGGCTTAGAGCCGGGACTTCAAAGGCGTTTTGAACGTCATGGAGCATATGAGATGTTCCAGGAGTTGAAGTTTATCTTTGAGAAGAATGCCCGGATCGAGAGGTATGAGACCTCCGATAAGTTCTATACCTGCAAGATGGAGGAGAACGGGTATGTCAGTGAGCACATACTCAGAATGTCTGGGTACTACAACCGTCTTGCTGAGTTGGGAGTTAAGCTCCCGCCAGAGGCTGTCACTGACAGAGTTCTTCAATCGCTACCACCTAGCTACAAGAGCTTTGTGTTGAATTATAACATGCAAGGGATGAACAAGTCAGTCTCCGAGCTGTTCGCGATGCTAAAAGTCGCTGAGTCAGACATCCAGAAGGAGCATCAAGTGTTGATGGTGAATAAAACCACTAGTTTCAAGAAAGGCAAGGGAAAGAAGGGAAACTTCAAGAAGGGTGGCTAAGCAGTTGCTCCTCCCATGAAGAAACCCAAGGCTAGACCCAAGCCGGAAACTGAGTGCTTCTATTAAAAGGGAACTGGCCACTGGAAGCAGAACTGCCCCAAGTATCTGGCCGACAAGAAGGGGCCCAATGTCAACAAAGGTATATATGATATACATGTTATTGATGTGTACCTTACCAACTCTCGTTGTAGTGCCTGGGTATTTGATACCGGTTCAGTTGCTCACATTTGCAACTCAAAGCAGGAACTATGGAATAGACGGAGGCTGGCGAAAGACGAAGTGATGATGTGCGTGGGAAATGGTTCCAAGGTTGATGTGATCGCCGTCGGCATGCTCGCTCTTCGGTTACCATCGGGATTAGTGATGAACCTGAATAATTGTTATTTAGTGCCTGCGTTGAGCATGAACATCATATCTGGATCTTGTTTAATGCGAGACGGTTACTCATTTAAATCAGAGAATAATGGTTGTTCTATTTATATGGGTAATATCTTTTATGGTCATGCACCCATTGCGAGGGGTTTATACTTATTGAATCTCGATAGTGATGATACACATGTTCATAACATTGATGCCAAAAGATGTAGAGTTGATAATGATAGTACCACTTTCTTGTGGCACTGCCGCTTAGGTCATATTGGTGTAAAGCGCATGAAGAAACTCCATGATGATGGACTTTTGGAGTCACTTGATTTTGAATCACTTGACACATGCGAACCATGCCTCATGGGCAAGATGACTAAGACCCCGTTTTCCGAAACGATGGAACGGGCAAGTGACTTGTTGGAAATCATACATACTGATGTGTGCGGTCCGATGAGCATTGACGCACGCGGTGGATATCGTTACTTTCTCACCTTCACCGATGACTTGAGTAGATATGGGTATATTTACTTAATGAAGCATAAGTCTGAAATGTTTGAAAAGTTCAAGCAATTTCAGAGTGAAGTTGAGAATCATTGTAACAAGAAGATTAAATTCCTACGATCCGATCGAGGGGGAGAATATCTGAGTTATGAGTTTGGCAATTACTTAAGACAATGTGGAATTGTATCACAGTTGACGCCACCTGGAACACCACAGCGTAATGGTGTGTCTGAACGTCGTAATCGTACCTTATTGGATATGGTGCGTTCTATGATGTCTCTTGCCAATCTGCCACTATCATTTTGGGGTTATGCGTTAGAGACAACTGCATTCACTTTAAATAGGGCACCATCTAAGTCCGTGGAGACGACGCCGTATGAACTGCGGTTTGGCAAGAAACCTAAGTTGCCATTTCTTAAGGTTTGGGGCTGCGATGCTTATGTCAAAAGGCTTCAGCCGGAAAAGCTCGAACCCAAAGCGGACAAATGCGCCTTCATAGGGTACCCAAAAGAGATGGTTGGGTATACCTTCTATGTTAGATCCGAAGGCAAAGTGTTTGTCGCTAAGAACGGGTCCTTTCTCGAGAAAGAGTTTCTCTCGAAAGAATTGAGTGGGAGGAAGATAGAACTTGATGAGGTTGTTGAACCTCTACTTCAACCAAAGAGTAGTGCAGCGCAGAAAGATGTTTCTGTGACACCTACACCAGTTGAAGAGGAATCTAATGATAGTGATCATGAAGTTTCGGATCAAGTTACTATCAAACCTCGTAGGTCGACAAGGGTACGTACAACTCCTGAGTGGTACGGCAACCCTGTCTTAGAGGTCATGTTGTTGGACAACGATGAACCTACGAGCTATGGAGAAGTGATGGTGGGCCCGGATTCTGACAAATGGTTAGAGGCCATGAAATCCGAGATGGGATCCATGTATGAAAACAAAGTATGGACTTTGGAAGTATTACCTGAAGGGCGAAAGGCCATTCAGAATAAATGGATCTTCAAGAAGAAGACGGACGCGGACGGTAATGTCACCGTCTACAAAGCTCGACTTATGGCAAAGGGGTTTTCACAAGTTCAAGGAGTTGACTACGATGAGACTTTCTCACCCGTAGCGATGCTTAAGTCCGTCAGAATAATGTTGGCAATAACTGCATTTTTCGATTATGAAATCTGGCAGATGGATGTCAAAACAGCGTTCCTTAACGGTTTCCTTAAGGAAGAGTTGTATATGATGCAACCGGAAGGTTTTGTCGATCCAGAGAATGCTGACAAAGTGTGCAAACTCCAGCGATCCATTTATGGACTGGTGCAAGCATCTCGGAGTTGGAACCTTCGCTTTGATGAGGTGATCAAAGCGTTTGGGTTTATACAAGTTTACGGAGAAGCTTGTATTTACAAGAAAGTGAGTGGGAGCTCTATAGCGTTTCTAATATTATATGTGGATGACATATTGCTGATTGGAAACAATATAGAACTTTTGGAAAATGTGAAGGAATATTTGAACAAGAGTTTTTCAATGAAGGACCTAGGAGAAGCTGCTTTCATATTAGGCATCAAGATCTACAGAGATAGATCAAGACACTTGATAGGACTTTCACAAAGCACATACCTTGATAAGATTTTGAAGAAGTTCAAAATGGATCAGTCCAAGAAGGGGTTCTTGCCTGTTTTGCAAGGTGTGAAGTTGAGTCAGACTCAATGCCCAGCGACTACAAAGGATAGAGAAAAGATGAGTGTCATCCCCTATGCCTCTGCCATAGGCTCTATCATGTATGCGATGCTGTGCACAAGACCGGATGTCAGCCTTGCCATAAGTATGGCTGGAAGGTTTCAAAGTAATCCAGGAGTGGATCACTGGACAGCGGTGAAGAATATCCTTAAGTACCTGAAAAGGACTAAGGAAATGTTTCTCGTTTATGGAGGTGATCAAGAGCTCGTCGTAAAGGTTTACGTCGATGCAAGCTTTGACACTGATCCGGATGACTCTAAGTCTCAAACCGGATACATATATATTCTAAATGGGGGAGCGGTAAGCTGGTGCAGTTCCAAGCAAAGCGTGGTAGCTGATTCTACATGCGAAGCGGAGTACATAGCTGCCTCGGAGGCAGCAAAGGAAGGTGTCTGGATGAAGCAGTTCATGACAGATCTTGAAGTTGTGCCCAGTGCACTGGACCAGAAGACTCTGTTCTGTGACAACACTGGTGCCATTGCTCTAGCCAAGGAACCAATGTTTCACAAGAGGACCAGACACATAAAGCGACGCTTCAATTCCATCCGCGATTACATCAAGGAGGAAGACATAAACATTTGCAAAGTGCATATGGACCTGAATGTTGCAGATCCATTAACTAAACCTCTTCCACGGGCAAAGCACGATCAACACCAGAACTCTATGGGTGTTAGATTCATTACCATGTAATGCTAGATTATTGACTCTAGTGCAAGTGGGAGACTGTTGGAAATATGCCCTAGAGGCAATAATAAAGTGGTTATTATTATATTTCCTTGTTCATGATAATCGTTTATTATCCATGCTATAATTGTATTGATTGGAAACTCAAATACATGTGTGGATACATAGACAACAACATGTCCCTAGTGAGCCTCTACAGGACTAGCTCGTTGATCAAAGATGGCTATGGTTTCCTAGTCATAGACATGAGTTGTCATTTGATAACGGGATCACATCATTAGGAGAATGATGTGATGGACAAGACCCAAACTATGAACGTAGCATATGATCGTGTTAAGTTTATTGCTATCGTTTTCTGCATGTCAAGTATATGTTCCTATGACCATGAGATCATGCAACTCACTGACACCGGAGGAGTATCTTGTGTGTACCAAACGTCGCAATCTAACTGGGTGACTATAAAGGTGCTCTACAGGTATCTCCGAGGGTGTCTGTTGAGTTTGCATGGATCAAGACTGGGATTTGTCACTCCGTATGACGGAGAGGTATCTCAGGGCCCACTCGGTAATACAACATCACAATAAGCTAGCAAGCAATGTGACCAATGAGTTAGTCACGGGATCTTGTATTACGGAACGAGTAAAGAGACTTGCCGGTAACGAGATTGAACTAGGTATGGAGATAAAGACGATCGAATCTCGGGCAAGTAACATACCGATAGACAAAGGAAACTGCATATGGGATTAGCTGAATCCTTGACATCGAGGTTCGACCGATAAAGATCTTCGTGGAATATGTAGGAATCAATATGGGCATCCAGGTCCCGCTATTGGTTATTGACCGAAGAGGAGTCTCGGTCATGTCTACATGATTCTCGAACCCGTAGGGTCGCACGCTTAATGCTCGGTAGCACTAGGGTAGTATTGAGATATTAATAGTGGAAAGTCCGAAGGTTGTTTGAAGTCCTGGATGGGATCCGGGACATCACGAGGAGCTTCGGAATGGTCCGGAGGTAAAGATTCATATATGGAAAGTTGTTATCGGGGTTCCAGAAAAAGTTCGAGTTTTTTCGGTATTGTACCGGGAAGGTTCTAGAAGGTTCCGGAGTGGGGCCCACCTGCATGGGGGACCCACATGAACGTGGGTAGTGGTGAAAGTCCCTACAACCCTGGTCTAGGCGCACCAAGATCCTCCCTTAAAAGGAATAGTATCATATCTCAAAGGGATAAGATCAGGATCCCTAAAAAGGGGGATAGCGATCGGTGGGGAAGGAAAGGAGGGATTTCCTTCCTCCCCCATTGACCAATGCCCCTAGGGCCTTGGAGGGCAAGCCACCAGCCCCCTCCACGCCTATATAAAGGTGTGGAGGCGTTGAGGGCAGCGACCCTTCGACACTTGCCCGTTACTCTCCCAACTCCTCTCATGTTACACCGGTAGCGCTTGGCGAAGCCCTACCGGAGTTCCGCTGCACCACCACCCACCATGCCGTCATGTTGGTTCAGATCTCATCTACCTCCTCTCTCTCACTTGCTGGATCAAAAGGAGAGGACGCCACCGAGCCGCACGTGTGCTAAACTCGGAGATGCCGTGCGTTTGGCACTTGATCGGGAGTTCGTGGACGGATCGTGATTGGATCGCGAAGACGTTCGACTACATCAACCGCGTTTCTTAACGCTTCCGCTTAGCGATCTACAAGGGTATGTAGATCCAATCTCTCCTCTCGTAGATGGTCATCTCCTAGATTGATCTTGGTGAGCGTAGGAAAATTTTTGTTTCCCATGCAACGTTCCCCAACACGGGTGAGGCCCTTGGGTGAGGTGGCCGGGCAGGCCGGGGCTCGGTCCTGCCTCGGTGCATGCCACCCTTCGTCCCTGACGGCGCCTCCTCCGAGCTGCGGCAACGACTTGCGTATGTGTGGTCACGGCGTCCTTTGGCAGGCGGCTGAAGTTTCACGGTGGTTCTTGGTCGGCACTGCTCCGGTCCCGGCGTCCACGGACCTGCGTTCTCTAGTGTCCGTGGTCTGCCGGCGTCCCCACTGGCGCGGTCTCGGCCCCGGCCAACAAGTTGCTGCGTCCCTTCCAGCATCTTCGGTTCGCCGGTGTCCTGGTGGCTACGCCTCCAGCAACACGGAGCTGCGCTCCCTTCCGGCTCCAGATTGCCGCCGCCGCCGGCCGCCACCCTACCACTCGTGTCGGCTCTCTGCCCCGCTGCCTCTCCAACCCCGTCCACCATGCCATCGGTTGCAAAGCTCGTGTTTTTGTCGGCGGCAGGTGCAGCCCCACCCTCCTTCTGAGGTAGCAGTCGACAGGCATGTTAACTCCGGCATCTTCGGATCCTGATCTGGTGGATATGGGATTGCTCGGACTCAGGCCAGGCGAAAGCCATGCTCGGCTTGCCGATGCTGGCAGCGGCGACACCCGCGGATGTCGTTTCCCTTCCCAAAGGCGCTGCCATGGCCTTTATCTGAGCCCCTCTTCGAGCATCAGGGGAAACCCTAGGTCCGGCTTGTCGGATCGGATGGCGACGGCGTCGCGACGTCGTTCCCCTTCTTGAAGGCGCTATCTTGCTCGCTCGCGGAGTCCCCGGTGTTGGAATTGGAGATGTTTGACGTCGTGCTCATTTGGTCTGCTACTCTAGTTTTAGGCTTGGTGGGTTTAGCTGTGTGTTTCTTTCTGTTTGGGCTGAGCACCCCTTCTCTCTGCTCCGGGTATCATGCGCATGCCTCCTTGTGTATGTCATGTGTTGTATCTTCGGTTGTACTCATTCTTCTTCTATCTATCAATGAAAAGATACGCAAACTTTGCGTATTCGCAAGAAAAGGTTGCATACGACTTCGGATAGGGATGACCAAAAATATCAAATTTCCTTGTTTCGACGAGACAAAAAACTTCCTTGTCGATCACTTTTTCATTTGAAGCTATATCTGATGTGAACACTTTTCTCTCTTCCAAATTGTGCCATGATCCAGTTTGTCTCTTCTTTTCAGCGGCGAATCATACCTGTAAATTAATTGTGTTCATACTTCGTATTCGTGAATATGGCTAACGATTGCTGATGAAATTGCTGCCACATCCTTTGCATCAAGCCTTTCTTGATTTGTACCTCATGGCGCAGCTCACAAAAGCCATCAGATTCAGGCAGCCCAATCCGGCCATCATCCAGAAGAAGCGATCCAAGTGCCCCTTGTTCAGGTCGTCGGGGATCCACCCCGGCGCGCCGCCCGTCGCCGTCGCCCACTGCACGGCCGTCAGCAGGAACGAGCTCAGGTAGTCCCCGGCTGCTATCGAGAGGAGCCCGAGCGCCGTGCATACTGTCTTCATCGCGGGCGGCGCCTGGCTGTAGAAGAAGCTGAACTGCCCGATGGTGGTGAGCACCTGGCCCACGCCCTCCAGCGCGTACTGCGGTGCCTGCCACAGCACGCTCGTCGCCTTTGGCGCCAGCGGCGATGCCTTTGCCGCGCGGAGGCGTGCCGTCTCGAGAAGCGCCGCGGCGGCCATGGTGAGCACGGGCATGGCGAGGCCGGCGCCGATCCTCTGCAGCCCCGAGATGCCGTTCTCCCTCCCGGTGAGCCGCCTGGCCATCGGCACGAACACCCGGTCGTAGAGCGGGATCAGGACGACGATGGTGAGCACGTTGAAGGTGGACATGGACGCGGGCGGGATGCGCACCGAGCCGACGGCGGTGTCTATCGCCATGCCCTGCTCCACGAAAGTCGATGGGACCTGTGCCGCCACGGCGTAGAAGAACACGATGGTGGCCAAGAGCGGCAGCATCCTCACGATGATCTTGAGCTCCTCCACCTGCGTCACGGCGCAGAGCCTCCACGGACTGCCCAACGCCGGCGCATCTGCCTCCTCCGGCCCCTTGTTCGACGACGCGACAATGGCTGCCTTGTCAAAGAATCTGACCAAGTAAGCAGCAGATACTTAGGTCTCGTGTCAAGTATCTGATATAGCAAACAACACGAGCAACTCTCAGAGTCATCACTGAACTAACTGAAGATCGGTAGTGTGCTCTATCCTCTAAAATCCCTTCATCACGGGATTGTCATCTGGCAGCTCATAGAGGAGAGAACTATCGGACGGCAACTCGGCGTTGAAGTTGCTGACGGCGGCGACGACGACCTGGCACACTCCGGTGAGTGGGCTGTCACGGGTTGGCTGAAACCTGTACTTGCGCGATGTCGCAACCAGGCAGGAGAGCCCGACGGCGAGGACCGCTGCCAGGATCGTCGGGCCCAGTGCCCAGCCGTAGTGGTCTTGCACCCACACGACGCCGGTGCTTGCTATCGTCGACCCGCAGTACATGGTGAACACGTACCAGTTGAAGAAGGGGCCTTTCGCCCTGCGCTCCAACGGGTCGCCGTCGTTGAACTGGTCGGCGCCAAAGGACATCAGGCATGGCCGGAGACCGCCTACTCCGAGTGCGATAATGTAAAGGCCGAGAAAGAGGATGGACTCCTGAACCGACGCCACGTTCGATATGCCGTTCTCGACGAGGAGCGGCAGGTACGCCGAGAGAGCTGTCAGGATCATCCCCTGCAAGCAAAAGGAAAAGAAAACATAACGATCAAACTTCAAACGATAAAAATCCATGAGGTTGAACTCGCTGGCATTGTTCTTTGGTATGCTAATGCAAAATGGATCAAAGAAAACGATCTTGCCATTACCGATCCTAAAATCGAAGAAGCATTATAGCAAGGAAATAGATCCTTCGATATACTACTCCCTCCGTCTCATAACGTTAGACGTTTTTTTGGCACTACACTAGTGTCAAAAAAAAACATCCTACATTATTGAGACGGAGTAGTAATAAAAGAAAATAAATCAAAGTAGACCGTAATGAATTCTGGACATCTCAATTGGCGTCTCAAGGTGCAAAGTGAGGATTTATTGTATTGTAGAAGGTGGGATTAACGTACCACGACAAAGGTGGAGAAGGAGATGACCATGGTGCGGTACCTTCCCCAGTAGGAATCAGCCAAGATGGCGCCGACCAGTGGAGACACTTCTTGCAGCCGCAACATTACCATTGCCCAGGACGACGGTGAGGTACATGATGAGGTTGCACGTGATCCCATTGATCGATAGGTTGTAGCACAATTCAATACCTGCACATCCCCATCAAAAAGGTGAAAATGAACATGAATGGAAAATATACTGCACACATATTGCTCTCATGTACAACCGTGCATGTGGTGGAGTCGTCGGAAGCAGCAAGAGTGAGTAGAACGGCGGTGGTTGTATGCAAGGAGGCAGAGCATATGTGTTCTGATTTGGGTCACGGCTAGGGTTGCTGATGTCTTCAATATATAGCGGTCATGGAGGGAGACGTGGTTTGGAACCATGTCCGAGTCGGTAACAGCACACGATCCGACATCTTAGATTTGTGGCATGTCTGTTAATGACTCATAATTAATTGCCCATTAATTATCCGTTCCTCGCCGATCAAAATTAAGCGCACACATACCATAGGTCTAAGCTCAGCTCGGCTCGATCACGAAACACAACACGCGAGGCAAAGCGAGCGGCGGAAAAGCGGACGAGAACCACTCCTCTTCTCAAACTTCAATAACACGAGGTCCACCTGCCATCGACTCTTGAAGCAGCCATGAACATAAGAAAAAACCGATGGCTGACCAAATGCCAGCAACAAAGAAAACACTGTTGCAGCTCGAGTAACTGGATCGTGCGGTCAAAAACGGTGTGCGCGTGTGATGCCTCCAGGAAGGCGGGTAGTCTATCGTCTTTTAACATCTCCGATGTGAAAGAGAAACCCTTATAAAAGGGGTCTCAACTCCGGAAAGTCATTTTGAGCATTTGCGGTACATCGATGGCTTTAAGATTCAGGTTGTAAACTTCCATTATTCTCCTTTTTTGCTATGCAAATTGAATAACATGCCTAATACAACTATTGGCCACATCATTGTCCTTCATATGGCAGGGAATAGCAGTGGTGGCAGCATGTGACATCCCGCTTTCTCTCTCTCTTCTCTCACACATAAATCCATCCTTTTATTTTATCTTAGCTAAATTAAAACGTCCATATCGTTTAAATTAAAAGTTTGTTTTTGAAATAGTTTATATATTTGAACTCCTAGCGCCGAGGCTGTTAGAACTACACCAATCTTGGACACATTTCGAACACTTTTAAATTTTAACGTTTCACATTCCATATGTGAAACAAATCTGTAGCACTAGAAAAATGTGGAAAACCCTATTTCAATTGAAATATGTGAAACCAACCTATTTCACTAGAAACCTATATTAACCCAAATATGAAATTAAAATGATAACTTGTGAAACCGATTATTTGAAAATGTGTAACAGTTTTTTTTAAAGACTGAAAGAGTGAAACATGTTTTTTGAAAAATGTGTAATTGAAATAGATATTCTTTTTTGTGAAATAACCCAGTGACAAGTGAAATGTAGGTCTCAATTGTGAAATAGCAACCACAGGAAGTAAAATTATAATGCATCATTGCGAAACTGATTATTTAAAAAATGTGAAATAATTTATTTCAAAAGAGTGAAATAGTTTATTTGAAAATGTGCAATTCAAAAAGATGTTTTTTGTGAAACAAGCCAGTGAAAAATGAAATGTAGGTTCTAAATTGCGAAATAGTAATCATAAAGAGTGAAATTATAATGTATCAATGTGAAACTGATTATTCGAAAATATAAAATAAATTATTTCAAACAGTGAAATAGGTTATTTGAGAAATGCGCAATTGAAATGTATGTTATTTTTGTGAAACAAGCCAGTGAAAAGTGAAATCTAAATTAGGAGTTATGAACTAGTAATTAGAGAAAGTGAAATTGTGATGTATCAGTGTGAAATTGATTATTTTGCAATCTTCAATAAATTATTTCAAAGAGTGAAATAGATTATTTGAGAAATGCGCAATTGTATATGTTATTTTTGTGAAACAAGCCAGTGAAAAGTGAAATCTAAATTCGGAGTTGTGAAATAGTAACTAGAGAAAGTGAAATTGTAATTTATCAGTACTAGTAAACTTGCACGTGCAATGCACGTCTTCACTAACACAAAAATAATATAATGAGAAAATGAAAGAGAAAAGTATACTTTTCGTCCCTCAACTCTTCGCTGAGTTTAGTTTTCGTCCCTCAACTCTAAAACCGGACAAAGTGCACCCCGAACTCTCGAAAACGATCGCTTTTCGTCCCTACTGCAGGGTCAACCCGGTTTTGACCACGCGTGAACAGTACATCTGATGAACAGTAAATTCGAAAAAAATAGCAAAAAAATCAAAAAAATCTGAAATTTTATGGCATCAAAGATACTCAGGTGCGCCACATGCGTGTAAATTTCCGTCATGTTTGGAAGTTTGAGGAGCTCGCAGCAAAAAAAACAAAAGTAAATCTACTCTGAAGTGAACAGTAAAATCAAAAAAATAGCAAAAAAATAAAAAAATTCTGAAATTTTTTGGTATCGAAGATGCTCGGGTGTGCAAGGTGCGTACATATTTTCGTGGTAAAATGACATCCGAGAAGGTCGTGCCAAAAAAAACAAAATAGCGTATGTGTGCGTGCCGCTTTGGGTGGTTTCCAAACCCTCGGATCTTATTTTACCACAAAAATTTGCACGCACCTTGCCCACCTGAGCATCCTCGATGCCAAAAAATTTCAGAATTTTTTGAATTTTTTTGCTATTTTTTTGATTTTACTGTTCACTTCAGAGTAAATTTACTTTTGTTTTTTTTGCTGCGTGCTCCTCGAACTTCCAAACATGACGAAAATTTGCACGCACGTGGCGCACCTGAGTATCTTCGATGCCATAAAATTTCAGATTTTTTTTCTATTTTTTCGAATTTACTGTTCATTGGATGTACTGTTCATGCATGGTCAAAACCGGGTTGACTCAGCAGTAGGGACGAAAAGTGACCGGTTTCAAGAGTTCGGGGTGCACTCTGTCCGGTTTTAGAGTGAGGGACGAAAACTAAACTCAGCGAAGAGTTAAGGGACGAAAAGTATACTTTTCTCAAAATGAAATGATGAGACATCAATTTTATTTTCTAAGAAACACCTGCTACCAATCACACAGACATAAGTAAATCATGAAAAACATGCATTCAACATCTCTAATATGTAATAATGCTTGAAGATTAACAAAGCCACCATACACATAGTTCATTGTCCATGGGAAGCTATTAAAAATAAACAATTTCTCACAGAGCAAACTATGAGTAGGAAATACATTTAACTTAAATGAATAAACAAGTTATAAAAGCAATACGAACACAAATTAAGGGTGCATAATTGCGGAAAAAATGAAACATAATGTATAAGATAGCAATACCCAACCATGTTATGAAACGTATAGAAGTTCAAACTTAACTGAGAGGTATCACCTATTCCATGTTGATAATACACCAAAATACATCAGAAAGAGAATACAAGAACCAAGCAAGATTTTTTTTCTCCATAACAGCACCTCACCTCCTCCACAGTGCTCGACGGAGGGAGCCAATATGGTACTGCAGACTTTCAAGTTACAAAGGCCATCAGGAAGAGACCGAGATATGTGGTTGCATAATACAAAATAACAAAGAAAATTGCCATTGGGACTGAGCCAACCTACTGCTGCTACTTCTCGCCATGGTACGCACAACGCGCCAGCCCTGGCATCCACGCAAATAAAAGGACAATGCAAGAAAAGTAAGTATGTAGAGAAACATTAACCGATGTGTCTTTATAAGTTAATTCCTCTCAATCCCTATCTACGACCTGCTTCCGTTGACGATAACCTGAAAGAACACTGGCTACATGTCCTCAGATGTAAACACACAACACGAGCATGCAATAACTTTTCAATATAAAGGGTGAAAACAGATGTGCATCAATTACCAGGTTATTTAAGTTATAATAACCATTAGACAAACACCGAAGTTAACTCTATGGAAACCATTTAACTTTACACATTGCTACCTTTCAATTGGAAAATATCACATCTGGGTATGCAGATGCATGGGCACTAACAAAACTTCCAATACTATAAGAAAAGAAATAGCACCTGGTTATTTTAATTAGCTGCGATTCTATCTGCCATTGATTTATGATTTTCAATTTTTCACTTTCTAGCTCTTGATTCTATATTCCATCCTAGATAAATGTTAAGCTTTAAGCTTTCTTAATTGTGTAAGAAACACTAATAATTGCTGATGGTATTCAGATATCTCGCTTCAGCACAATATAAATTCCATTGGTTAATTCATCAGATATTGGTAAAAGCCATACTTATAACCATTAAGTACAGCTGATATCTACTTATGCCAGGTTAACAATGTGGGTTCAATCAAAATGGAGCATATGCTCTCGGTTTCTTCTAGATTAATAAAATGGACGTGACAAACAAGACACTGGCATATTTTTCAAATGACTACAAATATTCAGTACTGCATTTGATACTTCCAGATTATGCTAAGAGACCAGACCATGTATGACTACCTAGCTAATGATGATTGTGGTAGCCTGTACGCAACTCTGGGCAAAATTAAAATCTATTTTTTAGGCACCCAAGCATGCAATCCCTAAAAAACAAGAGTGGATACAAGCACACGTGCAACTCCCAACTAAAACAAATATAGTTGAGACAGGGGGTAATTACCTCTCTAGAATTATGGAAGCCTCTAGGTCCCGCTTCTAGGGTAAGTCCATATATGGCCAGTCGCCTCAAGATAATGCAAGAGATTGTCCATATCAGTCAGAACATGATGCGCAGTGATATTCACTGCATAAAATGTTATAATAGTTAAAGTGGTGCGATTATCTCCATAAAACATTAGTGATCTCTCAGTAAAAGATGCAAGCAGTTTACATACCAGGCCAATGTAAGTGGACAATTTTTATCCAAAAAAAACTGTCAGTGGACAATCATCCAGCTAGCTTCTTAACTTGTCATTTTTCCTCGCAAACTCCACATAATCACATGTTGTGTTCAATATTAAAGTTGAACATGACTTCGTGATGGCCAGCCCACTTATTAGATTTAGAGGAAATACACATCTTCATATTAGACCAATGCTCTCTCGCAACAACAGAATCAGCATAGCCATCACATTGCTGCAGTCTTCACGCCTTAAACATTTGACTGCCATTGCTTTAAACATCCCTATTTTATATTCTTCTACTGTTAAAATGCAGACCATCTTGCTTCATCGAGAAAAAATTGAACAAGCAACAAGGAAGGCATCTGGCGCTTAAGGAAGGATCTACTTCAGCTACCCAAGGCTCCATGTTCTCCAACAATCCTTGAACTTTTTTTTAACTAATCAATCCTTGGAAAGTTGAAATCAGAAGTAAAGAACATAAGAATAGAGAAAAAAACTAATCAGAAAAAGAGAACATTCAAGAGTCAATATTAAAATAAAATAGGTCATTGAGATTTGAGAACACCTCAACTTTGCACCATCGAGAAGAATACAGAGATCTTCTTATCCGGGAAGCTCGTCCTCATGCACCATCACTTGCTCGGCGGATAAAACAAATTAATGCAGCAAGTTTTCTTGAATGGAAAAATGTATTCCACTTAAACTTGGTGCACAGCTAAATCGCTGCTCAGCAAAATTGAAACAATCTAAGGGGCTTGAAATGCCCAGACACTAAGGGGAACATCAGCCCCAGCACCAAACTTCCTTCGCGGTAGAGGACCCCTAGTTCAGCAGCATCATATTCCCTTCCCTTAAGAGCATGGATCATAGTCTAACAGTCAGACTCAAAAATCATATATAGACAGCGAAGTGGCAGCAGCAGCAGGCCATCAGCGACAAGCACACAGCTACAAGCAAACACAGCACACATATGTAGCAAGCAGGGTGGGAGGAACGGGTGCAGTTACCTTGCCGATGACGGGATTCCTGGCTGCGGCGGAGGAGGTGACTGGCGGTTGCGATGGAGGTGACCACCGCGCCGCGGGCTGGCTCGCGACCTTGTTCGCCGGTGGCCGCCCTGCGCGCACTCACGTCGTGCTTAGGAAGGAGACCAGTGCGACTGGAGAGGCGAGGGACGCGGGCGCCGCCGCGCCGGGGGATCGCACGCAGCCTCGTTTGCTGGCGGCCACCCCGCGTGCGCCCACTTCATGCTGAGGGAGAAGACCGGTGCGGATGGAGAGGCGAGGGGGAGTGGGCGCCGCGGCGCCGCGGGATCTCGCGCGGCCTCGTTTACCCACGGCCACCCCGCGTGCACCCACTTCATGCTCAGGGAGAACCGGAAAAGACCGGTGCGGCCGGAGAGGCGAAGGGGAGCTGGCGCCGCGGGATCTCGCGCGACCTCCTTCACCCGTGGCCGCCTCACGCGCGTCCATTTTGTTTGGAGGAGATTTGTGCGGCCAAAGAGGTTAGCGTTAAATTTGGCATGAGATTGGAAGATTAGCACTAATTTAGGGGTAGGATTACGTGGGTGCCGAGGACGTTTCGTCCACTCCTGCGTACCATGTATGGCAGAGTTTTCGTCTGCCTTTTTTAATTGCTAGACGCACTTGTGGCGAGGGCTGGCTGTTATGTTAATGGTTAGATCTAAATGAGTGGGTTTAATCGTGTGGCTTTCATCGATCCGGGTTGTTATGTGTAGATTATGTGGGGTGCATTTAGAGAAGAAAATGTTTGCTCTTTTAATAGTAGTAGAGATGAAATTGATTATTTTGAAATGTGAAATGTACATTCAAATTTAAACCTGGTTGAAAAATATCCAAGATTGGTCTTATTTTAAAGGTTTTGGGGCAAGGAGTTCAAATATAAAAGAAGTTTCAAAATAAAATATATGGTTTAAAAGATATGAATGTTTTAAATTAGCTAAGGTGAAAGAAATGGTTGGATTTATTGTGTGAGAGAAGAGAGAGTGTGTGGGTCTACCACATTACTATCAATCTTACATGTGAATTACTAGGCCAGCTATTGAAATACCAAATATTTAATAAACATGGGACACTTTTTATACAACACATAAATTAATATACGACGTGAGGTGTTACTAGCTGATTGGACGAGCGGTTGCCAAATCGGTGTCAACTCTCCTCCGCTTATGAGGTGGGACTGAACCTCCCACCGCCATATCATTGACGTCCCATGGGCCTTCTGAGAATTTTTATTAAATTGTTCTTTGGGCCAAAAGCTTACCTATATTTCAACACTATGGATGTTTGACTATAGTATTTTCAAAACTATAAATCCTGGAGCTACCCCTGTAAACCCTTTTCCCAACCCTAAAAAAAAATGTAAACCCTTTTCCCACATCCATGGCTTGTCAGTTGGATGTGAAAGCCTTCTTCTAACTGCTAGTTACACAACAGACTTAATGCTAGAGCAATGCTACAGTGGACTGGACCGTTCAGGGACATGATCGATCCATCCATAATTTCTTTATTTTATTTCCATCAAGCAGGCTTTTCATAAACAATTTTTAATGGAGATTGGGCACTTGGCCTGTTTGGACAAGCCAGCTGACATTGCTTTCAGAAGAATTGAACGAAGCCTTTTTCTAGGTGCAGAAGCAAGTTTAATGTGGAGCGCCTTGGTTATCCACAAGGCCACGAGGGGGAAAAATACACAAGATTTCAGCCATGGTAGACAACTTTCACCACTGATATGCCGTAGGAGTGATTTCGGTAAAAAAAAAGATCTCAGTAGTAGAAGCATGAAAGATTACCTAGAAGTGTGCGGCAAGCGCGCCATCCACCTGTGCGGTGCTTCAGCGCCGGGTTCCCGTCCAAGTCAAGAGACCCGTCGGTGGTGTACGCTCCCTGCGACAGAAATCCCTGCAACGGTGAACACACACATTGATCAAGCACCTCCATCTAGCCAAAAGAGATGAAGAAACTGTATCGCAGAGAGGATAATCGTGACCGTGGACGTGGAGGCAGAGGCTGAGGCGAGACCTCGGCGGGAGGGTGGTCGAGCAGGGCTGCTGCTTGCTCTCGCTGCTCGCTGCCGGAGGCCATGGCCCGTACGCGGTACATACGGTGGCTGAAGACTCCTATGCTCTAATGGCTGGCCTGCCCGACGTCTTAAGAAGCTGAGCTCCCGCTGGTAGCATGTTCTGACCATTTCTAGCGTGCGATTAAAGGCAAGAGCGAGACCAACAGAGGATCTGAAAGCTGGACAGGGCAACCAGATGCCGCTGCGGTTCGCGTCAGTGCCGCAAATCGCTACCAAACAGTACTCTCGTCGGCTCATCGCGTGTTAAACGTGGTCCCGCAGCTAAGTACTAGTACTGGTACTGCCCCTAGTTCCTACCAGCTACAGACGAGGTGAAAGCACAGTCTACAGATATAGAAGTGCGATGCCTCCTTCAGCACCACGTCCATCCACATCTCGTGGCGTTGCTGCTGAGAGCATCCCCAGCCGTGGGCGCCCCCTGGTGCGCTGGGTTCGGCCTGGGAACGCCGGACGTATTTTCGGTCAAAACCGGCGAAAATCGGGTCCCTGGGGTGCGACTGGGAGAAAATATGTCTGCCGGCGGAAAAAAAGTGATCCCGAGGGGGCACTCGAGGGGGGGGGGGGGGGGGGGCTGGATGCTCTGAGCTAGTGCTGCTTGTAACACCAATCCGTGTCTACCGATGGATGCATAGATATTACTATTCTAATCTAATCTCTAAAAAAACCTAGATCCTTCCTTCAAGATTTGTGTTTTAAGCGGGTGGGTCTCGCTTACCGCGAGACCTATCCTCGTCTCGCCTCTGTCGTTTCCGCTAATGGGCCGGTTCCTGGAAGCGGTTTTCAGAGGATTCTTTAAACAGGTTCAGAGCGGTTTTAGAAGCTTGCGTGTCGGCTTCTTCCTTCTTTGTTTCTGTGTGTTCTTGCATCGGTTTTCATGGCGTTTTTTAGGGGGTTTCCTTTTTTTTTACTTCCTTGCATTTTTTCATATATTTTTCAAACACATGTCGACTTTTTGAATACAAGTTGCAAATTTCTTGTATTAACCCTGAATATTTTTTAGAAACACGTGGAATTGTTTTAAATACATTTTGAACATTTGTGAAATGCACACTGAATAATTTTTATATTTTTTAAACATTTTTCAGATACACAATGACCATTTTCCAAATACACATTGAGCATTTTACCGAATGCATAATGAATTTGTCAAATACACGTAGAACATTTTAAAATACACGGTAAATATTGTTTTTTTTTCGATAAAGGACATTTCATTGAATTGATTTATCAAGGTGATACAACCGCATCTAAAGAATGTCCGGCCTCTGCATAACATGATGCACACAGCCAACAAGTCCAAACGAACAAAAAGTAAACATAGTTTTACAGCAAAAATAAATCAATCCAGCCTAGGGTGAGGCAGATCCTATACGGAGATTACATCGCCATCCATGGAGGGAGAAAACCTCCCTGGCCGTACGCTCCAGCCGTGTAGACGCCATCATAAAAAGGTCTCTGTCCTCCGACTTCTGCAGGGTAGACCAAGTACGAAGCCATCGCGTACATGCATGAATAACCTGCACAGGAGAAGAACCACATTTATTATTAAAAACCACATCATTCCTAGTAAGCCACAATGCCCAGCATAAAGCAGCCGCCCCAACAAGAATATGTGCAGAAAATTGTTTATCAATACCCCGCAACCAATTGCCGAACATGTTACACGCACTACGTGGGGGGTATAGATTTGAAGCTACTTGCACTATGGCCCAAACTGCACGAGCAAATTTACACTCAAAAAATAAGTGTTTAATAGACTCGTCATGTTGGCAAAAGACACATGTCTTGCTACCTTGCCAGTTACGTCTTGTCAGATTATCTCTAGTTAAGATGACCCCTCTGCTTAAAAACCAGAGGAATATCTTCACTCTTAGAGGAATTTTTAGCTTCCACAATTTTTTGTTATCAACGGGAACATCAATATGAGTCATCGCATCGTACAAGGACTTGACTGAGAAACTGCCGTTTTGATGCAGTTTCCATCGAAACTTGTCCGGTTCGCTTGTCAGTTGAATGTCCTCCAGACAAGAGAGTAACTCATTCCATGCTGCTAGACGAGGGCCAAAGAGGTCCCTACGAAAAGAAATATCCGGGTTTTCTTGTCCCAAAACTTGTTTGATCGTGACAAATTTATGTCTGACAATCCTGTACAAGCTAGGGTACTGCACCATAAGTGGGGTCGCGCCTAGCCAGGTATCTTCCCAGAATCGAACCTGAGAACCATCCCTAACTGAGAAAGTACCAAACTGAAAAAAGAATTCCTTGGCCTTCATGACACCATACCAAAAATGTGAATCACCGAGTTTCCAATGAACTTGAGAAATGGCTTTGGACCCCACGTATTTGTTACGAATGATTTCCTGCCATACTCCATTCTCAATGAGTAATTTGTATACCCATTTACTCAGAAGAGCGATGTTTTTAATCTCAAGATCTTGAATTCCATGGCCCCCTTGACTTTTAGGTCGGCATAATATAGTCCACCTAGCCAGTCGATATTTCTTAGATTCATTATCACATTGCCAAAAAAATCTAGATCTAAAGTAATCCAAACGCTGAAGAACCCCTTTCGGTAAGTGGAAGAATGACAGCATGTATAGAACCATATTGCTAAGGACGGAATTGATCAATATCAATCTCCCACCATATGATAAGAGTTTGGCTTTTCAACTGGCTAGCCGTTTCTCAAGTCTCTCTTCCACATGTTTTCACTCAGCGATAGTTAAGCGCCGATAGTGAATCGGAATACCTAGATACCTAATCGGGAACTGCCCAAGCTGGCAGCCAAAAATGTCAGCATACTCAGCTGCGGACTCTGCAGCGTCGCCGAAGCAGAAAAGCTCGCTCTTATGAAAATTAATTTTGAGACCAGAGAGCTCCTCAAATGCGCATAAAAGCAGCTTGAGGTTTCTTGCTTTATCTAGGTCATTATCCATAAAAAGAATAGTGTCATCCGCGTATTGTAATATAGACAGACCTTCTTCTACTAAATGGGGAATAACACCGCTAATCTGGCCAGCCACCTTAGCCCTCTAAACAAGGATAGCTAACATATCGGCCGCGATGTTGAACAAGATAGGGGATATGGGGTTCCCTTGGCGAAGACCCTTCTTAGTCTGAAAATAGTTGCCAACATCATCATTGACTTTGATAGCCACACTACCTCCAGAAACAAAATTCTCAACCCATCGGCACCATTTTGGTGAAAACCCCTTCATGCGTAAAGTTTGCAACAGAAAGGGCCATTTTACTTTATCATAGGCATTTTCGAAGTCAATTTTAAGGATGACTCCGCTCAACTTTTTACGGTGAAACTCATGTACAGTTTCATGCAACACAACCACTCCATCTAGTATGCTGCGTCCTTGCATAAACGCTGTTTGAGTGGGTTTGAACACATGGTCAGCCACCCCGTTCAACCGATTTGTTGCAACCTTCATAAAGATTTTAAAGCTGACGTTTAGAAGGCAAATCGGTCGGTATTATTGAATACGACTAGCCTCCTTAGTCTTGGGCAGTAGAATAATTTCCCCAAAGTTTAAACGGGCAATGTCAAGGTTTTCGGTATGTAGTTGGTTAAACAACTGAACCAATTCCACCTTAATCATATCCCAAAAACATTGATAAAACTTCGTCGGAAAACCGTCTGGTCTAGGGGCCTTGTTGTGTTCCATTTGAAACACCGCGGTCTGAATTTCCTCCTCAGTGAACGGAGAGGTTAAAAAATCATTTTCCGCCTCTGAAACTTGAGGGATGTCATGAGTATGAGACTCATCCAGCGTAAAGGAACTTTCAGCTGAAGGTCCAAAAAGCTCTTTGTAGTACTTAGTAATAAAGTTTCTGAGCGGCACATCCCCCTCAATACGGCCTTCGTCCTGGTCAAGAGCGAAAATACGTTTCTTTCTATGCCTTCCATTGGCCATCATTTGAAAGTATTTCGTATTATCATCACCTTGAACAAGTGAGTCGGCCTTGCACCGTTGGTACCATTTAATCTCTTCCTCGCGTAAAAGGCGGGCAATCTGCTCATTTAGATGGCTTTTTTTCTCAACCTCAACAGCAGAAAGGGGCCTCACCTCCGCAATTTTATCAAGGGCATCGATTAAGGTAGATAGTCGCAACTTTTCTTTTTTGTATATGCCAGCGTATGTTTAGCCCATCCACGAAGGAATCGACGCAAGGTGCGAATTCGATTATTCCATCGTTGAATGGGCGTGTTACCCCGAGGTTGACGCGCCCACACCTTCTTAACCAGATCGTGGAAACCGTCTCTAGTGAGCCATCCCAGATCATGTCAGTAAATATTGTTTTAACACACATTGAATATTTTTCATAAATAGCATGAACATTTCTTTAAACGTATGAAACATCTTTAAGTGTTACAATTTCTTTGGAAGCTATGAAACATTTTTCCACAATCACACAATCAAATTTGTACATTGAACAAATATTTTTTAACATGCCACGAATACACTTTTGTAATGCTTGAATATATTTAAAATGTGATGATTTTCTGAATATTATGAACATTAAAAAAACTAAAAAATTGCCTGTGCATTGCAACAAGGGCATACATATTTTCACGTGACGATATGTCACTATGTCGCTGTGATACCCAGCCGCTAAGGGCCAACGTTGTTGCGCCCGGCCACCCCCGTGATGCTACTATGTGTTGAAGCAAGGTTGAGGAAGCACACTCAAGGGGGTCGTTGCGGACAGGAGGAAAAGCAACAAAAAAAAATCTTACTTGTAATAGATAAAACATATTTTCTCCGGGTCATCTCAGACTTGAAAGAGGAGTGCTGAATAAACTTAGCATATGCGTGGATATGCTCGGACAGGTTCTTTAGGGTGAAAAACTTGATTCTGGCCTTGGGTGGTTGGATCAGGTGATGGCGGCGCTTGAGAGTCGCTCCCTTTCTGAAGACGTTGCTGTTGAAGAATCTCGTCATTCATGTGATGTTGTGAGATGGTTTGGGCGATATAGTCATTATTATAGTTTGCCTATCGCGGATCTAATCGCTTTGTTTTTTTCTCGACTGCGCATAGTTTTGGTTTTATACGACTTTGTTGTTGTCGGCGTGTTTTTTGCGTGTTGGTGTTGGCTGGGCATCTTAGCTATGCAGAGACCAGGTTTGCGCTCATTGTATTTGTATTCATTTGATACTTCATTTTAAGCCAATAAATTCACCCTTTATCCAAGAAAAATGAGTTGAGCTAAAAGTTCATATATATTATCGACTTTTAGCGGGGTTGAACATCGACTCCCCACACAACACAAGTGAACCCAGTACACATTCTTGAAGTGGCTCACTATTGCTGATCTTTTTTGAGGCATTTCTATATTGCCGATGAATCGTTGATTGTCTTGGGCACCATGCACCGTGGGCTGCAAAAAAAAATCTCGGCCCACGGTGAAGCAACTGAAATATCAGCAACCCTTCCTGGATTTGTACCTCCTGGCGCAGCTCCCGAACGCCATCAGATTGAGGCAACCAAGTCCAATTTCAAAAAAAAAAAAAAAAAGAGGCAACCAAGTCCGGCCATCATCCAGAAGAAGCGATCCAGGTGACCCTCGTTCAGGTCGTCGGGGACCCACCCCGGCGCGCCGCCAGTCGCCGTCGCCCATTGCACGGCTGTCAGTAGGAACGAGCTCAGGTAGCCGCCGGCCGCTATCGCGAGGAGCCCGAGCGCCGTGCACACGGTCTTCATCGCGGCCGGCGCCTGGCCGTAGAAGAAGTCGAGCTGCCCGATGGTGGTGAGCACCTCGCCCACGCCCATCAGCGCGTACTGCGGCGCTTGCCATAGCACGCTTGTCGAGTTTGGCGCAGCACGGAGGCGCGCCGTCTCTAGAAGCGCCGCAGTGGCCATCGCGAGCACGGGCATGGCGAGTCCGGCACCGATCCTCTGCAGCTCCGAGATGCCCTTCTCCCTCCCGGTGAGCCTCCTGGAAGTCGGAACGGAAGCCCGGTCGTAGAGCGGGACCAGAAGGATGATGGTGAGTATATCGAAGGTGGACATGGATGCCGGAGGGACGCGCACGGAGCCGACGGTGGCGTCCATCGCCATGCCTTGCTCGACGAATGTCGACGTGACCTGCGCCGACACGGTATAGAAGAAGACGACGGTCACCCAGAGCGGCAGCATCCGCACGAGAATCTTGAACTCCTCGACCTGCGTCACGACGCAGAGTCTCCACGAGCTGGTCCGCGCTGGCACGGCTGCCGCCTCCACCTCCTTGTCCGAAGCCACAAGAATGGCGGCCTTGTCGAAGAATCTGATCAAGCAAGCAGCATATCAGATCAGTCTAGTGGTAACCAAGCATGCGAAGTAAACTCAGAGGATTGCAGTAACTGACTGGAGATCAGTGGTGTGCTCGATCCTCGGAACTCCGGCGAGGTCGTCCTCCGGCATGTCGTAGAGCAGAGAGCTGTCGGCCGGAAGGTCGACGCCGCACTTTCTCACGGCAGCGACGACGACCTGGCACACTCTGGTGAGCGGGCTGCCGCGAGTTCGCTGAAATCTGTACGTCCTTGCCGCCGCCACCAGGCAAGATAGTCCGGCGGCCAGGACGACCGCTGGGATGGTCAGGCCCAGAGCCCAGCCATAGTGATCCTGCACCCACACGATGCCCGTGCTGGATATGAGCGACGCGCAGTTCATGTTGAATATGTACCAGTTGAAGAAGGAGCCCTTGGTCGCGCGCTCCGGCGGATCGCCGTCGTCGAACTGGTCGGCGCCGAAGGACATGAGGCACGGCCGGAGGCCGCCTAAGCCAATGGCAATCATGTAGAGGCCGACAAACAAGACGAACCCCTGAACCGTAACCATATCCGACGAGGTGAGGCCGTTCTTGACGAGCAGCGGGAGGTACGCCGAGAATGCTGTCATGAGCATGCCCTGCCCAAAAAGCGCAGACACCAAATTGTAACGATCTTGCAGAATGCTATCTGAATTTTCTCAAATATGACCAGGCAGGATGTAGACTGCAGAGTGGTGACTAATTGAAGTGCTCCAGGATGAAAAATTCTTAATTGAGAGCGGTCGGGAGGAGGATCAAGTAACGTACTGCAACGCCGATGAAGCAGGAGACTACCATGGTGTGGTACCTTCCCCAGTAGGAGTCGGCCACGACGGCGCCGCCGAGGGGCATGAGGAAGCAGGTGGCCTGCCAGGTGGACACGTTCCTAGCCGCAGCGACGTTGCTCTGGTACAGGACGCCGGCAGGGGCGGACCCAGGATTTAAAGAGAGTGTATTCAAAATTTTAATGGTTATTTTAATCCTATAAATTCTTCTTTTTGGCGTATATAATTGATTATAGCACCATTTTTTTGGCACCATATTATACTAATTGTATATTATATAAAAGATATAACACAATGTAATAGAATCGTAAAATTGGTCATACTTAGAAACTGTTCAACAGATAGAAAGACTAGTAAGTCAACATATTAAAGTGACAACATCTTAACATATAGGAGTACAAAAGATAGGAAATAGAAAATGATTAGAAAAAACTTACAAACTATAGGAGAACTATTTTTTATAAATAATGTTTGTTGTAATAATTCCCCAATTTTTAAACATTCCCAAATTGTAATTCATGTGGAAAATTGCGAATCGTCATGTCTAAACAATTCATAATTCATTTAAAACAAGTTTGTAGTTTTGAAATACTGAAATAGAAATCCAACTAACCAAGTTAACTTACTGTTGTAAGTCAATGCTAGACAACTGAAGAAGACGACCACGCGCTGACACCTGCAGATCGAAATTTTAACAGGCAGACGGTTAATATGTTTAGAAACACGAACACATCAAATTATCAATCAGATTTTGAACGACTGAATTGTGACTTTGGAACTGGAAACCTAGAGCCTTCGATGCGGTGATGCCTGATGCTGCCAAATGATGAGATGGATTAAAGATGAAGCGAAGCTGCGAGGGTTGAGGGATGGATCCGCCGCTCGCCTGCCTGTGCCGCCGTGCGCGCGTGCGTTCAGGGGATGGCGATCAGCCCTGCCGCCATGCCCTACCCACGATCCCACGAGTGCGAACAGAATTGGGAGGCGCCGGTTCGTCTCGTGCCATATGCCTCATTAGCGAAGCGCGTGCGGGCCCTGCGTCTTGTTGCAGCGATTTGGGCCACTTGGGCCATGTCGGGGTGGTGAGGAGACCATAGAGAGAAGTGGGCTAGTCTTGTTTTCGGGCTGAAATCCTTAGCTGGCCTTTATTTCCTGCATCTATTTCGTTTTCCCCTGTGTACACATGAAACACACTATATATATAGAATTTTTTTTGCCAAATATAATGGGTATTCAACTGAATACCCTTGAATTGTACTGGGCCCGCCCCACGCCGGTGAGGTATGTGACGAGGTTGCAGGAGATGCCGAAGAACGCCAGGCAGTAGCAGAACTCGGTACCTGCAAGATTAAAACTTGAATTAATCATCACGCAAAGAATTTTACTACGAAGAACAGGTGAACGCGACATAAATTACCAAGAACTGAGCGGCACGCGCGCCATCCACCCGTGCGATTCTTTAGCGCCGGGTTCCCGTCGAAATCAAGGGACCCGTCGGTCGCGTATGCCTCCGCTGCCTGCGATGGCAATCCCCACCAAAATTAACAGCGAAACATCATCCATGCCAGGGGTTGAAATAATACGCAGGCGAAAGGGTGACAGAAAATGAAGTGTAGAGAAAATAATCACGACGAAGGAGACAGAGGCTACGGGACGAGACCTCGGCGGGAAGGCCGCCAAGCAGGGCCACGGTGTGCTCGCCAGTGCAGGCCATGGTGGGAGCTTGGGACTAACTGGGTGATCATAAAGATGCTCTACAGGTATCTGCGAATGTGTTTGTTGAGTTGGCATAGATCGAGATTAACATTTGTCACTCCAAGCATCGGAGCGGTATCTCTGGGCCCTCTCGGTAATACACATCATAAGCTTGCAAGCAAATGACTAAGGAGTTTAGTCACGAGGTGATGTATTACAGAACGAGTAAAGAGACTTACCGGTAACGAGATTGAACTAGGTATGAAGATACCGACGATCGAATCTCGGGCAAGTAACATACCGATGGACAAAGGGAATTGCGTATGTTATCATAACGGTTCGACCGATAAAGATCTTCGTAGAATATGTAGGAGCCAATATGGGCATCCAGTTTCCGCTATTGATTATTGACCGGAGATGTGTCTCGGTCATGTCTACATAGTTCTCGAACCCGTAGGGTCCGCACGCTTAACGTTCGTTGACGATATAGTGCTATATGAGTTGTATAATTTGGTGACCGAATATTGTTCGGAGTGCCGGATGAGATCACAGACATGACGAGGAGTCTCGAAATGATCGAGAGGTAAAGATTGATATACAGGACGATGGTATTCGGACACCGGAAGAGTTTCGGAGTGCACCAAGTAGTCATCGGGTCACCGGAAGGGGTTCCGGACACCCCCGATAAGTGTATGGGCCTAATGGGCCAAAGGGGAGGACATACCACACTACAAAAAAAAGACACATCCGTGACATTTTGGGCCGAACGAAATTTTTTTCTGTCATGCTTATGACACTTCTATGACGATAATTGTGACAAAATCCGGTATCATCATAGATGTGGTGGGCTCCTACTTATATGACAAAAAATCATGACAGAAAATGGGCTTTTCGTACTGGGCGGGCCGGAGACGCAGCTGCATGACATTCTTTGGGCCGTCCATGACGGAAAAAACCGTGGTAGAAGCGAGGGCGAGGAAAATATTGGGGAGTTCCCGGTTACGGTGGGCGGTCGGGGCCGAGCGATGCGCGTTTCTCTCGCACACGTACGCGCATGGGTGCGAGGCGTTGGGCTCTAACTGAACCCGAGCGAGGCGTTCGCCTACTGAACCCGAGCGATTGCACTACAGGCTACGCGTTACTGAACCCGAGTGATCGATCTGGCTGTTAACTGAACCCGATCGAGCGATTCCTTCGCTACTGCTGCTAACTGAAGCCGATCGAACCTGCTGCCTCTTGATGAACAGTGAGCGTTGCTGGGGGTTGGATGAACAGTTTCCGATGGTGGTTGGATGAACAGGACCCCGTGGTAGTAGAGGCCGTTGCCGCTGGATGAACAGGACCCCGATCGAGCCGGTTGGGGGTGGATGAACAGGACCCCGTGGAGGGCTGGTTGAACAGTAGCCGGTGGAGGGCTGGATGAACAGTAGCCCGTGGAGGGGTGGTTGAACAGGACCCCGTGGAGAGGGCTGGTTGAACAGTAGCCGGTGGAGGAGCGGTGGAGGCTGGATGAACAGGAGCCCGTGGATGAACAGTAGCTGGTGGAGGCAGGAGAGAGACGCCGTGGATGAACAGTCGCAGATGGAGGCTGGAGGAGGTCGACTGTGGATGAACAGTAGCCCGTGGAGGCTGGAGTGAGGCAGTAGACGGTGGATGAACAGTAGCCCGTGGAGTCCCGTTTTGCGGTATGCCACACCCCTCCCGATGAACAGGACCCCCGTTTCGACCGTAGGAGGTCGAAGAGAAGTCCGTTCTGCGGTACGCCACACCCCTCCCGATCAACAGGACCCCGTTTCGACCATAGGAGGTCGATGAGAAGTCCGTTTCCTTCGTTTTGCGGTATGCCACACCCCTCCCGGTGAACAGGATCCCGTTTCTACCGTAGGCAGTCGAACACAAGGCCGTTTCCTCCGTTCTGCGGTACGCCAGGCCTCGTTTCGGCTGTTCCGTCCAAGCCGGTTGGCTCCCGATGAACACGACGCATTCCGTTGCCTCCCGATGAACACGACGACGCAGTTTCTCCGTTCCGACCCAGCCGGTTGGCTGCCGATGAACCGGACGCCGTCGCTGCCTCTCCATGTACACGAGCCCTGGCCGTACGTATGCGCGAGTAGGCGTTCGAGACCCCGCCCGTATGTACGTCCATGACCGTATTTACTTTCTTGCACCCTGGCTGTACGTACGTGTACACGATATTGACGGAACTGCGTGACATGCTACATCCGTGCCTCTACTACGACATGTGCCCTTCCTTACTCGGCCACGGTTCATCGCTGCAGCCTGCAGACAGACCGATCGACCAGTATGTACGTACACGTTTGCGACCAGAATGACAACGCTACGTACGCTTCGACCAGGTGGGTCCCGACTGTCAGGGAGGATAAGGAGGCACTTCTTTGCATGCGAAGATGTAGCTGGTGGGTCCCAGCAGTCAGGGGGGAAACGTTTTTTTCGCAAAATACGGTGGCCTGTCCGGTGGGTCCCTGCTGTCAGGTGGAGGAATCATTTTTTTGCGCGTACTAAGGTTGCACTTCCTTGCTGCCACCGTGGACCCAGCTGTCAGCCTCTCCACGTACAGTACTCTTCCGATGGAAATCGTTCCTTGACCACATTGACCATGCCGCGCCGAGAGCACCAAGGCGGTGGACGATGGCGAGGCCTAGGAAGGGGACGACGCGGAGCCGGGGAAGACGCGGCAGTGGATGCCCACGCGGAGAGGAGTACGAGGGTTGACTGGTTCGGCTGCGGTGTGAGGCTGCCGTCGCCACAGAATAACAGGGGGTGTGGGTGAGTAGAGGGATGGCCTGGCCAGCGGTGGGAGTAGTAGGGGGCGGTGAGGCCTCCGCGGTAGCATAGCCGGCCACTGGAGGCAGGAGCAGGCGGCACGACCAGCGCTGGTTTGGGCAGCTGGAGCAAGAAGACCAGAGGTTGAAGAAGCACTACGGCCGTTGGATGGACATCGTATGGTCACTCGAGCTAGAATCGTTCATATTGGCTAAGTTAACAAAGCCCTCCGTCCGCGTTAACTTAGTAGGCCCACAAGTCAGCCTCCCACTATGGTGGGTCCCAGCTAGCAGGGGGAGTATTCATTTTTTTATGCGTAATAAGGAGGCACTTCCTTGCGTGCGAAAAGATAGCTGGTGGGTCCGAGCTGTCAGCGGGGGGAACGTTTTTTTCGCGAAATACAGAGGCCCTTACGGTGGGTCCCAGCTGTCAGGTGGAGGAATCATTATTTTGCGCGTAATAAGAAGGCATTTCCTTGTGTGCGGCCGTGGACCCAGCTGTCAGCCTCTCCAAGTACAGTTCACTTCCGATGGATGTCGTTCGTTGACCACGTTGACCACGCCGCGCCGAGAGCACGATGGCGGTGGACGACGGCGAGGCCTAGGAAGGGAACGACAAGGAGCCGAGGAAGACTCGACAGTGGTTGCCTACGCGGTGGGGAGTACGAGGGTTTACTGGTTTGGCTACCATCGCCGGAAAATAACAGGAGGTGTGGGTGAGTAGAGGACTGGCCTGGCCAGCGATGGAGTAGGGTGGGGCGGTGCGGCCTGTGCGGCAGCACAGCCGACCACGGGAGGCGGGAGCAGGCAGTCCCACCGGCGCTGGTTTGGGCGGCTGGAGCAAGAAGATCAGATATTGAAGAAGTAGCACGGCATCCAACGGCCACTGCTGCTAGAATCGTTTGTGGACTAAGTTGACAAAGCCTTTCGTACACGTCAACCTAGTAGACCCACAAGTCAGCCTCCAAATCTGTCCCAAACAGCATACAGCCCGAAATTTCTAGCCAGATTCAAATTAATTTAAAAACTAAACATACCTTAATTTAAATCCAATGAAATTTTACCCGCACAAAAACAATGAAATTTAAAATATCAAAATCCGAAAGAAAAAAAGTATTTTGGAACTAATTGCCTGTTTGCTGTATTTTTTCATTTTATAGCCCATTTATTATTACTTATAGCCCATTTCTTATTACTTATAGCCCATTTTCTGGGCAAGCCCGAATGCATCCCTCCTCGTCTTGAAAGATTTCCGGTCCAATAGGGTGTAGAAAAGCAAGTAGGCCTACGTTGATTATTCTGCAAAAAACAAAATAGTTGGGCTAGCCATTTTCAGAAAGGAAAAAAACAAACTGGGCTGGTCATGTGGTAAACATATGAAATAAAAGCCTGGGCTAGACGGGCCACAGCTCCCGCACAACCCAGTTGATACCGTTCTCCGTCCCGAAAAAAAAACTACGCGCGCTGTTGGGTCCCTACTGTCATCCTCACCATGTACAGTCATCTCCTTATTCCTCTCGGTTGTTGACCATGTTGACAACACCGGAGGGCGGCGCCGCGGCGAGCGAACCAAGGCGGAGGACGATGGTGAGGCCTCGAATGGGAATGAATAGGAGCCGGGGAAGATGCGCAGAGTTTTAGGGTGCAATGTGGCCATGATGCGTGCGCGGCAGCACAGCCAGCCATGGGAGGCGGGAGCAGGCGGTCCCACCGGCGCTGGTTTGGCTTTGGCGACTGGAGGAAGAAGAGACTGAAGAAACACGACAGACGTTGAATGTCAATCCAACGGTCAAGGATGGCACAATCGTTTGTTGACTAAGCCGACACCAAGTAGCATACTTTTTTATATATAGGAAGAAAAGAAAAACTGGGCTCGTTTGCCTAATAACATTCCCGAAACTGCGACCGTTCGATCTTGCGTCGCAACTAAAACTACGAGGAAAATGCGTTTGTCTGCCATCCTCCTCCCAGGGAACGTTCGCCACATAAGTGACTAGCACCCTTGGTTTTCAACCGAGAGGTCTTGGGTTCGAGTCCCAGGAACTCTCAATTTTGTCCTCCTTCCTTCCTCGCAAAAAAAAAGAAAGAAAATCAAAGACTTGAGAAGGCGTACAGAACAAGCTAGTGTACCAGTAAAGAGACGTTGCTGAGTTTTAGAAAAAAGAGAGACGTGCTCCTGTAGCCGGTTCGAATCCAAACCTAGACTATGACTATATATGGTGCTATGCTACTCTGCAAGTAATGAAACTGACATATCCAACGTTCGCTTCTCCTCTTCTCTACTTACTCTGCCTAGCATCAGAAGCTCTGGCCGCAGCAACCATGTCCGCTAGCTGCTCGTCCACCTGCTCTTCAGCAGGCAACAACCAGATATGCGCCAAGTCGCCACCCGTACCATCGCCTGTGGGTCTCATCACACCCCCCGCCGGCACACGCACCGCAGCCGGTTGCTCATCGCAACCCGCTGCCGTTGGCGTGGTGCCACTGCTACAAATCACGCAGAGTCATCCGTCGCGTCTCAACCACAATCCTCAACCCTGGCCGAGTCTTCTACAAATGCCCGAATCATGTGGTAATAATATATTTAAGTGTTGTTCTGCTGCTTTCAGTTGCTGATTTTTTTAATAGTTTGGTTGATGATCTTCCAATTTGATTCATATAGAAAGGGGAAGATTCGTGTGATTTGTATTTCTGGGAAGTTGCTGATGTGGGGGAATGCAACTACGCTGATTATTTGGTTAGCCGAGGAATCCCAATACCAGCAGGTTGGGGTGTTGGACAGGTAACTGAAGGAACGTCAGAAGAGGAAGATGCAGAGCAGAAGGTTAAAGATGCAGTTCCTCTGATCATGGCCAAGCAACAGCTGCTGAACGGCCTTGACAGCAATGAGGAGATGAAAGAGCTTGTGAAGATAATGGGCAAAATTAATGTGCTCTGTAGGATGATTGTCTCTTTATTTGCAGTGTATGTAGCACTCGTGATGTATTCAGTGGCTATGACATGAGCACTTTGCTGAAACTAGTAATGAATGAAACCTGTTTAGCAGGCTGGGCGTAGTGTTATGAACATCTAATGATTTCTATTAGCGAAAATCGGGGGGTATCCCCTTTTGCTCATAAATAAATAAATAGCAGAGGCCCTTTTGCTAATAAATAAATAAATTAGCAGAGGCCCTGTCGGGTCAGCTTTGTTCCCTTTCGAAGACGTCGAGCAAATTGCAGTCCAACAGCAAACTATGTCATCAAATTCAAGTTTCACAACCAAATATGAGTAGAACTAAACAACAATGTCATCATGTTTTAGTCGTCATACAATCACCAAACACAAATCAACATACATAATAAGTGATGTTCTCACAGCAAAATACTAAACAACAAGTTCATCAGGTTTCAGTTGTCATAGCAAACACAATTTCACATAGTAGATAAAAAAACGTCTTCTGACAGGCAAATACGACAAAAGCAATCTAATCATCATCCGCAGCAGCAGCGTCAACATCTTCGCCATGTGTATCAGTCTGAATCATAATTCCCCACAGTATCATCTTCTTCTTCATCCTCAATGTCCTCGAACGTTGGCTTCTTATTGATCAACTCTTGTATGTCCACAGCCCGACAGGCAATCTTTTCGCCAGCGTCATTGACATGATGGTTCTCAAAGATATTAGGAACATCTGTGGAATCTTCTACATCAGGAGCGGTGTAAGCATCATCTTGTTGTGCAACTTCATTAAACGAATTCCTCTGCTCAAACCTATGCAATACTCTTCAGTCATCGCTATGTGCAAATGTGTCTTCCAAGAAAAATATCTGTGTTGCTTGATTTGCCAAAATAAAAGGCTCGTAGGTCTGGTACGCCGCCTTGACATTGATGGATTTGAAATAATCATCAGCTCTGGGTTTTGCGATCCTGGAAAACAGGTTATACCAACGACAGCACAACAGAACCACACACCGATGAACCTCGAAACTGGAGATATACTGCAAGTGAACAATGTCTGTTATGTTAGCATACATTTCAGTTGTCACTTCGCCGTACTTATCCATGCTCCTGATGGCACTGTTTTGTGTCTTCCTGCCTTCATCGCGTGCAAGGGTGTTGTAGCGCACATCTCCAACAACGCAAGATTCATAATGTCTTACTCGAGTATCAGGACCCATTGCTAGTGCGTAAAGGGCATCATCAACTGCCTGCCCATCCTCCCGCATCTTCTTAACCTATGGTTAGAAAATAGACAAGCTGATCATCTTATGTACTCAATGTATTAAAAAAACTGACAGTGCAATTCAAAAGCTTACATGGATCTTGAACCATTTCGCAAATCCTGCCATAACCAGTTTGTCCATGTTTCTTGGATTTTGCGGCAGTAACTCCTTTTTGTAGATGCTGCACAACATAGTGATCGCGTCAAATATCTAAATATATAAGAATGTGCTGCAAGTTTAGTAGATTACGATGTATAAGCTGCAGTACTTAGTACTTACTTGATATAAGGTAGTATCTCAGGACAGTTATTCAACACATACCAAACCATTTTGTCCAAATCTTTAGGTTTGTCGTCTTGTCGACTCTTCCCTGTAACTCGAACAGAACAATCGAAAACATTGAGCCCGAGATTGTCTTCACCCACCTCTTTGCTAAGCTGATCAGTTGTTTCAACGTATTTTGAGCAGAATGTCAACGCTTCTGTAGCAATGTAGGCCTATGCAATGGAACCCTCGGGTCTAGCTCTGTTCCTAACATAGCCCTTGAAAGTGCCTAGCCGCCTTTCAATAGGGTACATCCAGCCATACTGTACTGGACCTCTAAGTAGTGCCTCATCAGGTAGATGAACAACCAAATGCACCATCACATCAAAGAAGGCTGGAGGATATATCTTCTCAAGGTCGCATAGGATAGTTGGTATCTTGTCTCTAAGATGCTCCAAAGCATCTATCTTGATATTCCTACTACAGAGTTCCCTGAAGAATTGTTCCAACTCTGCAACTGCTCTGTATAAGTCAGGGCGGCCCAATCCTCTAAGGATAACAGGTAAAACCCTTTGAAGTAGGACATGGCAGTCATGAGTTTTCAACCCTTGTACCTTGTTTCCATCTGCACTGACTCCCCTTTCAGGGTTGGAAGCAAATCCATGTGGGAATCTCACACGTGACAGGACCTCGCAGAATTCTTTTCTTTTTACCTTGTCCAAGACGTACACAGCTCGTGCCATATTCCGTGGTTTACCTTCATCTTGCACCTGCAAATCCTTTCTGATACCCAGGTGTGTCAAATCAATCCTAGATTTTAAGGTATCTTTCGTCTTGCCTTCAATATTAAGAAGTGTGCCGATAATGCTGTCACATATATTTTTCTCGATGTGCATCACATCAAGATTATGCCGCAGATCCAAATCTTTTCAATACTCGAAGTCCCACAAAGTGGACCTGCGAGTAAACAATAATCTCTCTTCTGCCCTGCCACGCTTCCTTTTCCCGCTACCATTATCAGGATGGTTTCCTGGTGTAATATGCCTGACCTTCTCTAATTCCACTTGCAACTCATCGGTGGTGAGCCTCTTTGGCGCATCACGGTTTTCATGCTTTGCATTGAACACATATCTTCGGTATTTTGTAGGACGCGGCTTGTCCTTGGCAAGGAAACGGCAGTGTCCAATGTAACAGATCTTGCTAAGTATTGCGTATGACAGCGGATTCCTGTTGCAGTGAACACATGCATTGTAACCATGTGTTGTTCGCCCTGACATAGTGCCCAAAGCCGGATAATCATGGATGCACCAAATTATAACAACACACAGAAAGAAATCAGCTGGTGGGCTGCTATATAGGTCTCGAGTGAGAACACCCCTCCATAGCTGTTGAAGTTCCTCCACAAGAGGCTCCATGAATAAATCAAAATCCTTTCCAGGACTTTTTGGACCTGGGATGAGCAAGGCCATCATGTAGTTTGATTCTTTGGTGCAGACATTTGGAGGCATGTTGTAAGGGATAACAAGCATTGGCCACATGCTATATGTGGCGCTCTGGTGGCCAAATGGGTTAAATCCATCTGAAGCTAAGCCAAGTCTAATGTTTCTCGGGTCAGCAACAACCTTTTTGTGTTTCTGATTGAAGCTTTTCCAGTCACTACCATGAGATGGATGGCTCATTACATTCTAATCTCTATACTCCTGGTTCCTAGAATGCCACAGTACATCCTCTCTTGTTTCAGCATCATGAAACAACCTCTGCAATCTTGGTATAATTGGAAAATGTCTCAGAACATTATGAGGAATCCTCTTCACAGCATCGCCATCTCTTCCATCTTGATGATTTGCATTTTGGGCATTCACTTAAGTTGGCATAATCCTTCTGGAACAGAACACAATTATTCTTACAAACATGGATCATATCATATCCAATTCCAACTGCACGAATGAAACTCTTCATTTTACTGTAGGTGTGTGGCAGCTCAGACACATCTAGAAAAGATTTGCGGAAAGCATCCAACATCGCATCGAATGATTTGTTGGTCATCCGCTCAGATGTCTTCACCTGAAGAAAGGTGACCATAGCTGAGAATACGGACAGCTTATTTCCTGGGGTGACAACCACGTTGCATTGTTCCAACATGCGGGCCCACCGTTTTTCTTCTGCAGGTGAAAGTTCACGAAATGCACGAGCATTTCGTAGCATTGTTTCAATGTTGGTCAAACTCACTGGCTCCGCCACCACCACCCCCTCCTCCTCTTCCACCTGAGCATCAGGCAGATCAAGATGGTGATCTGCTGCTTCCATAGTCAGTAACATTGACGTTCACAGCTTCACCATGATGAACCCACCTAGTATATGTGACCGACATCCCATACAAGTGTAGATGATTTTGTACAGTTGACTGGTGTCTTGTAACTGAATTCATACAACTGCTACACGGGCAGAGCACATCTGATTTCGGACCACCGTACTCAACTCTGATAAAGTTCATGAAGTTTTCAACCCCCTCGACATATGCAGCGGAGAATCTTCGAGCAGAAGTTATCCAAGTCCTATCCATCTGTTAGACATACAAATTAGTTCTTCTACTAGATATTACAGGAAAAACATATATGCTTTTTTATGAAGTCCAAAAAAAAAACCTAGGTCGATGTCTAAAGCTATGGCAAGATATTTGGACAAGCAGATCTAAGTAACGAAATATATGTAAAGCTAATTCAGCAAACAGATTTGAGTGCTAAATTATGGCAGGCTGTTTCAGCAGTCAATGAGGCTGATCACACAGCCATCGAAGGCCATCTCAGCAACAAAGATCGAGTATAAAATGGTGTAGAGCTATTTCACCTAACAGATTGGCTACTAGACCATGGCATTCTATGTCACAATAAATATATGGCAGGATATTTTAGCAACTAATCGGGCTTGGCATGCCATCTCAGCTAAGCAGATTGAGTGCAGAACAGGGCAAGGAAGCTTCTTAAGCAGAGCATATTGACTGTAAACTACTTCGGCAAACAGTGAGATTAACATCGTCTATCAGCTAACATTCAGCGCTACACCAACATGCACGGGGCCTCAGTTTAGCATGCGCGTACCGTGGGAGAAGCTGACCGCCGTGTGTCTCCACAAGAACGTCGCCAGCGGTGGTGGCGTTGACCGCCGTGCGTCTCCACAAGAACGTCGCCAGCGGTGGTGGCGCGGCTAGAGGACGGCAGTCTACGAGAGCGTACTGTGGGAGTGAGAGGATCGCGGTGCGTCCCCTCGATGAACCGCGGCACCGACGTATCGGCGCGACGGGGAGGGCGGCTTTGGCGGAGCGAATGGAGTGGAGGGGGCCGGGGAGGAGGGGGGTTTGGGGAATATTATTGGCTAGTTGGCCGAAGGGCGGTTGAATTTAGGATTTGGGGGGAACTTTTGGGGGGGATTTTCGCGCGGTGGGCGGGGGGAGTTTGGCGCATGGTCGGTTTCTCCAAGTGCAGTCCCACGTGTCAGTGAAGAGGCAAGCCGAAGCGCGTTCCATTTGCGTGAGCCGTGTGCAGGACCGACCGTGTGTGGGGTGCAATGCGACCGCGACAGGCGTGCTATGAGTGTACCGCTTTTTTCCTTTTAAACTTCGTGCTTCGCCCCCTAAAAAAAAAACTTGGTGCTTCGCGCGATCCATCGATACTACTACTAGTAATCCGGTAATCCCGACTAAAACGGCGTGGCCGGGTCTTTTCCCGCGCGATATGCTGGGAGGTTGGCTTAGTTGGTTTTTTTAGGACGAGTAATGCTACACCTACGTAATCCCAGTTACGTAATTAATGTAATGTGAAAAGTGTGAGCTGTTGATTGTAGATTGGGAGGAGGGAGGGGCCCACCACCATGAAAATCAGGGGGGAGAGAGAGGCAATTTACGTTAACCCTTTCATAGGTTCCCATAGATGTAGAAAGATGTGAAATGCGTGAATGTGTAGTGGACGTACTATTGGAGTGCCTAAGATAAATTGTGCATGTAGACCCTATGTGTTTATTTACTTCGCATGTTAGCTTTGTCTCGGGTCAAACCTTCTAAGTTTATACACACAAAAATGAATCATCATTCCATATACTCCCTCCGTTCCAAAATTCTTGTCTTAGATTTGTCTAAATACGAATGTATCAAGTCATGTTTTAGTATTAGATACATCCATATCTAGACGAATCTAAGACAAGAATTTTGGGACGGAGGTAGTATTTTCATACTCCTACAATATATCTTACTATTATTGTGAAAGTTCATATACACCAGACAAGATTAATGCGAACACGGCAAATTTTCATTACATTTCGAACTTTTATAGGACAGAAAAATAAAAGAAACCCGACCCTAAACCTATTCTACGGTGGCGACCGACGTCCTCCATCTGCGATCTCCATGTACGGGGGCGGGTTTCAAGACCCGTGAAGTGAAGGTGCGGTCTTCGGCGAGGAAGAGTATAACACGGGAGACGGACCGGCCAGTTGGCACACCATGCCCTGCCGCCTCCCATGCCCTACTCATCCTCGGAGGAGTCCCCGACCTCGGCGGTGCCGGTGGATGTGAGGTCGATGATGATGGACATGGACGGTCCGTCGCTTCACCTGCCACATGCTCCACCGAACGTTGGACGGCGGCAAGTAGGACGCGTGGCTGACGGTGCTCCCGTCGTCGGCCGCCAGAGTGGCTACCGCTTGTGCGGTCGCGTCCGCGTCCGGCTACGCCGCTATTGTGTCGCGAGTGGTGACTTGAGCGAGGGTGGCGACCTCGAGCTTCATGCCCGAAGACAAGCTCTCCCGCAGAGCGTTCGTGCTCGCGGTCATGGCGGATGTGGTGCCAGGTAGCAGGACGATGCGCTATGGTGTGGAGTTTAGCTGGGCGTTGCCGCTTTAAGTACCGCATTCCGGTGAGGCCAAGCGTCTGGGTACGTCATTAAGTCGCCAGAGTTGGTTCCTCGGGCACCGAGCCTCTTAATGACGGCATACGGATGGACGGCATGAATGCGGGCAGCTGGCGCCGGCTGGGAACGCACCGCGCGACGGCGTGTGGGACGAGGGTTTTTGGTGTGCCAGGGTAGCTAGCTACGGCCGTGGCAACGTTGGAGATGCCCTTTGCTCACATGCGATCCCCACATGTCATTGAAAAAGCAAGACGACCGGCATGGTCTCAGGTCCTGGGGATGCAGTTGGCCGCGCTACAACACTCCGCGGACACGTCGCGGCGCGCGCGCACTTCGGCGCCCCATGCACCTTGACGAGCCGGGTGTTGATTTGCTGGTCGTGCCACAGCGCTAACGCCACCCTCGGCACACTGAAGCCGACCGTGTCCAGCGACGATGAGCGTGTCGCTCACCGCGGTCGCCGTGTCCAGAGGCGGTGCGGGAGCTGCGCCACGTTGCTGGCCCCCACGACCCACATGAAAGGTTGCCGGTGGCGAGGAGGTCGTGGGCCAGCTCCTCCATTGGACTAGTCTGTGCCATGTCGTCCCGACAGGTGTGCCCCACATGTCGGTTTCCCTGTTTTCCCGGCCAAATTCGAGCGTCAGTGCTCCGCGTTGCGCATTAGGTGCAGAACAGGTGGGTTTTGTGCCCTGGTTCAAATGTGGTACAGTACCAAGTTGTTACCCTAGCCCCAAGTGTGGTGGTTTTGGGTACGGTACCACCTTTTCCTTTTCAACTAGTGAAGCATAATACTTGATTAAGTAGTCGGATGGTGTGCTAATGTAGGTGTCCGACTGTTTGAAGGAATAACTGAGGTGTACCCGGTCCGTGCCCGCATTTAGGGGTCCAACTTACCATGTTCCGGCAGTAGTAACTATACTAGTCCCTGCGTACTCCCTCTGTTTTTATTTACTCCGCATTTTAGGTTTGCTCAAAGTCAAACTTTGTAAACTTTGACAAAGTTTATAGACAGAAATAATAACATATACAATAACAAATCAATACCATTAGATTCATTATTGAATATACTTTCACATCATATAGATTTGCTATTGTAAATGTTCATATTTTTTCTATAAATTTGGTCAAATTTTATGAAGTTTGACTTCAGTCAAACCTAATATGCAGAGTAAATAAAAGCGGAGGGAGTATCTTACTCCGTGACCAAGACGGAAGGGAAAACGAGACAACTTATTGTTTATTTGAGGCGTTCAAGTATAATCATGTGGCATTGCTTATTTCTCATTCCTCTCCAACCCTCTTCTCCATCGATCATGCCGCTCTCCGGCCGAGTCCATCCTCCCGCATGCCTCATTTGAACATTCCGCCGAGTATCATTCGCATGTGGGCCTAGACCATGCTTGTATTTCCAATGTTGTAATTTGTCCGACATGCATACAGACAAACGGTTCGCTTAAAGTTTCACTTTGCCTCCACTACGTGTCGCTTCCCGTCTTAGTTTTGACATCCCATTGGATTCATGCCCCGACACATCTTGACGAGATCAATTGATGTTGAGAGATCAATTGCGTGGCGTGCAAGGAGATAAAGGTTTGGTCTGTTTCTATGATAGAAATGACCCGCTGGGGGGGGGGTCTGTGGGGATCAGAGGGAGTATATTGTACGTTCATAAGCAAAACGAACGTACTGTACCCACCCTAGTCCTCTTTCAATCGATCTTCAGACCCCGAGATGAAACCGAGAGAGAATGAGTGGGTGCATGTGTGATACCTAAGGCGGATTCAAATTTTGAACCGGTGATCATAGCATCAGCAAATCATATATAAAGGGTATTCAATGTTCGTTTCGCTTTTGAACGTACAATATACTCCCTCCGATCCTTTCTAGTTTACATATATGTTTTATGTGTAGTCAAAGTATCTCTACTTTGATCAAACTTACAGAAAAAGTATCAACATTCAAGAACGCCCATCAATATTGTTAGATTCGTACGTACTCCGAGATTTGTATTCAAACAGAGATGGTTTCCAATTTGTTTTCAAACAAGTGAATGTGCTTGTTCTCGCGCATGCTCTTCCTACTAGGGTTTCGCCATGTATAGCCAGTCCAATAGTAACTTTTTTTAAGCTCCCTGTCCAATAGTACTAGTGGAGTACTGACAACATCTGCAGTGCTCATAGTACTAGTACTCCCTCCTTCCATTTATATAGGGCCTAATGTGTTCTTCAAAACCGCCTTTGACTATTGACAAGATTAATAGTACATGAGATGTATAATGTGAAAATTATATCATTGGAAGCTCCTTTCACATTCGAATTTGACCGTATGCTTTGTGTAAGTTGCATGTCATATATTATTACTCTAACATTTGGTCAAAGTTAGCCTCGAAAAACGCATTAGGCCCTGTATAGATGGAAGGCCTCTGTTTTTATTTGCTCCGCATAAAACGGAGGGAGTAGTAGTATAGATGATGCGGGCGGGGGAGGGGGAGGGACGTCGGTTTGCTCTCAACTGCGGTCCCACAAGCGAGCGAAAACGCAAGACGAAGCGCGTTCCATTCGGTGAGCGACAAGAGCGATGTACAGTCAAAACCGATTGACCGGTCGTTACCGGAACCACTATTCACACCAGAACCTTCGCTGCTCGGCCTACGCCAGCCACTGCCCCAAAACCACACCTCCTCTCTAGCCCATTCCCCCACCTTTCAATCCCCTAGCCCGCATCAAGTGTCCCCTAGTTCACCGGAAAGCCATGGTGCACCGCAAGATCACGTACTACAAGATGCTGACGCCGGAGCGCCGCACAGAAATCGCGGCGGCGGTCGGCGCCACAGACCTCCGTTCCCAAGCTCGCTTTGCGGTGGGCCAATCCCAGAGTTCTCTAGAGCCAAGCTCCGAGGAGGAGGAAGCCGATCCAGTGTTGATGGCGGAGGTCGCGGCGCAGAAGGCCCCCGATGCGTATGAGACGGTGGACGTCGACTTCATGCCGGCGTCTGGGTCCCCCATGGTGCAGGCGGACCAGCGGTTCAACCTGGCGATACTAAAGGAGGACCGGGAGGTGGAGGCTCAACTAAACACGGAGCGCGCGCATGCCGCTGCCATCGAGGCCCTCCTGCAGGCTGAACCGGATGTCGTGGATGTGAACCGGGCGGCGGAGGCTCAACTTGACGCGGAGCGCGCGGATGCCGCTGCCATCGAGGCCCTCCTGCAGGCGAAACCGGACATCCTTGACTTGAACCGGGCGGCGGAGGCTCAAATCAATGCAGAGCGCGCGGATGCCGCTGCCATCGAGGCCCTCCTGCAGGCGGAACCGGACGTCCTGGACTTGAACCGGGTGGCGGAGGCTCAATTCGACGCGGAGCGCGCGGATGCCGCTGCCATCGAGGCCCTCCTGCAGGCGGAACCGGACGTCCTGGACTTGAACCGGGCGGTGCTCTCGTCCGTGCAGAGCGCCCGCACTCTCCGCATGAACGAGTAGCTGGAGGCCGAGGACAACCACGGTGTGGCGACACACGTCGGCAGCTACGGTTGGTTCGCGCCGGCAGCCAAAGACGACGAGGCCGTCTCGTTCCGCGAGCAGTGATAGTTTTTCTTTATGTTGTTGTTTTTAGGGATCTTTTGCTGTGTAAAAACATATATTTATGCAAGTCGCCTGACTTTCATCATTTGGGTCAGTCGACCATTTCAGGCGGTTGGATGAATATCCTACGTCTCCTAACCCTTCTTCCTCACCTCTTCTTCTTCCCCAACAGACCACCGCACGGGCCGTACGGATCTTCCCCAACATGCGGTTGGATAAACATACTGTATGAACGAAAATTATGTGTCAGCGGTAGGATGGCTGAGTTTGGTTTGATCACATGCGGTAGCATGTGTCAGTGAGGGTGCGTTCTCTTGGTTGGGTTTGCGACGTGCAGGAGCGACTGTGTGAGGGTGCGGTGTGACCGCGACAGCCGTGCGCAAGTGTACCTCCTTTTCATTTTGAAAACTTTAGGCAAGCTTGGCAAAAATATGTGGCGAAGTATGGCAATGCAAGGCCTAGACCCAAACAGGATACAAGTACGTACTACTTGTATTAAAAAAGAAAGGTGGGGTTTTCCTTCGCGGGATTGATCGATACAAATCCTCGTTTGATGTGTCAATTAATGCGTATTTTTTCTCCAACGCCCAAAGAGCTAACCATCTCACTCCTCGTCGCTTGACTAATGCAGTGCCATGCAAACCAACCTTCTCACTTCCGCATGCATGCAAGGGTATATTAATGTCCTTGGTTGCTAGTACGAGACAAACCCCATCAATTTTGCCTCGATTAGTGTTAGTGGCCTTCTGCAAATTGTAATTTTGATATACTGGCCTTGTGTACAAAAAAAATGGAGGTAGTAACTATTTGACTTCCTTCCCCATTGCGGTGACGTCGACGATATCTCGAACGTTGTGGTTTGGCGAAGTGCTTTCGACGGAGAACACCATTGAGGGAGACCACGGTAAGTCGTTCGCAAGTGCCGCGTGCAAGCTGAGACAACCGCATTATTTGCATCCAGGAAGTCCGTTGAACCAAAGGACGCGTAAATGTACTAGTACTACACAATAGCGTCGTCCGTCCAGCTTAGTGCGGTAAGGTGGTTTCTCGAAGAAGACGATGGAGAAGCGGAGTCAGTGAAGAGTGAAATGATGGTTGCTTCGTTCGTGCTTTGTGATTTGATGCCTCACTGCTTTGTGATTTGTGATAGAAGGGACAGGGGAGTAGACTCTGTGCTCTATACTGTACATGCGTCCAAGCACGGGAGAAAGAGGAGAGAGGTTGCATTTTTCTATTCCTTCAATCAATCAATTAGGGAGCTTCGGTTCCATCTTTTTGGCTTTGGCAGCACCGTCCACAATGGTTCCCATCGATGCCAAAAGCTATTTTCACATTTGGTTACACATTGTGGATGCCCTTAACCGTGACACTTGGTTTTGCTCCTGTGTGCTATCTATACAAATCTCAATTATATTGATCTAAAAAATTATAGTATCAAGATTAGTAAAAAGGAGGTGATTTTGCCGCGCGGATGGCGGGGGAGGTTTCTTATTTTTAGAGGACGTTGGCCTGGCGGTTTGCTAACATGCGGTCCCACGTGTCAGTGCTTTACCAAGCCGATTCGCGTCCTACATGAGGCAGAACAACGGCAGAAGCAACACGTGGTTAACTTGAAGAAGATGAGGGAGAAGCGGATTCAGCAACGAGTGAAATGATGGTTGCTTCGTCCCTCCAACTTCTTTTTTTTAGCATTATTACTTCGTCCCTCCAACTTAACAGCGGGAAAGGTGCAGCTTTGTGATTTTACGCCTCATTGCTCATTACTACGCCGGCGCCATGACTGGGGTGCTTCACCCCTGCTACTCTACACTGTTATTTCGGTATGGCACGTGGACCCGGTTGCTTGATGTCCCACATGTCGGCAAAAGGGACTAGCACATTTATGAAAGCGAGCGCTCCACTCTTACGACGGAGGAGTACACGACACGGCGGCCCAGTGAACTGTTACTTGTACTGTAGTACTACTACTATAGTTTTGCTGTTTCGCACGATCCATCGATACAAACCCGATTAAACAGGAAAGGGCGGGATTTTTCCCGCGCGGCAGATGATACTAGCCATACATTTCAAAGGCAATTTTAATGTATGCAAACTGAATAATTAAGTAACAATATGAGATCTAGTAAAACTAAAAACACATATGATTTATTGTGTTAGAGTGTACTAGTAGTGCTGTATTGCATAGTTATTAGATGTAACATGCGCGAACGTGTAGAGATGTACTTTTGGAGGGCCTACAGAGAGAAATTGGGCATAAAGTGGATTCAAATATTTGTATTCGTCTTCATAGCATTTGTAATTCATATCTACAGTTTGTACAGTAGACGTGAATGCTTGTTCGCTCTTACGAAACCAGTACAACAATAATGGGGTGGCGTGCGCCAATTTAGGCACTGGCACGTTGGCCTACTCGGCTCCACAGAGAGAGCGAGAGAAGAGATAAATACACAGGCGGTCAGTGTATTTCAAACGAAAAGCGTAATATGGTCACCGGACTTCAGAATACGCTCATTACGGTCACTATATACGTTTTGCGGTGATTATACGGTCACTTGCTCACCGTTCAGCATCAGATTGCACTCTGTTGACTGGCCAAATAGTCTGCGTGGCACTATGTTGACTAGTTAAATTGACCACGTTCCTTGTAGGTCCCACCTGTCAGTTCGCACAGGAAAAAGGTCAGATAAACACAAATTTACGCAGGCGCGACAAGACTCCAACCCGTGCGTGGGAACCACCTGGTTGTGTATGTGTCTGTCAGGGCCTAATGTGTGCGCATGCACGTGTAGGTTGAGCACTTGAGCGTGAGAGTGTGTGTTGGTCGTGTGGTGTGTGCATGCATGCGTGCGTGTGTGCGTGTGAGTGTTGCGTGCGTGCATGGCTGTGTGTGTATGTGTGAGTGTTGCGTGCGTTCGTGGCTGCGTGTGTTCGTGTGAGTGTTGCGTGCATGCAGTTCGTGTGCATGCGTGCATGTGTGTATAATCACCACACCAGCTCCTGTGTGTTAAAACAGACGGCTCAGCATACCAATACAAGGTCACCTTGTCCGCTGTGCCCGCGGTCATGACTTTGAACCACCGTCCAATATTTTTTTATCGTTTGTTTTCATTCTTATACACGCCGACAGGTGGGCCCAATGGTAGTGAGATAATGTGATGCAACACTAGAGGTGCCACGTGGAGCATTTAACTGGTCAACTAGTCGTGTCTTGAGCAAATACAGAGCTGTACGGTGAGCCCGTGACTATATAATAACCACAAAACGTAAATGGTGACCGTAATGAGTGGATTCTGAAGTCCAATGTACGTATCGTGCTTTCGCTTCAAATACAATGATCGTCACTGTATATATCGCGAGAGAAAGATGAAACATGCGTGAATGTGCTGGGGGCGTACTTTTAGAGGACCTGGAGATAGTTTGTGTGCGTACGTGAAAGGGGCGTAGAGGGGGTGTATGCGATGGAGAGAGAGATGCTCTTCGTTTCTCTTTATTATGACTAACTTTATATATAGTATAAAAATATAAAAATTCACAATGCAGAATAAGTATCATTGTGGGCACCATGCAATGCAAATTAATGTTCATACTCCTCCATATAACTTTGTAATGTTGTATATATGTAGAAATTCTAAAATAATTTTTTGGCCACACTTTGTGTGGTTTTATTTAAAAGGAATGTTGTATGAGAAATAAATGTGAAGAGAGGGCTTTTTAGATCAATGGGGTACGTGATGTAACATGTGTGAATGTGTAGTTGATGTATTTGGCAGGGCCTAGAGAGGTATGTGTGTGTATTACGTATTTGAGAGAGACATGGATAGAGGGGCCGGCGGGGGGGGGGGGGGGACGTGGGAGAGATAGGACGAGAAATGAGAGAGGTCTAGAGAGAGAGAGAGAGAGAGACGAATATGATGTCACGACGAGAGATGCCCTTGAGTGTGTATATGCAAGCGGGGAGGGGATTGAGGCACGAGGAGAAATTTTTTTGTGTGGTGTCTGTGTTGGTATGTGTGGGTGTGAGAAGATAACGAGACCTGGGGGCAGAGGGTGTGTCACCGCGTGAGGTCCGGTGGGCCGAGGTGAGGCCCTTGGTTCGGTTCGGTCCTATGCCACATTGGTCGGCCCGTGACGCATTTAGGGAGACCCATGGAGGACTAATCGTACAAGACAAAGATAGCAGAGTCGTGAGGACTCTGTGTCCACTGACAAAGCCGGCTAGGATTTGTAACCCTAGGTCCTCGGACTAAGGTAAACCCTTATCTCTGATATTACTATTCATCCAACCTAACTTTAAGGGGCATCCTACAGAATGCTCTGCTAGAATCGTACTCGTCAATTAGGAAGAGAGGTGGAGACAATGCGTGAGAGATAGGCCTAAAGATAATGTGCATGCGGGAGACACGTAGGCAGGTCTATGTATATAGAAAGGGTCGATGGGGATTGTGCGCGTGTATGCCTGTGAGAGGAAGAGTGTTTGTGATAAAGGTTAGTGAAAACAGTCGTAAATGGTTACGAGAGGGAGGGAGGGTTATATCGAGAGCATGTCTGCGAGAAAGACACCTCGGGAGAGAGTGTGTGAGCATGTGTGAGAGACCACCGATGGAGAGTGAAACTACACGTAAAAGACTGATGTACACATTGATTAAAAATATAAATTGTATCCAAATATTAGGATGGGATCATGATATTTGCAATTCGCGTAAGGAACAGTCATTGATCCATCAGACATCTATATTCTATCGAATTTGAGCATGTCTATGTTATTATTCGACATAATTGATCCACATAGTTAGTATTTTGAACTCCAGACAATGCATCGCTTTAGCAATCAAATATAAACGTGAGTATAGTTCATGTTGTGTGTGGAAAGCACATAAGTAACAATACTAAACCGGGAGAGGTTTGATTTTTCTCTTTTTTTGACTTTTTTTTACCAATGTCCTGTTCACAATTACGGTGCTGCCCAGTAGCAAAGTTACGTGGCTGGCCTTGGAGAGCTACTACGTGGTGTTTCTCTACATCTACTCGATGCTTCTCGATCTGGGCAGCCCACCGCCTAGCAACTACCTGCCCAGATATTTCTTCCTCTTCCGTCATTTTTTTAGCCAGCCTAGCCAATCTCTCCGTGTCCGTCTCCTTTACTCTTTGGTTCACTCGAGGAGGTTGAGGCGAGCGCCCGGGACCGTCGGCCAGCGGCCACCTCTCCTCTGGATCCTCCTCAGCTTGGCTGCCTCGGACGTCTGCTGGTGCTATTCTTCGTATGGTCCAAGGGAGCACGCCTACTCGGCTGGCCGGCGGCATAGATTCCCAACCGGCAGCCAGCGGTGGACTACCTCATGACCCTGCTGCGCTCTGGCCTCGCTGGACTCTCCTCTGCCTTAGGCAGCATCGCCCTCGGCGGCGCTGACTTGCCGCCTCCCTCCTCCGCCATCTCCTCCTAGTAATGATTCTATCTAGGCATCTTTTTCTGTATGTGCATGCTATGTGTTTGATAGAATGTCTCAATGACAGTAATATTATGTGTAAGAAGAACAAGGGTAAAAGGAATTGGATAGCTCAATCTTTTGTTGATTTTTGAACTGTGTACGGATTATGCTTGCTCTCACTAATACAAATTTTCCCGTAGCACATGTGTTAAAAGATTGTGATTTCGACAATCTGTCTGAGTCTGAAGAATCATGGTAGTGTTTAGCAACTAAAAGAACAACATATATGTAGTGTCATGCTAAATTTGTTTGCCTAATCACTTCAATGTTCCTTGCTCTGCATCACCACCGGACAAGGCGACGCTGAAATTTGTTGCCGGATGCACTCGTGGAACTACTTGCTGAAACTTCCCATGACATGTGGCAACACTAAGTGAACCATTTTCGGCTTGATTTGTATTCTAGAATGGAAGACACCTTCGACCAAATCTGGAGGATGAATCTGACCCTGTACGTGGTGCCGGAGTACGAGAGTCCATGCATGTTGCTGAAACCCGAAATAGGTATTTTGCTTTTATATCTGTACTATTCCTTTTTTTCCAGATGTTCTTCATTTCTTCAACGTGGGGTCTCTATGAGATTTGGCAAACATGTCGGATTTGATCAGTCTAATGATTTGTGTTATTTTTTTGGCATCAGAGTAGAAAAAGATAGTTCTGTCCTTGTGGATATTTGCAGCAGAGAGTAGTTTGCGTTGGACAAAGAGGTGAGAATTGATGTTTGTAGTCACTAATGTATCTTTTCCCTCAAGAAAAAAGAAACGAAGTTCCTGATTTAGTGGAAGTCATCTGTATGATAAGAAACTAAGCAGTGATTGCACGCATTGGGTTTGAACCTGCTGGACTGTTTTCCTAAATGCAAAACTGCTGCTTATTTCTTTGCGCATTCGAATACGCATTTTTGTCATCCATCTCTTACATCATTTATGAGAACATACTAATAATATGCATTGGTACCAACACATTCAGAACATGCAGATCATGCCATATTTCAGGTTGAGTTGTTGATGTGTATGGATGCCATGCATTTGAGCTTTTAGGGATATTTTCGTAGCACAATATACACTGATCTATTGTGGAGCTAATTAGCTAATAAGCAGGTGAGTTTAAATTTAAATGGTAATTTAGTTCATCTATTTTTTACACAAGTGTGCAGTTGCCCATAGGCGAGTAGCAAAGCTACAAGCTTCTATGATTGTCCTATCTATTATCTACTGTTTGGTTTATTACCGCCTCTTTTTTTAACAGTTATTCTTGGGTCATCCTTCTATAGTTTTTAGAAATTATGTTTGTTTGTCCCGCTCCAGACTAGCCGATTCTTTCTTAACCATCAAATCCACTATATGTAAAGAAGAAGACAAGCGTATTTCCTCCATGGATATAATTAGTTTAAGTTGGCAATTTCCTAATTTTTAAGTCTTGATGTTAGCGCCATGCAAAATAACTAGATATGAAAGTTATATCTTAAGTGATACTACAAATGGCCAAATTTATTTCTCAGATTTCAAATTTATAGATGAATTTACTCATGTTGTTTTATAAAGTATGAAAGTTACATTTTTTTAAAGATGTGTTAGCACATTGTTTTGGTGCTTCCTATAAATTTCTCCATCCCTACTTACACATGTTGTGAGCATGCATTTTCATCAATTATTCTTCAAGCTCTGTTTTTTGCTGATAAAGCTATACAATTCCATCAGGGCTTGACTACTACGCCCTTCTGTGCATAGTTTGACATGTTCTTCCTCAGTAACAGATGTGCCTCAGGGAATCAAAATGTTGGGAGGCATTCTCAATTCTGCATGATTTCCAAGTTTTCCTGCAAAATATTAAACAAATATATGCATCTACTGACATCAAGTTGCCAAATTCAAACCATCTAAGATATTAGCAGTTATATGTTATCCTATGCCTTTTTAGCTCTGTCCTATAGTTTCTTCTATTTTTTCTCGAGTGATAATTTTTCACTGTCAAGAGTATTTTGTTTCCGAAACAGTTTGCTTGACTATTCCCTATAATTTCCATGGCTCCATTATATAAATCTGAGTCTTTTTGGATTGATCAAGCAAACAGATACTTCAGTTCAAGAGTTATTTGCAGCTCTGTTCTATATAGCTAACTAAGCATGTATGTCGACATTTTCCAAAAAAAAAAATCTTTTTGTTTTTCTTCATGATATTAATTTTTACTACCAATGATTGTTTACATCTGAAGTAGTAACAACTTTTCTTGCATCCATGGTTACATATTTGGGACATATTTGTAAGCATGTTGCACTAATTTGGCGTGTTCTGTTGCCATTCCATGTGTTTCCTCTTGATATTAGTCACTGGTTTAACTCTTAGCTTAACACAGTAATGTAAAAATAAAGTAAAGTGTACTGATGCCTTGATTCTACTAAAACAGTGCTAAGAGTTAGCATAGTTGTAGTGGTTACCCTTATTTGCTAAATTATGATACTTAAGTTGTGGTTCTTTCTGTATGTAAGCTGACAAGTAATATATCTCCAGTTTTTTGGTTTCAGCAAAACTTTGCACTAGATTGTGGCGGTTGGGGTGGTATATTTATCTTCAAAATGGTTTGCCTTGATGACTTTCTTGAGTTCAACTTGTTGAATGCCAAGACACATGTCCTAAGCAATAGGCCATATTTTCAGCTCACTTGACGTTTCTTCCACTACCCAAGAAAATAGTTCTTTCTATTTCCAATATGAAAACTCGAAATTGTAAACATTGTTAACCAAGTCCTCAATTGATACTAGACACATTTAAGTCACTACCACTTTCCTCTAAAAAAAACCTTAAAGTCACTACTGTAAATGCTGATGGCGATTTTTTTGGATAGAGTTGCATTGCAAAAAATTATAAATTTCTATATAGTGTGGACTATCCTTACTTCCTTTTTTAGAAGTTGTCAATCATGATATTTTCTCAAAATCTCTGATATATGTGTGTTATATAGAATGTAAGGTACTATTTTGTAACTAGCCAGCGCGATGCACAGGTTAGCAACTACCATTTGCGATGCTCAAGTACCCTTCCTACTTAGTAAGACCATTCAACTGGCTATGTTTCTCTCTGTCCTGATCAGCAGGCCATTACTATAGTTTATAGTGTCAAAAACTTACATTCTATGCCTTCTTTTAAGTTTTCACATAAAGCTAGGGCATTCCTCTGTTTAGGGTTTAAATAGAAGCCAATACTGAACCACCTCCATTTATTGTCTCGATATGATCTTTTAACATTGTTTTTCAATGGTGTTCAATCTAGCTTATCAGTAAAACACACTTACTGTTATGCTTTCTGCCTTGATCTGTTGGCTACATTTATTTGGTTGGGTTAGTGCAGGTAACTGGCCAGGTTGCTTCACTCACTTTTGTTGCCTTTTGTGGGTCTTTCTATGTGTCGTTGTTGTCATTCTGGGCATTACTGCTTGGAGGCGTTTGCTGCACGGGAAGAGGGTCGTCTATGGGGGTATTGGCCAGAAGTACTCTGCTACATCTGTTCAGACAACTAAATTTGGTCCCCTTACTCATTTCTGTTTCACTTACTGTATGTGAAGAGATACAACTTTAACTCTATTTACATTGTTGCCATCTTGCTTTTCGCGAGCTAGTTCTGTACAAACAATCGACCATTTATTGTAATGACTAATGAATGGACAGTGGCCTGATAGAGAGTTTTCATGACCATACAACTTTGCTTCTTGACATAAGAAAGTAAAAAAGTGTTGTGAGCATCTTCAAGGAACAAATTGTGGTAGTTGTTAATGTCCTATATTCCTGATGTCCCAACGAAATTATCAAAGAATAATGTTGCTAAAAAAAGTGCCATGCAAGGCAAGATACTTGGATGGTGTGGTTCACAGGAGGGTCTACGTGTGGCCAATTCATGTGGTGTATAGTTTTTTTTAAATTCTTTATAATCTACACTGAAGTAGTGAAATTTCAGAAAAAAAGTTGTATTTGCCTCATCAATATGTCAGTGGTTGGTCCAAGTATGGTATGACAACTATGTACTTTCCTGCAATTTATAGGTAAGGTTAGATTTCTTAGATTAATCTACCTGAATGGTGTGTTGTATCTAATTTCCGACTATTCATATGGCCCAGTACAGTTAAGCCGACTGAAATACATAAGCTAATAATTCATTGCGAGCCATGAATTAAACATAGACACACACAAAAAAAATACTAGACACGTGAAAGCTTACCATTGCTACAATCGACCGATGGAACTGTCACTCAGCTCACCTTTAACAAGATCAACACCAAAAATTTGAACGGGCATTACGAAGGGCGCGGCATGTGCCGCGCTTTCTGGCGCTAGTTATACATACAAAAGTTACACAATGAACATTATAAATAGCTAGCTATGAACTAGCATACATTTGAATTCAACTTAAGGTGATTTAAAAAATTTGAATTCAACATGAAGTCCATTCAATAATTTGAATTCGATATCATGGCATTTGTAAATCATACCTAAATTATGGGGGCACCAATCTTTGCTCTGCTTTTGTACATAATAGCATATATAGTCGTACACAAAATAGATTCAAATTTACCTCCTCCATTCCAAAATAATCGTAGTTATAGGTCAAATTTCAAAAAGAAGCGCATAATTTAATGAGGTTTTTAAACATACAAGGTCAAATTTAACGTTGTCTATTTAGGTCAATCCTCAAAGTTCAAGAGTACTCTAAACGTGAATGCTTCTGTTTCAAAATTTCGAACGAAGCGCCAAAAGAGCCTCTACTCGCCCGAAACCGCGTGAGACCAATGTTTGGTAGAAGGAAATTACTTTTCTAACTCCGACCCGTGAAACCTACCGGCCCGACGTCCAAAGGTCTAAACCGGGGTAGATTTGTAGCTTCATCTAGATACCACACAACCGCCTCCGAAAAACATTCATACACAATGGCCGCATAAGGACACATGCGCACGGCCGAAATCGCTCCTGCCCATTATTTGGGACACCTAGGATTACCATCCTACCCCCGACCCGCAGTAGGTCCGAAATTTAAGAGGGGGGCAAAGTTTGTACTTTCCCCAAATTTCAAACAAGCGCGTCCCATCTGTTCAAAAAAAACCAAAAACAAGCGCGTCCCAGACCGAAACATGGTTCTCCCTTAGCTCCCCCAGCCCCCCGGCCCCCCGTCCGATTCCCCATTCGTACTCCGTGGGTGCCAAAACTACCTCTCCACCAGCCGTGAAACCCCGGCGTCCTCTGTCCGCCACCCCATCCCATCCATCATCCGCCCCCTTCTCCATCACGCCGGAGCCGATACCCCGATGTCGTCATCCACCGCAACCGCAACGCCCTCCACTGCTAGTAGTTGAAGTCGAGGCCGAGCTGCCTCCAGGATGCCGACGTGCGCCGTACCCGAGCCAGTTCAACCACGCCGTCCTGCGCCTCACCGCTGCCGCTCCAACTTCTGCACCGTCCACCGCACCGGAGCTGTTCCTGCTACGTCGTCCTTCACCGCCTCGGATCTGCTTCCCCTCCGCCGACAGACGGCCACTGCAACACAGTCAACATTTTGTCCATGGGTTCGTCCAAGGCTCCACCCTCCTCCAAAACATCGGTTCCCCTGGTAAAAAACAAGAAAATCGCCGCGACATCAGGAGGACACAGCACTGGCAACCGGAAATGGTACTCCTCTTCCCTTATTCATGCAAATCTTATGTGTCTGCTTGCACGGTATTCATCCCACAGAAGACACTAGTTGACCGCTTCTTCCTGATACTGGATGTTCCTAGTAACTCGCGATGCACAAGGTTTCTCCTCATATACTATTTCACCTTAGCTAGAGGTCTGTCGCCCCCTGGATTTCAATTCCTGGTCAGTTGATTCCCAATTAAAGGAAGCATTCCCAGCGTAACAGGCGCCAGTCCGCCTATTACGCCGGGGAAGCAGCGCCTCGATGTTTATCTTAGGGGTGTGTGGGGCCTAGGAGCTGCTGGCACCTGATCTGGAGGTCGGCCGGGCTTAAAGGGATGGCCGGGGGCGCTGCCAAGCACGGCGGTGGTGTGAGGTCGAGGGGAGGGCGCGGCGGTGGAGGCAGGTGTCTGGGCCGATGGTCGCTGGCGGTTCGAGAAAGATTGTCAACAGTGACTGGCGGGAGGTAGACGAAGGCCATCTACCCGTTCCTTGTAGATCGGGCGGTTCATAAAAAAATTGACTGACCTATTTATTTTGAGTCGACTATTATTTTGATAGGACCACATGTGGTGGTGTGCTGGAGGAGTACCTAGATTTCCCAGCCATCCCTGTGCTCATATATTACAAAATCATACGGAGTAGAATCTAATTTTGTATCTAATTTTGTTTGCCATGCAATGTTGTAGAGCTATCATATGTCTCCTGTCATTTATTTTTCAGCCACCTGCTATCTGCTACTTTTACAGTGCACTAGTTCTGCACACACTTCACCCATACTCTCACTATTGTTTTTTATGCATGGGTATTTCAACCTCTACCAACCGGTTGATAGAAGCATGAAATAAAAGAGAGAAGCAGCTCCAGCTTTCTTCGGGCTTAGGCAAGACACGTTTTGGTGTTATAAAGGGTGCGGTGTCAGCAGATGGAGACGGTAAACGTAGCTCTGGAGTTGATGATCTCGCTCGCCATGAACCACCATCCCAGGTGCTTGCTTTAACTTCGCGGTGTCATATGTGGTTGCATGTTGCATATGGTGTCTAGCTTGTATTCGAAAGGCCGAAGTTAGTCTTTATTAAGATAAGGAAAGATATTTTTTACATGAACCACCATCCCGGGAGCACCAGAAGACAAATAGCTAGTCAGGGCACTGGCCGAGCCAGTGACAAGCCCAGCACAGACAGGCATCACCTAGAAGCCAACTAAAAAGCCACGATGGTTGCGAAGCAGCCCGCCACCCACCAGGCTCTCAGGTCCTCAATGATCATGCTCACCACTCCAACCGGATGTCTAGCTTGTATTGCTTCCAATTTGGTTAAATTGCATCTGCTTGGCTTACACATTATACCTTTGAATATGACATGCCTTCATGTTTTTGGTACATACTAGTACATCTGTCTATTAACCATGTTCTTACATCAAACTAATGTTCTTGTATATCCCTCATCAATCACTTATGATGAGACAGTCACCCCAGTGGGTTACTGTGAGAAAATATGCTCTTTTAAAGAATGCAGCGTCAGCCTCCCCACATGATTCTCAAGAAACAGCAAGGCTAGATGAAAATAGTGAACGTAGCTCTGTAGTTGATGACCGCATTTCCTCTACACCAGCATCGCAGGTGCTTGCTCTAACTTGGCAGCGTGATATGTGGTTGCATGTTGCATATGGTGTCTAGATTGTAATTCTTTCAATATGGTTAAATTGCATGTGCTATTCTGCTTAGTTTATACATTATACTTGTTAATGTGGCATGCCTTCCTATTTTTAGTACATAGTACATCTGTCTATTAAGCATGTCCTTACATAAAACTATTGTTTTTTTTTGTATCCCGCATCAATCAATATGACGAGACACCTTTAGTATATGCAGTGTGATATTAGTTGCATCTTTCATATGATTTATAGCATGCGCTGCTTCTAATTTGTTGAAAATCCATTTATGATGGGACGCTTTTAACTTGGCAGAGTCATATTGGTTGCATCTTTCATGTGGTGTCTAGCTTGCATTGCTTCTTATTTGTTGAAATGCTTCTGCTTAGTTTACACAAACAGTTGTGAATATGCCATGCCGTCCTATTTTTCGTACATATTCCATCCTGGTATCATGTGTTTGCCTTACATCAAAGTAGTGATTGTCAGTATCATGCACGAATGAGTTCTCAAGAGTGAATTTTATTGCTTTTTCTTGTCGGTTTTACTTGACAATTCAAAATCAATAAAGCGGAAGGAAATTAGCAAGGCAGTGGATAAAGGTGCTCCTTCCAAACGGAGGGCCTCTACAGATTCTACTCCGCCACCCCCCAAGAAGATTTGCAAGACAACACATGCATAGACACTAACGTAGCTGTGTTGATGATGAGCACATCTCCCCTAGTGCACCATCATAGGTGCTCCCTCTAACTTGGCACTGCTATATGTGGTTGCATGTTATGTATGATGTCTAGCTTGTATTGCTTCTAATTTTGTTGAATTCCATCTGCCTACTTTACACATTATACTTGTGAATAAGACACGTGTTCCTGTTTCTAGAACATACAATATCTGTCTATCACACCATGTTCTTGCATCAAAGTACTACTGTTGTGTAACCTGCAACAATCACTTATCATAAGACACGTTTGACTTGGGAGTGTGATATAGGTTACATCTCGCATTCTTTTCTAGCTTGTACTACTTCTAATTTGTTGAAATGGCACTTATGATGAGACAGTTTTAACTTGGTAGAGTGATATTCGTTGCATCTTTCATATGGTGTCTAGCTTTCATTGCTTCTAATTTGTTGAAATGCCTTCTGCTTAGTTTATACATCATAGCTGTAAATACGCAATGTTGTCCTTTTTTCTTACACATTCAATCATCCTATCATGCGGTCGCCTTACATTAAAGTAGTGCTCGTCAGCATCCTGCATCAATGAGTTCTGAAAAGCGAATTTTTATTCATTTTTCTTGTGGGTTTGACTTGACAAGGCAATACAATTAAGAAACAGGAAGGAAAAAAATAAGGCAGGGACTGATGGCGGTCTTCCGGCGAAACCGGCATCCCAGGTGCTTTCTCTAGCTTGGCAGTGTGATATTGTCTTGCATGTTGCATACGGTATCTAGCTTGCATTGCTTCTTATTTGTTGAAATGGCTTCTGCTTAGTTTACACAAACAGTTGTGAATATGCCATGCCGTTCTATTTTTCGTACATATTCCATCCTGGTATCATGTGTTTGCCTTACATCAAAGTAGTGATTGTCAGTATCATGCACGAATGAGTACTGAAGAGTGAATTTTATTGCTTTTTCTTGTCGGTTTTACTTGACAATTCAAAATCAATAAAGCGGAAGGAAATTAGCAAGGCAGTGGATAAAGGTGCTCCTTCCAAACAGAGGGCCTCTACAGATTCTACTCTGCCACCCCACCCCCCCCCCCCCCCCCAAGAAGATTTGCAAGACAACACATGCATAGACACTCAACGTAGCTGTGTTGATGATGAGCATGTCTCCCCTAGTGCACCATCACAGGTGCTCCCTCTAACTTGGCACTGTAATATGTGGTTGCATGTTATGTATGATGTCTAGCTTGTATTGCTTCTAATTTTGTTGAATTCCATCTGCTTACTTTACACATTATACTTGTGAATAAGACACGTGTTCCTGTTTCTAGAACATACAATATCTGTCTATCACACCATGTTCTTACATCAAAGTACTACTGTTGTGTAACCTGCAACAATCACTTATCATAAGACATGTTTGACTTGGGAGTGTGATATAGGTTACATCTCGCATTCTTTTCTAGCTTGTACTACTTCTAATTTGTTGAAATGACACTTATGACGAGACAGTTTTAACTTGGTAGAGTGATATTCATTGCATCTTTCATATGGTGTCTAGCTTTCATTGCTTCTAATTTGTTGAAATGCCTTCTGCTTAGTTTACACATCATAGCTATGAATATGCAATGCTGTCCTTTTTTCTTACACATTCAATCATCCTATCATGCGGTCGCCTTACATTAAAGTAGTGCTCGTCAGCATCCTGCATCAATGAGTTCTGAAAAGCGAATTTTTATTCATTTTTCTTGTGGGTTTGACTTGACAAGGCAATACAATTAATAAATAGGAAGGAAAAAAATAAGGCAGGGACTGATGGTGGTCTTCCGGCGAAACCGGCATCCCAGGTGCTTTCTCTAGCTTGGCAGTGTGATATTGTCTTGCATGTTGCATACGGTGTCTAGCTTGCATTGCTTCTTATTTGTTGAAATGGCTTCTGCATAGTTTACACAAACAGTTGTGAATATGCCATGTCGTTCTGTTTTTCGTACATATTCCATCCTGGTATCATGTGTTTGCCTTACATCAAAGTAGTGATTGTCAGTATCATGCACGAATGAGTTCTGAAGAGTGAATTTTATTGCTTTTTCTTGTCGGTTTTACTTGACAATTCAAAATCAATAAAGCAGAAGGAAATTAGCAAGGCAGTGGATAAAGGTGATCCTTCCAAATGGAGGGCCTCTACAGATTCTACTCCGCCACCCCCCCAAGAAGATTTGCAAGACAACACATGCATAGACACTCAACGTAGTTGTGTTGATGATGAGCACGTCTCCCCTAGTGCACCATCACAGGTGCTCCCTCTAACTTGGCACTGTTATATGTGGTTACATGTTATCTATGATGTCTAGCTTGTATTGCTTCTAATTTTGTTGAATTCCATCTGCTTACTTTACACATTATACTTGTGAATAAGACACGTGTTCCTGTTTCTAGAACATACAATATCTGTCTAAAACACCATGTTCTTACATCAAAGTACTACTGTTGTTTAACCTGCAACAATCACTTTTCACAAGACACGTTTAACTTGGGAGTCTGATATAGTTTACGTCTCGCATTATTTTCTAGCTTGTACTACTAATTTGTTGAAATGGCACTAATGACGAGACGGTTTTAAACTTGGTAGAGTGATATTCGTAGCGTCTTACATATGGTGTCTAGCTTTCATTGCTTCTAATTTGTTGAAATGCCTTCTGCTTAGTTTACACATCATAAGCTGTGAATATGCAATGCTGTGAATATGCAATGGCATTAATGACGAGAGACCTTTAACTTGGTAGTGTGATGTTGTTTGCATCTTGCATATGATTTATTTCTTGTACTGCTTCACATTTGTTTAAAGGCCAGTTATGACGAGACACTGTTAACTTGGCAGAGCGATATTTGTAGCATCTTTCATATGGTGTCTACCTTCCATTGCATTGCTTCTAATTTAGTGAAATGCCTTCTGCTTAGTTTACACATCATAGTTCTGATTATCTCATGCCGTCCTGTTTTTCGTACATATTACATCCTCCTATCATGTGGTTGTCTAACATCAAAGTTCAGTTCGTTTGTATCACACATCAATTTGTTCTGAAGAACTAAATTTTTATTCCTTTTTCTTGTCGACTTGACTTATCATGGCACAGAGAAAGAGGAAGGAACACAGAATGACAGGGGATGGTGTTAGTACTAAGGACACACGGAAACGGAAGCGGAACAATTATGCATATTCTGCTGGTACTGATGATGCAATAGAAGGTCAAAGTCCAGCAGAAAATTGTACAAATGGGGTATCCCGTGCTACACGAGCTGCAAAACAAGCCAAACAGAAACCAATAGCTGCCACCAAACAAGCAGAGACAGCCCTAGTTGTTGCAACACCTTCCACAGTACCACCAGCTGCACGAGTTACTCGTTTGTCAACTCAGCTAGCAGCATGTTCCCAAGCTCCCTTGCCACCTGACACTACTTCCAAAGCACTCTTGACACAAGACGAGTTGGCAAGATCAGATGAACCTTGTGAGCTTCAACAGCAAGAAGGTAGTTGCTGGAGTCAAGTTACAGTTGCATGCTTCTTTATATGTAGTCTCACAGTTTGATGTACACTAACACTTCCTATGTTCGTTGTTGGACTAGCACCTAGGCGCAAGAGGAAACAAACATCAGGGATAATGCTCGATAGGTTAACTAAATCTAGAGGAGGAAGAATGGAGATCCGTTTTGAGGCAGGTTTAAAAAGGCCACGTGATGCTACAGAGTCAGCCAAGTTAGTATCAGAGGCAGCGGTTGCCGTTAGGTGTCATGCACGTATCCTCCCAACATGGATTCAGTACAGGAATGACAAAGACGAAACCCAGTTTAACACCTTCCTCGACCATTTATCTGTAAGTATGGTTATGTATGGAAACTAGTAATATCATCTTGCTTTGTCCCATACTTTCTAGGTTGCTGATAATGAGACTCCCATAATTTTCAACAGATGAGGTTCAAGTTGGATAGCTGAGATGATGCAACCAGACAAGCTTGCACCCATGTTTTCAAGTCTGCTCTACGACAGTATCGGTAGAACTTGAGGAAAAATCACTTTGAAGCCAAGGCTAACAGTGAACTTGCCCAAACATCTCCAGTGGAAAATATATCGGATGAAGACTGGAGAGGCCTCGTTAAACACTGGTCTGATCCAAAGTATCAGGTAAGTTATATGTATGTGATCAGATCACATGTTGAACTCCTATTTACGCATGTGCCTCACAAATCTATCTTCTTGTAGGTGAACTGTTCAAAGAACAAGGCCAACCGTACGAACGTGAAATTCCAATAGACGACAGGATCTCGTAGCTATATTGCACACTGCGGGGCTCTTGTAATTAGCTGTTGTTTCACTCTTTTCGCTGTGCCATATTATCAAATCTATATTGACTTGTTCCAAATGCAGAGGAAAGCCCGCAAGGACCAAAAAGTACCTGAACCAAATGATGTGAAAATCTTCAAGGACTGTCACACCAGCAAGACGAAGGGCATGACTACACCAGTCAAAGCCGCTGTTGTAAGTCCTTAATCCTCGTGCCTTTTAACTACTACTTACTCTGGCTCGTGCATTGAACTGCATGGTTTGCAGCCAATGTCTATTACTCTTTTCAATTTTATACACAATTGTCTTAGCGTATCATTGCACCTTACAAGGTTTAAAAGAGAGGAGTGATGTTCCTTTGATCTTGATATGTAATCTAGTTCCGTGCTGGACTTGCCCACACAACGTTACAATTGCCTGTTTGTCTGTTCTCAGTTGTTTTGTGATATGAATGATGTTATACTATGCTTACCGTATTATAAACTTTGTCTCTTTATCCTTAGCTGTCCATACAATATGAAGAAATAGACAATACATTAGCCATGGTACATGGTCATATGTTTGGAACCTGGTTTTATTATGTACTTTGCAGTAAAATACAACTAATATTTTACACGGGTTCACCAGAATAAGTTCTGTATATAGACCAAAGCTATTTTGTTTGGTTTTGCTGCCTCCTTAATATCTTCTGTTCTGGTACTACTAATGTAAAAACTCAACTTTTCAGCAAGCTATGGAAAAAATGGTGGAACCGCCACCTTCTGAACGTGACGAGGCATCTATAACCGCAATGTCACCTCTTGCTGCAGTGGGTCAGTACATGTCCACTAACAGTGCCAAAAGCACGTTCCTGCGTAATACTGGGTTGGTTGTTAAGGCAATCTCGTCCAAACTGCCTCATGATCAAGATATGTAAGCTCAAAACAATGTTATATCTGTGCTCCAGACACAAGTCCATTCCCTAACAGAGACCCTTTGTGAAACAAGGACAGCCATTGTTCGATGTCGTCAAGATATGCATGGTTTTGAAACCAGACTATCAGACATTTGCTATGTTGTTCAGGAGCCTAGGAGAAATGAAGGCGAAGGTTATGGTGCTCCATCGGATAATACAACATGAAAACGTAACAGACAGGTCAAATGAACTGAGCTTCTAAACTTCTGGTGGTGCATTTATCTGCCAGACTGTTAACTTTTATGCCAACCTTCCTTTTGTTTTATGGTAGTAATTTGTTTTGTTGCGATACAAAATTTGTTCTTAACGTGCAGCCACCGGCTGAAGAAAACAGCAAGCCATTTTTGTATAGTGTAGGGTGTTCCCTATATTTGCACTGGTGGCGAACTTTGATGCCCAGTGGATGTAATCTGTGCAATCGCCTTAATAGCCTAGAGTTAGTTTCGGGTTTATTTATTTCCTAGTCTTCTTTTTCCCTGGTTTGCTAGTGGCCGCAACAACCATGGGCCATATACGGACCGTGGTAACCTTGACCCTGCTACAGGCCATAGGATCCATGGGCCTCCTACGGGCCGTCGGATAAATGGGCCTCCAACGGGCCGTAGAATCGGTGGGCCTCGGCCCATCGGATAAATGGGTCCACATGGGCCATAAACGGGCGTAATTGGTATCAGGCCAGCATGGTCAGGCTGTTAACATGCTGGAAGACAGCAAAGGCTTAATTCTGTCATAGGCATAACGGGTCGTTAATGGGCCAGAATATAGGACGGGCTGGAAACAGCGCAACGGGTTAATAGGCCACAAACGGGCCGATTCTAACCACGGGCCGAATTTGGCCCATTAGGGGAACATGCCAGTAATTGGCCGGAAGTAATCGAGGGCCGGGAAGGAGCCCAAGAACGTATGGGCCGTCAGTAGGCCAAAAGCTAACACGGGCAGGAAATGGCCCATGTGAATCATGGGCCGTTAATGGGTACAAAGAAGTTTACTGCTCATTATGGGCTAGAGTCACCGTGGGCCACTAAAGGGCCTAAAGATACGAAAGGCCTCATATGGGCCGAAAGATGTCGTGGGCCATACATGGGCCGAAAGTGAAACGGGCTGGTGATATATTCGACGGCCCACATGACGCTGTTGGGCCGATTTCGGGAAGGCCCTAACGGGCCATGAGTTACCGGGCCGTAAAATGGGCTATATGCGAACCGACCATTAACAGGCTTTTCATGCGCCGGCGCGCTAACTTTTGACCAAGTCAAACGGGCCAGCCTTTGTAAGCTAAATGGGCCAGTGGTGGGCCGTCGCACGTGTTGACATATCATAGGCACCTATCTAACCCAATGACGAGCAGACACGTGTTTCCTTTGGCCAATGAGAATTTTACACGTGGAAAATCCCCATTGGTCTGGGCTATTAACGGGTTATCGGATCCAAAACCGGACCCGATAGCTTATCGGCGACCTGTTACGGTGGATGCCACCTGTCAGTTACCCTTGACGAAAGCACTTCCATGACGCGTCATTTATCTTCATGGAAGTGAACACTTCCGTGATGATAATTTTGGTATTGTCATGGAACACTTCTACGACAGCACAGGTATGACTATCTTGATTCTGTCATAAAATCATCATGGATGTACATACATGACAGAAAAGGTGACCTACTGTGATAAACACGTATCATCACGGAAGTGTATTTTTTTGTAGTGCCAGCCCCTGGTGCGCCCCTTCCTTGGACAACAGGCCCTAGGGGAAGGAAAGGGGAGGGGTAGCCCCTCCTACCTTTCCCTCCTCAAGTGAGAAAGGAAAGGGGGGGGGGGCGCCACCCTCCCCTTCCTTTCCCCCGCACTTATACAAGGCAGGGGGAGGGTGCGGCTTGGGAGAGACCCCAAGTAGGATTCCTCCTACTTGGGCGCCCCCTTTGGCTGCTCCTCCCTCCCACCTATATATATGTGGGAAGGGGGTGCCTAGCACGCAACAGACAATTTCCTAGCCATGTGCGGCACCCCCGGTCATATTTTCATAGTGCTTAGGCGAAGCCCTACGGAGATAGCTTCACCATCACCGTCACCACGCCGTCATGCTGTCGGAACTCATCCACTACCTCGCCATCTTGCTGGATCAAGAAGGCGGAGGACGTCACCGAGCTGAACGTGTGCTGAACGCGGAGGTGTTGTATGTTTGGTACTCGATCGGTTGGATCGCGAAGGAAGTTCGACTACATCAACCGCGTTGTGAAATGCTTCCGCTTACTGTCTACAAGGGTACGTAGACACACTCTTCCCCTCTCGTTGCTATGCATCTCTTTGATAGATCTTGCGTGTGCGTAGATTTTTTTTGTTTTCCATGCAACGTTTCCCAACAGTGGCATCATGAGCTAGGTCTATGCATAGATGATATGCACGAGTAGAACACAAAGAGTTGTGGGCGGTGATAGTCATACTGCTTACCACCAACGTCTTATTTTGATTCGGCGGTATTGTGGGATGAAGTGGCCCGGACCAACCTTACATGTCCACGCACATGAGACCGGTTCCACCGACAGACATGCAACTAGTTTTGCATAAAGGTGGTTGGCGGGTGTCTGTTTCTCCTACTTTAGTTGAATCAAATTTGACTATGTCTGGTCCTTGAAGAAGGTTAAAACAACAAACTTGATGAAACACCGTTGTGGTTTTTGCCGTAGGTAAGAACGGTTCTTGCTAGAAGCCCGTAGCAGCCACGTAAAACTTGCAACAACAAAGTAGAGGACGTCTAACTTGTTTTTACAGGGCATGTTGTGATGTGATATGGTCAAGATATGATGTGATATATGTTGATCTATGAGATGATCATGTTTTGTAATATCGACAACCTGCAGGAGCCTTAGGGTCGTCTATTTATTGTATGAAGTGCAAGCGCCATGTAATTGCTTTACTTTATCGCTATGCGTTAGCAATAGTTGTAGAAGCAATAGTTGGCGAGACGGCCCCGACGCAACGATGGAGATCAAGGTGTCGAGCCAGTGACGATGGAGATCATGACGATGCTTTGGAGATGGAGATCAAAAGATCAAGATGATGATGGCCATATCATGTCACATATTTTGATTGCATGTGATGTTTATCTTTTATGCATCTTATTTTGCTTAGAACGACGGTAGCATTATAAGATGATCCCTTCACTAAATTTCAAGATAAAAGTGTTCTCCCCGAGTTTGTCATTTCGAAGCACCACGTGATGATCGGGTGTGATAGACTCTATGTTCACATACAACGGGTGTAAGACAGTTTTGCACATACAAAATACTTGGGTTAAACTTGACGAGCCTAGCATGTACAGACATGGCCTCGGAACACTGGAGACCGAAAGGTCGAACGTGAGTCATATAGTAGATATGATCAACATAGAGGTGTTCACCATTGATGATTATCCTATCTCACGTGATGATCGAACATGGGTTAGTTGATTTGGATCATGTATCACTTAGATAACTTGAGGGATGTTTATTTAAGTGGGAGTTCATTAGTAGTTTGATTAATTGAACTTAATTTATCATGAACTTAGTCTTAATAGTTTTTGCACATCTATGTTGTAGATCAATAGCTCGCGATATAGCTCCCCTAATTTTAATATGTTCCTAGAGAAAACTAAGTTGAAAGATGATAGTAGCAATGATGCGGACTGGATCCGCGATCTGAGGATTATCCTCATTGCTCACAGAAGAATTATGTCCTTGATGCATCGCTAGGTGACAGACCTATTGCAGGAGCAGATGCAAACATTATGAATGTTTGTCAAGCTCGATATGATGTCTACTTAATAGTTTAGTGCACCATGTTTTACGGCTTAGAACCGGGACTTCAAAAACGTTTTGAACGCCACGGAGCATATGAGATGTTCCAAGAGCTAAAATTGATATTTCAGACTCATGCACATGTTGAGAGGTATGACACCTCTACTTTGCCTACAATATGGAGGAGAATAGCTCAGCCAGTGAGCATGTGCTCAAAATGTCTGGGTACTACAATCACTTGAATCAAGTGGGAGTTAATCTTCCAGATAAGGTAGTGATTGGCAGAGTTCTCTAGTCACTATCACTGATAACCCACAAGTATAGGGGATCGCAATAGTTTTCGAGGGTAGAGTATTCAACCCAAATTTATTGATTCGACACAAGGGGAGCCAAAGAATATTCTCAAGTATTAGCAGTTGAGTTGTCAATTCAACCACACCTGAAAGACTTAATATCTGCAGCAAAATATTTAGTAGCAAAGTAGTATGGAAGTAACGGTAACGGTGGCAAAAGTAACAGTAGCAGTTTTGTAGCAATTGTAACAGTGGCAACGGAAAAGTAACTTAGCAAAGATCAATATGAAACGAACTCATAGGCAATGGATCAATGATGTATAATTATGTCGGATGGCATTCATCATGCAACAGTTATAACATAGGGTGACACAGAACTAGCTTCAATTCATCAATATAATGTAGGCATGTATTCCGAATATAATCATACGTGCTTATGGAAAAGAACTTGCATGACATCTTTTGTCCTACCCTCCCGTGGCAGCGGGGTCCTATTGGAAACTAAGGGATATTAAGGCCTCCTTTTAATAGAGAACCAGACCAAAGCATTAGCACTTAGTGAATACATGAACTCCTCAAACTACGGTCATCAGCGGGAAGTGTCCCGACTATTGTCACTCCGGGGTTGCCGGATCATAACACGTAGTAGGTGACTATAACTTGCAAGATAGGATCAAGAACACAAATATATTCATGAAAACATAATAGGTTCAGATCTGAAATCATGGCACTCGGGCCCTAGTGACAAGCATTAAGCATAGCAAAGGCATAGCAACATCAATCTTAGAACATAGTGGATCCTAGGGATCAAACCCTAACAAAACTAACTCGATTACATGGTAAATCTCATCCAACCCATCACCGTCCAGCAAGCCTACGATGGGATTACTCACACACGGCGATGAGCATCATGAAATTGGTGATGGGGGATGGTTGATGATGACGACGGTGATGATTTCCCCTCTCCGGAGCCCAAAATGGACTCCAGATCTGCCCTCCCGAGGAAGAACAGGAGGTGGCGACGGCTCCGTATCGTAAAACGCGATGAATCCTTCTTTCTGATTTTTTTCTCCCCGAACGTGAATATATGGAGTTGGAGTTGAGGTCGGTGGAGCTCCATGGGACCCACAAGACAGGGGGCGCGCCCAGGGGGTAGGGCGCACCCCCCACCCTTGTGGACAGCTGGTGGGTCCCCTTCTGTTGATTCTTTCGCCAATATTTTTTATATATTCCAAAAATATTCTCCGTGGATTTTCTGGTCATTCTGAGAATTTATTTCTGCACAAAAATAACACCATGGCAATTCTGCTGAAAACAGCGTCTGTCCGGGTTAGTTCCATTCAAATCATGCAAATTATAGTCCAAAACAAGTGCAAACGAGTTTGGAAAAGTAGATACAATGGAGACGTATCAACTCCCCCAAGCTTAACCCATTGCTTGTCCTCAAGCAATTCAGTTGACAAACTGAAAGTGATAAAGAAAAACTTTTACAAACTCTGTTTGATCTTGTTGTTGCAAATATGTAAAGCCAACATTCAACTTTTCAGCAAAGATTGTGAACTAACCATATTCACAATAACATTTAGGTCACACATTTACTCATATCAATGGCATAATCAACTTGCGAGCAATAATAATAAATCTCGAATGACAACACTTTTTCAAAACAATCATGATATGATATAACAAGATGGTATCTCGCTAGCCCTTTCTGAGACCGCAAAACATAAATGCAGAGCACCCCTGAAGATTAAGGGCTGACTAGACATTGTAATTCATGGCAAAAGAGATCCAGTCACAGTCGTACTCAATATCAATTAATAGCAAAGCATACAAATGACAGTGGAGCTCTCTAACTGGTGCTTTTTATAAGAGGATGATGACTCAGCAATAAAAGTAATTAGATAGGCCCTTCACAAAGGGAAGCAGGGATTTGCAGAGGTGCCAGAGCTTGAGTTTTGAAACAGAGATGAATAATATTTTGAGCGGTATGCTTTCATTGTCAACATAACAACCAAGAGATCTCGGTATTTTCCATACTAGATACATTATAGGCAGTTCCCAAACAGAATGGTAAAGGTTATACTCCCCCACCACCAACAAGCACATTCCACGGCTGGTTCGAAACAACGGGTACCGTCGAACTAATAACAGTCCTGGGGGAGTTTTGTTTGCAATTATATTTTGATTTGATTTGAGCATGGGACTGGGCATCCCGGTTACCAGCCATTTTCTCATGAATGATGAGCGGAGTCCACTCGTCGTGAGAATAACCCACCTAGCATGGAAGATACAGACAGCCCCCAGTCGCTACATGAGCGATTCGGGCATACAAAACAGATTATCATTTGAAGGTTTAGAGTTTGGCACATGAAAATTTACTTGGAACGGCAGATAAATACCGCATATAGGTAGGTATGGTGGACTCATATGGAACAACTTTGGGTTTATGGAAGTGGATGCACAAGCAGTATTCCCACTTAGTACAAGTGAAGGCTAGCAAGAGATTGAGGAGCGACCAACTAGAGAGCGACAACAGTCATAAACATGCATTGAGATTAACCAACATTGAGTGCAAGCTTGAGTAGGATATAAATCACCATGAACATAAATATCGTGGAGGCTATGTTGATTTTGTTTCAACTGCATGCGTGAACATGTGCTAAGTCAAGCCACTCGAATCATTCAAAGGAGGATACCATCCTATCATACTACATCACAACCATTTTAAAAGCATGTTGGCATGCAAGGTAAACCATTATAAACTCATAGCTAATTAAGCATGGCATGAGTAACTATAATCTCTAATTATCATTGCACACATGTTTCATTCATAATGGGCTGAATCAAGAACGATGAACTAATCATATTTACAAAAACAAGATAGGTCGAGTTCATACCAGCTTTTCCTCATCTCAATCACTTCATCATATATCGTCATTATTGCCTTTCACTTGCACGACCGAATGGTGTGGATAACAATAATAGCGCACGTGCATTGGACTAACCTGGAATCTGCAACCTTTTATTCAAAGGAGAAGACAAGGTAATATGGGCTCTTTGTTAGATCAACAATAATGCACATGAGAGCCACTCAACATTTTCATCGTGGTCTTCTCCTCTCAACCCCCAAAGAAAAGAAAAGAATTTCAATGAAACACACTGAAATGTTTTTGGAGTTTTTGTTTTTCTGAAGAAGGTATAACAAGAACGAGAAAAACTATTTACACGGGAAAGCTCCCAACAAGCAAAAGAAGAACGAGAAATCTTTTTGGGTTTTCTTTAATACTACAACTAAGTGAACATGGAAAGGAAATAAGCTGCAACTAATTTTTTTGGTTTTTCTTAAGGTTTTTCAAACACACAAGAAGAAAGCGAGAAAAAGAAATAAACTAGCATGGATAATACAGTGAAAAAGTATGAACACCGACAACTGGAATGAGTGTGTGAACATGAATGTAATGTCGGTGAGAAATACATACTCCCCCATGCTTAGGCTTTTGGCCTAAGTTGGTCTAGGCCCATGGATCGAAGTAGCCCTCTCCGGTGTACTGAGGAGGATCCGGGGGGTTCCACTGGCTAGCGAGCTCCTGCGGCTCCCACTGATAAACGGGCTCCTGATACGTATCAGGTGATGGTTCTGGCTCGTGAACTGGGGATCGCGTCCGCTCCCAGTATGCATAAATGTCCTCAGGCATGATGAGGTACGTGCCTGAATGAATATTAAACAAACAAGGTGCAGGCAAGGTAATAATCTGACAAGTCTTTTCGCTAAATACCAGGTTATAAATGAGTCTCTTTTCCTTATCACAGCGAATAAAATCATGTGCTACCATACTGTTATAGTCTAAATATGAAGTAGGTAGGAGCATCTCCTCTTTCTCATCATGCCTAATAGGTATCTCAAAGCGTCTAGCGAGGCGGGAAGCATAGATACCTCCAAAGATAGGACCCTTCGTACGGTTTAAACTCAACCGTCTAGCAACCATAGCGCCTAAACTGAAAGTTCTATCACGAAGTAAAGCATGGCGCAAAATAGCAAGGTCAGGAGCACTAAGGCCTCCACTGTCCCTGCGACCAATTAAACATCTCCCAGCAAATAATGAGTAGTAGCACAGAACAGAAAAATATAAACTAGACACTCTCGCTTCCGACACCTTTCTCCTTTCCCCTACGGTAACTTCATCAATAAACTCTTCCACATCTCTAGGACGTGGCTCGTCGACGCTGCCCTCATAAGGTAATTTACAAACCTCACAAAAGTCATAAAGCGTCATCTCCTTATGCTCATCATATAAGTGAAACTCTATCGAGGGTGGTGATCTCCTAGCATGAAAATGAAAATTTTGCACGAAAGTATTAGTGAGTAGGAGGTACTGATCACACTGGTCGTGGAGGAAGTCGGTGATGCCTGCATTCTCAGCCAAATAATAGAAATCCTCATAAATTCTGGCCGCCTCCAAGAATGCATCACATGGCCATTCACACGGCCGAATCTCCGCGGTGCGAGGAAGATTGTACTTGGGCTTTTCCTTCTCTTCATTTTCTTTTTCCTTCGAACCACGGCTCGAGGAGCCTCTCAACCATCTCCTCATCATTTTCTTTCTCTGAAAATTTCTGAAATTTTTAGTGACTCAAAATAAAAGTGAACCAAACTCAACAAAAGTGATAGCAACTACTCCTACAAGTGCCTAGAAGCTATATCATGCATCAAAACTACTTTGGACCATATAAATTTGACATGCAAGCTCAAGAACAAGGTCACCAAAGCTGCAAAAATTTGTAATAAATAAAGCACTAGAACAAAAACTAATTGGACCATTGGAGGAGTCACATACCGAAGAACAATCCCCCAAAGCAATTTTGCAAATGGAGCTTTGCACAAGGAGATCGAAAATGGCAGCAAGATGAGCAAGAACACGGGTTTGAGCTACGGAATGATTTTTTCTAGAGGAAGACAAAGTGGATGGGTGCTGGAATAAGTGGAGGGGACCCACGTGGGACCCACAAGGCAGGGGGCGCGCCTAGGGGGTAGGGCGTGCCCTCCACCCTTGTGGCCCACTGGTGCATCCCCCTGATGCATGTTCAGCGCTAGAAATTCTCAAATATTCTATAAAAATCATACTAAATTTTCAGGGCATTTGGAGAACTTTTATTTTCGGGACACTTTTTATTGCATGGATAATTAAGAAAACAAACAGAAAATACTATTTTTTGCTTTATTTAATCTAAAAAATAGAAAGTAAAAGGTGGGTACAGAAAGTTGTGCCTTCCAAATTCATCCATCTCATGCTCATTAAAAGGAATCCATTAACAAGGTTGATCAAGTCTTATTAACAAACTTCTTTCGAATGACATGAAACCGGAGAATTTTGGAATAACACTAGGTTACCTCAACGGGGATATGCATGTCCCCAACAATAAGAATATCATATTTCTTTTTGATAGTAGGAAGAGCGAATTCAAAACCTCCAATAGTAATAGTCGAAATTTTTCCAATAGAATTGATACTATGAACTTGAGGTTGTTTCTTCGGAAAGTGTACCGTATGCTCATTACCATTAACATGAAAAGTGACATTGCCTTTGTTGCAATCAATAACAGCCTCTCTAGTATTCAAAAAGGGTCTACCAAGGATGAACGACATACTTTCGTCCTAGGGAATATCAAGAATAACAAAGTCAGTTAAGATAGTAACATTTGCAACCACAATAGGCACATCCTCACAAATACCGATGGGTATATGATGACCCACAAGTATAGGGGATCAATCATAGTCCTTTTGATAAGTAAGAGTGTCGAACCCAACGAGGAGCAGAAGGAAATGACAAGTGGTTTTCAACAAGGTAATGTCTGCAAGCGCTGAAATTGTAAGTAACAGATAATTTGGTAGCAAGATAATTTGTAACGAGCACGTAATGGTAATGGTAAATAATATGCAGCAAGATAGCCCAATCCTTTTTGTGGCAAAGGACAGGCCAAAACGGTTTCTTATAATAAGCAAAGTGTTCTTGAGGGCACACGGGAATTTCATCTAGTCACTTTCACCATGTTGGCTTGATTTGTGTTGAATACTTTGATAATTTGATATGTGGGTGGATCGGTGCTTAGGTGTTGTTCTTACTTGAACAAACCTCCTACTTATGATTAACCCCCTCGCAAGCATCCGCAACTACGAGAAAAGTATTAAGATAGAATCTAACCATAGCATTAAACTTTTGGATCCAAATCGGTCCCTTACGAAGTAGCGCATAAACTAGGGTTTAAGCTTCTGTCACTCTAGCAACCCATCATCTAATAACTACTTCACAATGCATTCCCTTAGGCCCAAATATGGTGAAGTGTCATGTAGTTGATGTTCACATGACATCACTAAGGGAATCACAACATACATACTATCAAAATATCGAACACATATCAAGTTCACATGACTACTTGCAACATGATTTCTCCCGTGACCTCAAGAACAAAAGTAACTACTCACAAGTGATAAACATGTTCATGATCAGAGGGGTATTAAATAGCATAATGGATCTGAACATATAATCTTCCACCAAATAAACCATATAGTGATCAACTACAAGATGTAATCGACACTACTAGTCACCCACAGGTACTAATCTGAGGTTCCGGTACAAAGATTGAACACAAAAGATGAACTAGGGTTTGAGAGGAGTTGGTGCTGGTGAAGATGTTGATGAAGATTGGCCTCCCCAAGATGAGAGGGTTGTTGGTGATGATGATGACGATGATTTCCCCCTCTGGGAGGGAAGTTGCCCCGGCGGAATCGCTCCGCCGGAGGGCAAAAGTGCTCCTGCCCAAGTTTCGCCTCGAGACGGTGGTGCTTCGTCCCAAAAGTCCTCTCCTTATTTTTTCTAGGTCAAAATGACTTATATACCAGAATAGGGGCACCGGAGGTGGGCCGAGGAGGGCACAACCCACCAGGGCGCGCCTGGGCTCCCTGGCGCGCCCAGGTGGGTTGTGCCCATCTGGTGGGCCCCCTGTGGTACTTATTGGCTCCAATATTTCTTATATATTCCATAAAAATTCCTCGTGAAGTTTCAGCTCATTTGGAGTTGTGCAGAATAGGTAGCCTGACGTAGCTTTTTTAGGTCCAGAATTCTAGCTGCCGGTATTCTCCCTCTTTGTGTGTACCTTGCATATTATGAGAGAAAAGGCATTAGAAATACTCCAAAAAGCATTATTATTCATAAAAACAATATAAATAACAGTAGGTAAACATGATGCAAAATGGACGTATCAACTCCCCCAAGCTTAGACCTCGCTTGTCCTCAAGCGAAAACCGAAATCGAAAAACATGTCCACATGCTTAGAGAGAGAGGTGTCGATAAAAACAAAATACGGACATAGAAGCATCATGTATATTATTATAACAGCCAAAAACCTTAACGTAAAACTTTTATCATAGAACTTTTATCATAGACTTCTCATGAATAAGTAACAATTCATCACAACATCGAAGTATAAACCATAAACTCTATTGGAAACCAACAAACTATGTTCTCAGTCAACTTTGCAACTACAATTCATTATCTTTTCAGGAAGGGTCACGTATCGGAGCCTTTAGGAAAGTCCACATACTCAACCATCATATAGTCTTCTATGATTGCTAACACTCACCGCATACACATGAGCAAAACATTTCAACCGGACACATAGAAAGATAGGGGCTTATAATTTCGCCTCCCAACGTATTCACCTCAAGGGTAATGTCAACAATAATAACTCATGCTACCCATATCCAACTGGATATATGTGCCTAGATCTTTCCTCACCACATGATGCTTGCCAAAAGAGAAAAATAAAAAGGAATAGAGAGAAAAACTTTGACTCTTGCATGAAAAGTAAGTACATAAAAGTAAAAGATAGGCCCTTCGCAGAGGGAAGCAGAGGTTGCCATGCGCTTTTTGTTTGTATGCTCAATCCCTTAGTGCAAAAGAACATCACGTTATATTGCCCCTTATGATAGCAACCTTTATTATGCAGTCTGTCACTTTTATTCTTTGCCATCACAAGTTCGTACAACGCTCAATTTTCTCTTACACTAATTGATCTAACACTTTTAGAAGCAATTTTTATTGCCTTATCGCACCGATGACAACTTACTTGAAGGATCTTACTCAATCCTTAGGTAGGTATGGTGGACTCTTGAAAATAAGATTTGGGCTTAACGGTTTTTGAATGCACAAGTAGTATCTCTATTTGGTGCGGAATTTTTGGATAGCAAAGATGGGGGGCAAGCACCACATGTTGAAGGATCTATGACACTATAACTTCTATGTGAATATGAACAAACATAAATCATTACGTTGTCTTCCTTGTCCAATGTCAACAATTTTGGCATATAATATTTTGACGGGGGCTCACAATCACAAAAGATTTCCAAGATAGTGTATTTTCATGTGAATCTTCTCTTCCCTTATTAATTCTTTCATGAATTGCATCATTGACCAATGCTATGTTTGTCAATCTCCAATAAAATTTCCTACTTATACTTTTCCTTATGTGATGTCATTACTTACCATAAGATTAGCATATGATCTTTTTCATTTATTTCCTTTCTTCCCCCTTTTTTTGTTGAACATGAAAGTAAAGAAAACAAAACTCAAACAAAACTTTATTATATATCTCGCACATGATTACAAAGATAGATCACTAAGCAAACTCTCGAAAAGAAAGGATCGAACTAAACTTTTATTCATCTAAAGCAAAAGATAACTATGGATCAAACTAAAGTAAATAAAGGCAAAAGATAGTGGAGGTGAAACGATACCGGGGCACCTCCCCCAAGCTTGGCACAAGCCAAGGGGAGTGCCCATACCCGATACTCAATTTTCTTTTGGAGATGAAGAAGGAGGTGGTGGTGATGAAGTGGTAGCGATCTTGTCCTCGGGTTTCCATGGCAGAGGCTCACCATCATAAGAAGATGAGTGAGTCTCTCGGGTCCTGCAAATGGCAGCCAAACTCATTCCTTTAAACCTTGCCTCATATTCAAAGACTTGGTTTTGAAGGTCGTAGATTTGGCTCTGGAGGAGGTTGATTTGCTCGTTGAAGGAGAAGACGATGTCCTTCATGGACTTGCCATCCACCTTGAGATCACGGGTTGTGACGCCCCCGACTCAATCGTGCACTAATCATACACGCAAACATGCACGATCAAGCACAGGGACTCACGGGAAGATATCACAACACAACTCTAACACAAATAAACGGAGATCCACAATATTACAGACCAGGGATCCGAAGATCCGAATACAAAAGTCAGTCATACAAATATTATCTGAGTACAGACATAGTTAGACAAGTTTTGCCTTAAGAAGGCTAGCACAAACAACGACTCTAGATCGAAAGGCGTAGGCCTCCTGCCTGGGAGCCTCCGATCCTACTCCTGGTCGGCTGGCTCGATCCAGTAGTAAGTGCTATTTGGACCCTCCTAGTAGTAAGCTCCTGAGGTGGCATCTGGCTCCTGGACTCCATCGTCTGATGTATCATCAAGGTGGGGTATGGGGAAAAGAGAAAGTAAAGCAACCGTGAGTACTCATCCGAAGTACTCAGCAAGCAAGGATCTATACTACATATGCAACATTATCAATGGAGAAAGGTTGTATATGTGGACTGGGCTGCAGAAATGCCAGAATAGAGAGAAGGCCTAGTCCTATCGAAGACTAGCATCTTCACGAAGCCATCATCTTGCAGCAGTAGAAGAGAGTATAATAGCATTTTATTTAGCAAACATGTTGAAGCAAAGCCTAGAGATCCTTCCACGACTCCCAGCGAGAAAGCGATCCCGAAGCTTCAATTAAGTAACAAGTATCCAGTTCAAGTAGTAGATCGGGATACACAAACTAAGCGTCCTTTACCGTAGGACCGGCTATCGATAGATCATTCATCCCTGCAGGGGTGCACTACTTTTACCCAACACGCTCGATCACCTCTGGCCGGACACACTTGCTGGGTAATGCCCGGCCTCGGGAGATCAACACGAAGCAGCGCCCTACCTAGGCTCGGCAGAGAGGTCAGCACGCCGGACTAACCTATGCACCCAGAGGTCTTGGGCCATCGCCCTGGGCACCCTGCGCATTGTGAGACTGGCTGGGGTGCAGGCGTGACACTGAACTCGTCAGTGAAGTATCCAGCCCAATCCCGACAATCAGCCCGCACGGTGAATCATGATGTCTGACGAGCTTTCGGGTGAAACGTACATCGCAGAGGGCCCCATAACCATTATCCCGCATGGTGGTAGTGCGTATAGGGCACGTCGACCCACTCAGATCACAAACCCAAATCCAATAGGCTCATTTAGTATCACGCGGAGGCAATCAGAGTCTCTGATGCTCCGCCACAATATCACACTCGAGTGCCCTTCCGGCACACCCGACATCATAGATCCCCAGCGAGTACCCACCAGGGTGGACCCGCCTATAACAAAGGTCAAGGTAACCGTGTGGTCATAACATCAAGGGGGGAAACCCGAGGAATCACCCTCGGTGGATTCCACTCGATGAAATCATCAGGGTGAACGTATGAGGCATCACCCTCGGATTCACACTGAAGGGTTGCACGACAGAGTCGTATCGGAATTGGAGAAGGAGGAATCACCCTCGATGACCATGACCGAACAGCTACACTGCGGAGTATTCATCAGGAGTGCGTTACGAGGTATCACCCTCGGCACTCGATAGTTACTATGCAGAGTCGTACAACTAAGGGGGGTGTGAAGTGAGGTGTCGGTCTCTGGTCGACGATCACGTTGATCAAGTCATCGATGATCGAGCAGGGGCAACAAGGGTAAGGTGGTGGGGGTCACTGATGGTTCACTACCAACCTATGCTAAACAGTTTATCATAGGCAGGTAAGGTAACAATGAACAGGTTACAACAGCAGGCTATGCATCAGAATAGGAGTATACATTAACAGTAGCAAAATCTAATGCAAGAAGGAGAAATGGAATGGGCGATATCTGGATGCTCAAGGGGGGCTTGCCTGGTTGCTCTGGCAAGAGAGAGAGGTCGTCAACGGGCTGCTCGTCTGGAGTGTAGTCGTATCCTGCGGCAACGTCATCGGTCTCGGCGTCTATCGAGAGAGAAGGAGGGGGGAAGAAACAATAAATTTACGGTAAAAATGCAAACAATATGACATGCCTAAATGATATGCCGGGGTGTTCTACTGCCTAACTAAATGAGTTAGTTAATTTAGGAATTTATTCGGATTTATTTAATTAAAGTTGGGCACTATTCATTTATTGGAATCGGTCTAAAAGTTCAATGTTCATATAGCTAGGGGCATCTGACAGGAATACGGAGGGCGTATTCGGGTTCGTATCGAAATTCTGAGCAACTTTCATATATAAATTATTTTCATCGGAGTTACGGATTATTTAATATGATTTTCTCAAGTTTTCATTAATTTTCTGAATTTAATTATTTATTTAAATTCAACATTATCCAAAACAGTGTAAAGTGACATCAGCATGACCTAAGCATGATGTCAGCAGGTCAAACCTGGCTGACCAGGGTCAAACCTGACCTATGGGACCCACATGTCATTGACACAGAATAAACCCAGGGTTAATTTTAAACTAAACTAACTAAACAGTGGGTGGACCCACATGTCATTGAGACATATTAATCAAAATTAATTTAAACTAATCATTTTAGTTAGTAACTAATTAACTGACCCGTTGACCAGGTCAACGGTCAACATGGCCCCACGGGCCCACCAGTCAGTGGCCCAGGGTGGGACCCAGGGGTCCACGTGGCAGGCCACGTCGGCCAGGGCGGCCGGAGCGCCTCCGGCGCACGCACGCATCGCGGCAGAGATCCGGTGCGGCCCGGGTTTCGCCTGTGGGTGGCCGTTTGCGACGTGGTCGGCGGCGTTGGAACCGCGCGAGGGCCGCGGTTCGAATGGTGGCGGCGGGGTGGCCGAAAAATGGACGGAGAGGGGCCGGCGACGACCCGAGCGGAGGTGAGCTCTGGTGAGCGAGGGAAACGGCGAGGCGAGGGGGTTTTGCGCGCGGGAACTACGCCATTCGAACGAGCGGACGCAGCGGCGATGAACCGAACCAAGGCGAGGCCAAATAGGCGACGGAGATGGCCGGACGATGAGGTGCGGCGGAGGGCCGAGCATGGTAACGTGGTGAGCTACCCTACGGCGGTCAAGCGAGCGCGCTGAGAGGCAGGGGAGGAAGGAGGAGCTCACAGTGGGGCGTAGCCATTCAGAGCGGGCGCGGGGAAGGCGTGGTGCAGCCGGAATCGACGGCGAACGGCGGCGGGGATCCGAGGAGGAAGAAGATGGCGCGGGGTCGATGTTGCGAGGACGGGCTTGGGGTCTTGGACGCGGAGGAAGGGGCGGGCGTCGGCGGACCTTTTAGACAGCGCGGGAGGACGAGCCGGCCCCGGTGGCCGCGTGGTTGACGGAGCAGTGGCGACGGTGCCGCTCGGTCTCTACTCTGGACCGATGGAGAGGACGGAGGAGAAGGGGAGAATGGCGAGGAGGAGCCAGGGTGAGCCAGGGCTCTGCCCCTTATCCACCACGAGTGGGCGAGGCCGCTGTCGAGCAGGAGGAGAGGGGGGCCAGGGCGCGGGCGAGCGTGCGCGCAGAGCGCTCGACAGCGAGGCGCGGGGTAAGCAGTAGGTAGGGGATGAGGTGGGGAGTGGGCTGGGCCGGCACTATGGACTCAGTCCAGTGCCCTGGGCCTTTTTCTTTTTCTTTGTTTCTGTTTTCTGTTTTCCTTTTCTTTTTTTTCTTTTTTGTCTTTTGTTTTTACTCCAATTGACTTTTGTAAAATTTGGCACTTGTTCAATTAATTGCTAGACATTATCTACTACTGCCAAAAATTGGTTTGGCGACAATTGGGGTTCACACAAATTTATAATAAATAAAATGTATTAAACCTTGTTGTTTTGGTAAAGTTAGAGCCACCTAATTAATTTATTAATTGTTGGTTACAATTTTAGAATAGTCTCTGTAATATTTGCTATTTATTGAACATTTTAGTTTCTATGTTGGACAACTTTTATTTTCCACTTTCATTTAAATTTGAATTTTGACTTAGGAGTTGAAATGCAATATGATGCAAATGATGATTTGGCACTGTTAATCATGCTGACTTGTCATTATCAAAAGTGATTACTGTGGCTAATGACATAGGGTGTTACAATTCTCCTCATCTATCAAGAATTCTCGTCCCGAGAATTAAGAGGAAGACTAAAAGAAAGCGGGGTATTCTTCACGAAGACGATCCTCGCATTCCCAAGTGGCTTCATCTTCAGAATGATTCGACCACTGAACCTTGAGGAATTTGATTGACTTCTGACGAGTTCGACGTTCAGCTTGATCAAGAACACGGATGGGATGTTCTGGATAAGACAGATCTTCCCGTAATTCAAGCATTTCGTGATCCACAGCTCGAATAAGATCCTTGAAGCAGCGACGGAGTTGGGATACATGAAAGACATCATGCACCTATGAAAGATTAGGCGGCAATTGCAACTGATATGCCACTTCTACTCGGCGGGCAAGAATACGGAACGGGCCAATGTAGCGAGGAGCTAACTTGCCCTTGATTCCAAATCGATGAGTGCCTTTCAACGGAGTGACGCGGAGGTAAGCTTGCTCGCCAGGTTGATAGACCATTTCCTAGTGCTTTCGGTCATAGTTGCTCTTCTGACGAGACTGAGCAGATTTCAAATGTTCACGGACAATGCGGACTTGTTCTTCAGCTTGTTGAATGATGTCTGGTCCGACGAGTGTGCGTTCCCCAGTTTCTGACCAATTCAAAGGGGTTCGACACTTACGTCCGTATAGAACTTCAAACGGTGCCATCTTCAGACTAGCTTGATAGCTATTGTTGTAAGAGAATTCGGCATACGGGAGAGATTCCTCCCATTTCTTACCGAAGGAGATGATGCAAGCTCGAAGCATATCTTTGAGCACTTGATTAACTCGTTCGACTTGACCCTGAGACTGAGGGTGAAAAGCGGTGCTGAAAGATAGATGAGTTCCCATAGCTTCTTGGAAACTATTCCAGAATCTGGAGGTAAAGAGGCTGCCACGATCCGAACTGATCTCGAAGGGAACACCGTGCAGTGACACAATTCGGGAAACATACAAGTCTGCTAGCTGACTAGCAGTGATTGTCTCTTTAACTGGCAGAAAGTGAGCAACCTTTGAGAACCGGTCGATGACGACAAAAATAGCATCATGACCCTTCTGAGATCTGGGAAAACCAGTAATGAAATCCATTTGGACTTTGTCCCATTTCCATTCAGGAATTTCAAGGGGTTGCAGAGTTCCAGCAGGCCTTTGATGTTCTGCTTTAATGCGGCGAGAGACGTCACACTCAGAGACATAACGAGCAATGTCTCGCTTCATATTAGGCCACCAGTATCTCTGAGAAATGTCACGGTACATCTTTGTGCTACCAGGGTGAATAGACAGAGGAGTGTCATGAGCTTCTTTCATAACATGTTCCCTCTCATCCTTGAACTTGGGTACGAAGAGACGGTGTTGGAAGAATAGGATCCCATCATCATCAAGATGGAATTCTGACGGCTTTCCTTTTTCGAGGTATCGCTTGATCCTTTCAACTTCAGAGTCATACCGTTGCATAGTCTTAATGCTGTGTTCTAAATCTGGTTCAACAACCAGGGTATTGAGATAACCCTGTGGAACAATATGGAGGTTCAACTTGCGAAGCTCTTCATGGAGAAGAGGCTGTGTTTCCTAAACCATAAGATTGCTGCTATAAGCCTTGCGACTCAAAGCATCGGCCATTACATTAGCCTTGCCAGGGGTATATGTGATATTCATATCATAATCGGCAATTGTTTCGAGCCATCTTTGTTGACGAAGGTTCAGATCTGGTTGAGTATATAAATACTTCAAACTTTGATGATCTGTGTATATCTTGCAACGGTTACCGAGAAGGTAATGTCGCCATAGCTTCAGGGCATAAATAACCGCAGAAAGTTCAAGATCATGCACGGGATAATTTTCTTCATGAGGACGCAATTGTCGGGAGGCATAAGCAATCACTTTGCGCTCTTGCATTAGGACACAGCCTAATCCTTGACGAGAGGCATCACAGTATATCACGGAATCCTTTTGGGAATCCGGGGGTGCTAGCACTGGGGCAGATGTTAACTTATCTTTTAGCGTCTGAAAGCTTTCTTGACATTTTTCTGTCCACTCAAATTTAACACCTTTGTGGAGCAGATTCGTCAATGGTTTTGCAATCTTGGAAAAGTTCACAACGAATCGACGGCAATAACTAGCGAGTCCGAGAAAACTTCTGACTTGCTTAACATTCTTCGGGGGAGTCCGGTCAAGAATAGCCTGAACACATTCAGGGTTAATAGCAATTCCATCCTTGGAAATCACATGACCCAGGTAGGTCACTTCAGATAACCAAAATTCACACTTGGAGAATTTAGCATACAACTGATGTTCTCGTAGCTTCTCCAATACAAGCCGAAGATGTTCAACATGTTCTTCTTCATTCTTGGAATATATAAGGATATCATCAAAATAAACCACGACAAATTTGTCGAGGTAATCCATGAAGATAGTTCATCAACCGGGAGAAAGTTGCTGGAGCATTGGTTAAGCCAAACGACATGACAGTGTACTCATATGAGCCATATCGAGTAACAAAGGTAGTCTTCGGGATATCCTCTTCATGAACACAGATCTGATAATAACCCAACCTCAAGTCGAGTTTCGAGAAGACAGAGGATCCAGCAAGCTGATCATAAAGATCATTGATCCAGGGTAGTGGGTATTTATTCTGGATTGTGGCTTGGTTAATGGGCCGGTAATCCTGAACCAATCGGTTAGTTCCATCCTTCTTCCTAACAAAGAGTGAAGGTGCTCCCCAAGTAGAGGAACTGGGGCGGATGAAACCTTTCCTAAGTGACTTGTCAATTTCTTCCTTAAGCTCGAGAAGGTGGTGCGGAGGCATCTTATAAGGACGTTTCGCAATAGGGACAGTGCCAGGCTTCAAGTCAATGACAAACTCGACAGCTCTAGCCGGGGGTATTCCTGGAAGTTCTTCCAGAAAGACATCCGAAAAATCTTGAACGACAGGAACGTTCTCGATTCCTTCTAGAGGTGAAGCGTTCAAAGCATTCAGAACATATATCTGAGCTTCAGCGTTCCGAGTAATGCAGGCGGTGTAGTTCACTATCTCATCGGAGGGGTGAAGAAGTTGGATGACTTTTGTGGCACAATTGATCGAAGCAATGTGAGCTTTCAACCAATCCATTCCGAGTATGAGGTCTATGGTGGAAGACTTCAAGACGATGGGTGAGGCAAGGAATTCCAACCCTTTAATTTCGACGGTAACGTCAGGTGCTATCACGTCAGCATGACAATGACCTCTGGGAGTTTTAATGACAAACGGAGTATGCATCTTCTCATATCGAATGCCATGCATGAATGCAAATTTTCCAGAGATGAATGAATGTGATGCTCCTGAATCAAATAAAACAGAAGCAGGTACTGAGTTAACGAGAAGGGTACCCATCACAGTAGCAGGTTGATCCTGGATTTCTTCAATGTCAATGTTGTAAGCGTGTCCACGACCATGTGTAGCAGACCCAGTATTATAGTTGCGGGTCTGATTGTTGCCATGACCATTGCCATGGCCAGTACGAGGAAAAGCCAACTGATTCTGAGTCTGGCGGCAGTCTTTAGCCTGGTGACCTGGTTTGCGGCACTTAAAGCACAGACCATCTTCAGGACGAAGAGGAGCATTGTTTTGAATAGCTTGAGCTCTTGGCTGCCTCGGTGGAGGAGGAGGCAGACGTGGTGCAGCATAGTTGTTCTTTGGTGCAGAGGTATTTGGATGGAACACGTTGTTGGGAATCCAGACTCGACGCTTTTGTGCTGAGCCCGAAGATGAGCCAGCATCACGATGGCGCTTCTGTGAGTCCTTGTGCTTCATCTGAGCGGTTTCAGCCAGTATAGCCTTCTTCACTAGAGTTGAAAAGTCATTCAAGTCTTGAGCAGCAAGGGCAAGCTCGAGGTCTGGGTGTAGTCCATTATGGAACTTCTCTTGTCTACGGGCATCTGTGGCGATGTCTTCTTCAGCATAGCTGGAGAGGTCAAGTAATTCCCACTGATAAGCTTCAACAGTCTTGTTGCCCTGAGTGAGGTTGCGGAACTGGGTCTTCATCTATTCCATAATTGCTTGAGGGATGTAACGTGCACGAAAAGCAGCCTGGAACTCATACCAGGTAATGACTGTTCCAGCAGGCAGTGTACGCTTGTGTGTGTCCCACCATTGAGCAGCGGGACCCTTTAGGAAAAAGGCCATGAAGGTGACGAAGTTGGCAGGGGCGACATTAGCAGACTCCATCTCGTGAGTGATGTCGCGAAGCTAGTCATCAGCATCCAGTGGCTTGTCAGAGTTGCGGAACTGAGTGGGGTTGAATCGCATAAACTCCGACAGAGTTATTGAAGGAGGGTTCTGGTTCTGGTTGTTCTGATGTGGAAACTGAGCCATAATTCCAGTCATGAACTGGCGGTTGAGCTCGAATTGTTGCATCATGGCTGCCATATAGTCTGGCGGTGGTGGGTGTTCAGGGCCACGACCATGACCACGACCACCTGGTCTAACCATCCTGCTAAGTATCAACAGGGGGTAGTTTAGTAAAAGCAATTGCGAGTGTTTAGCGACACGCATGATTTAACTCGACAACAATTTAAGCAGTGTAACAGATACATAACAGTAGTCAATTAAGACATACAGATCCATACACAAAGTCAGGTACATGCGGACAGCATAACGGCGCAAATTAAAAGCTAGACATACTAGGCGGCGCGGAGGCACGCGGTAAGGAGGTACACAACGAGACATAGCAAAGGCTACATCAACGTCGGGGAAAACCACTGTAACGGGGTAACTGCGAGTGCGGACGACGAATGTTCGTCGCGCTAGGATCCTGCGCTCCATGTGCACTCTGATGCAGAACCCGGTCTCATCGAATGACAACTCGGAGTATAATACAACTCGGAGAGAAAGGTTAAACAAAATAATGGAAAGGAAAATGATTATCAGACTAATCAGATCAATGACAGGGAAATCGCACAGATATCCAGCTCTCCGGGTAGACGGGATTTACGAGATCCTAAGTGTCGGCGTTAGTAAAATTTATTTAACCCGAATAGAAGAGAGATCAGATTCCCAGAGTATAGACGAGGAATAAAAGATCCTAATACCACCCAGTTGGCGACGTGGGCCCATAAGCCACACAGCCAAGTTAGTAAATTAGTTTTTCGATGTCTAGACTCAACTTCGGCCAAGGAATTTGGAAAGGGGCTTCCTACAGGCAGTCGGCTCTGATACCAACTTGTGACGCCCCTGACTCAATCATGCACTAATCATACACGCAAACATGCATGATCAAGCACAGGGACTCACGGGAAGATATCACAACACAACTCTAACACAAATAAATGGAGATCCACAATATTACAGACCAGGGATCCGAAGATCCGAATACAAAAGTCAGTCATACAAATATTATCTGAGTACAGACATAGTTAGACAAGTTTTGCCTTAAGAAGGCTAGCACAAACAATGACTCTAGATCAAAAAGCGTAGGCCTCCTGCCTGGGAGCCTCCGATCCTACTCCTGGTCGGCTGGCTCGATCCAGTAGTAAGTGCTATTTGGACCCTCCTGGTAGTAAGCTCCTGAGGTGGCATCTGGCTCCTGGACTCCATCGTCTGATGTATCATCAAGGTGGGGTATGGGGAAAAGAGAAAGTAAAGCAACCATGAGTACTCATCTGAAGTACTCAGCAAGCAAGGATCTATACTACATATGCAACATTATCAATGGAGAAAGGCTGTATATGTGGACTGGGCTGCAGAAATGCCAGAATAGAGAGAAGGCCTAGTCCTATCGAAGACTAGCATCTTCATGAAGCCATCATCTTGCAGTAGTAGAAGAGAGTAGAATAGCATTTTATTTAGCAAACATGTTGAAGCAAAGCCTAGAGATCCTTCCTCGACTCCCAGCGAGAAAGCGATCCCGAAGCTTCAATTAAGTAACAAGTATCCAGTTCAAGTAGTAGATCGGGATACACAAACTTAGCGTCCTTTACCGTAGGACCGGCTATCGATAGATAATTCATCCCTGTAGGGGTGCACTACTGTTACCCAACACGCTCGATCACCTCTGGCCGGACACACTTGCTGGGTAATGCCTGGCCTCGGGAGATCAACACGAAGCAGCGCCCTACCTAGGCTCGGAAGAGAGGTCAGCACGCCGGACTAACCTATGTGTCGTGGTTTTGTCATGGCAGATGTCCTAGAGAAAGGACTTAGTCGTGGAGCCATCACGACGGGTTAGCTTAAAGGGGTTAAAGCGGACAAAGGACGCAGAGAGTTTATACTGGTTCAGCCCCTTGCGGTGAAGGTAAAGGCCTAGTCCAGTTGTTGTGGAATTGCTAGGGTTTCGATGACCAGGGAGCGAATCCGCTATGCCTGGCTCTCGAGTTGTTGTCCCTCTTAAACCTCCGCCGGGTCGTCCCCTTATATACATGGGTTGACGCCCGTCGGTTTACAGAATCCCGAGGCCGGCTCATAAACGTGTACGGCTCGGTCTCTACTCTTTTCTTATCTTACAAGTTACATATAATATGGCGGTTTACACCTACAAGCCCTTAATCCGCCTTTGGGCCCTGGGCCTTCATAAAGCACCATACTCCTTGTCTTCATGGGCTTCAAATATAAATAAATCATTATGGGGATAACCCGGCCTCTCCTAGCCGGTTTACGCCCAGTAATAATATCCCCAACATTAGGCCCCAGATTGATTTGAACTTGTTCACATCAATCTTCAATACCTGACTTGTCACAATCTTGCATCACTTGTCTGATAAACCTTGCTGTAACCCGCCATGACGTCAGTTCACAGAATTTTCTTAAGCCGCCATGACGTCGCTTCACATTAACCTCGCACGTGGCCCAGAACATCTTAACTGATCTTTATCTTAATAACCGTCCCGAGAATCGAGGCGTCCATATAGCCATATGATGATTTTGGCCTCCTCGATTCCCGCGCATGCCTTGTATCCACCCCCTTATAAATAGGGACAGGGGTCCTTATCAATTCCCCCCTTGTTTCCTCCTTCGTCTTCCTCCTTCGCACAGCCGCACCAGCGCTCAAGCTCCGCCGCCGCGACCTCCGACCGCCGCATCAACGCAGTCCGCTGCATCGACCTGATCGGATCAGAAAATCACGATGCCTCTCCGCTGTTCCTTTTATACTGGTAAGCCTTCTCTCCTTCCACCCTAGATCTTATCATTAGGGTTTGTACTCATCGGAGTTCTTCGAAGTTCTAGAGCTGTTCTTCCCTGTTCTTCTCAGTAGCGCAAATGGAAAGTTAGATCTGATATTTTTCGGTGCTTTTGTAGTTAAAGCTCCCTTTTTGCCCATTAGAGCATGCCTTTCATACAGAAAAACTCATCTGAACCTGATGAACTGTTTAAGTACCTGAAGTTTAGGTCTGAGTATATTCTAGTTTTCTGTCGCGCCGCAGATCCGAATTTATCATATCACTTTGTGAAACTTGTTTTTCCCTCATTTAGGTATTTTAGATCTGTTATCTTTCATACCAATATAGGCGGTTTAGCTTTGTCAAAGAACAATAATCCGGTAGGCATCATTAGTCCCCTCTTAAACCGCCGATTCATTGATCTTTGCACCTTCTCCACTGTCAGACTCCGGTTTAGTAATATCAAACTCCGGTTTTACAATATGTATATACCTCTGCTTCTGCTTATCTTGCATTGCTTTATGCTCGCCCGTCATAAATCTTAAACCGGCAATAAATGTGTTTCAGCTTCCCATTGAGATGGCCAAACAAGTTTACGAGTGCAACTGGGTTCCTTCCCGGGTTACGGAAGAGCAATTAAACATATGTGTCACAACTGGAGCTTTAGCCAAGAAAGAAGTCATCCACTGGAGTGCCCCTGGTCCGGAAAATCCTCCTGAACCCAAGGACGGAGAAGTAGTTGTATTTACTGACCATCTGGGTCGAGGCTTTAGCCCTCCTGGTTCAAAAAATTTTCGGGATGTGCTGGCCAGCTTCCAACTCCACCCTCAAGATATTGGACCAAACTCTGTGTCCAATATTTGCAATTTCCAAGTATTTTGTGAGGCCTATCTTCAAGAGGAACCCACAGTTGAACTGTTCAGGGATTTCTTTTACTTAAACCGTCGCACAGAGTTCACAGACGGACCCAACACTAAGCTTGGTGGAATGGCAATTCAAAAGAGGAAGGATGTCAGCTTCCCTCATGCCAAGCTTCATAGTCACCCCAAGGACTGGAATCAGACTTGGTTTTACTGCAAAGACACATCTCCAACTGATGAAAATCCTCTGCCGGGTTACCGTCCCCATCGGCTTAGCAACACTCATCCCTTCCCTCAAAGGCTGACTACCAAGGAACGGTCCAACTATGCACCACAACTGTCAAAGCTCAGAGCCTTTATGGCAAACTGTTTGACAGGTGTCGACTTTGTTCGCTGTTGGATAACTTGGAGCATTCTGCCCTTAAGCCGGCGCCCCGGTTTAATGTGTGACTAGACAAGGGATTTGAAAGACCCTCAACGACACATCGACATTCAGCTAACAGAAGCCGAAATTACTGAGGCTGTCAAGAAAATACTGAATGAACCAGAAGCTGTCTGTAGCTAGACCGGGTTAAGCCCTTTTTGCGTCTCCAACAGGCCGCCCACTGTAAGAATCACAACTTTCTTGTTTTAGCTTACCCCTTTTCAAATAGTCTCAAAATTTTGTCCATCTTTCACAGGGCGATGACCCATTCTGGAAGAAAAAACCACAGGATAAACCGGCCAAACCACTTCGCCCGAAGACCAAGGTCACCAAGAAACCTGCCAAGAAGAGGACCATTGAATCTTCTGAACCAAATGCTGACGCGGATCTGGCTAATCCGGACTCAGAGGTAGAACTTGACTCTCTTGGTTCTTTCTTCATACACCTTATTGACAACGACTGTTATCAGGGCGACGCCGAAGGCAGCCAGGCTGACGATGCAGAGGTAACTATCCTTTCTTCCGGTTCAGACCCTCTGCCAACACAGAAACTCCGTCAAGCAAACCGGAAAATAAAATTTTCTCACCCCTTAGCTCACTTGGACCCAAACTTTCTTTTGAAGAAACAGCAACACGAAGCCCGCCGCACAACCCAGCATAGTGGCCAGGTAGTTACCTCTGCCGGTTTACCGAACACTCCAGTCCAGAAACGTCGAACAGAGGTCTCTTATACTCCTGATATTTCTTGCCCCAAGGCGGGTTGTTTTCGACAGCCCCTTAATCCGTCTGATTCAAATTATCAGGGAACACCTAATTCGTCCTCTGGCGAGTCAACGGCCACACAACTTCCAACCCTCAAGACGGTCCATGGGTAGGTTATGCTTTAATCTTATCCTTAATGTGTCATGTTTGCATACTGTACTGACCTTTATGCTTGTTCTTCTCAGTGCCAAGCCTAGACCCAGTAAGAAGGCCCGGTTAAATAGACCGTCTGATGACAATGTGGATATTGAACCGGAGAAGACTCCAGATCCGGAAAGAACAAATATTGATGTTACACATGATGATCCACCGTCTCAAGATTATAACTTCATAGTTTAACAAACAGAAGTTGACACCACAGGCCACACTGATAAACCGACTAGCCCGGCTCGCGCGGATGATAAACCGTCAACTCCCGTGAAGGCGGCTGATGATAAAGAAGATGATATTATGATTACTGGCATCGGACACACCGCTCCTGGCAATCCTGTTGCTTTATCGAAGCATAGTGCCAAGGACGAGGTTTCTGCTATGGGCAAAGGCAAATGGAACACAGATTTGTCAACCTATGCTCACCTCAACGCCCAAGACATCCATTCTGGTTTTTTAAACCGCCTGTACACGAGCCGCGACTTTGAAGCCGGTTTAGTGAATCTAATGAAGGAGCGATATGAGGTAACTGCATAACTGCTTCTCTCTTGTGTTCAATTCCAAATATTAACTCCAGTAGCCCCCAAGTACCGGTTTATGATAATCATCTAAACTGGGACTTTGTAATATCTCAACTTTTCATGCTTATCCTCTAAGGGCCGGGTTATCTTTCTAAGATGAAACGGTACCTTATAATTGCAATATTACAGCTTTCGCCGGTATAGTCCCCAAGGGCCGGTTTAACTGATGAAGATGAACCGGGACCTTTAGAAGAATACTCATAATGTCACTTTGAGCAAGCATACATTAGCCCCCAAGTGCCAAGAGTAATACTTGTATTGCACTTGGGACTTGCAAAAACTTCTGATTACGAGCAAATATGCATTAGCCCCCAAGTATTAGGTGCATAACTTGTTATGTGCTTGGTACTTCAAATATGCACTGCCAATTCATGATATGTTTGTCTCTTATAGGCTGAGCTGAGCAAAAAGGAAACTCAAACCGCTGATCTGCAAGAAAACATCAAATCCCAGCAGGCAGAAACCTCCAAAACCAAAGCTGAGCTTACCAGTGCCTTAGCCGCTATGGAGAAGCTGAAGGAGAGTTTTAACAAGGAGCGGGCGGATTGGGACAAAGAAAAATCCGCATTGCAAAAAAGAGCCGAGGACGCAGAAGCAGCTCTCAAACCGGTGGTGGATGAGCTAACTGGTGTAAAGCGGCAAATACATGCCATGACTGCTGCTGTGTTTGGTAAATATCCTGGCTTTAAAATTTCAACATATCATCCCATACATTGCCGGTTTACTGATGTTTGTAATGGCGCAGGAACTCGCATTAGTCATCTGGGCTATGACGTACAGAAGAAGCTAAGCATGATGTGGGTGCCAACTGTCGTGGTTTTGTCATGGCAGATGTCCTAGAGAAAGGACTTAGTCGTGGAGCCATCGCGACGGGTTAGCTTAAAGGGGTTAAAGCGGACAAAGGACGCAGACAGTTTATACTAGTTCAGCCCCTTGCGGTGAAGGTAAAGGCCTAGTCCAGTTGTTGTGGAATTGCTAGGGTTTCGATGACCAGGGAGCGAATCCGCTATGCCTGGCTCTCGAGTTGTTGTCCCTCTTAAACCGCCGCCGGGTCGTCCCCTTATATATATGGGTTAACACCCGTCGGTTTATAGAATCCCGAGGCCGACTCATAAACGTGTCCGGCTCGGTCTCTACTCTTTTCTTATCTTACAAGTTACATATAATATGGCGGTTTACACCTACAAGCCCTTAATCCGCCTTTGGGCCCTGGGCCTTCATAAAGCGCCATACTCCTTGTCTTCATGGGCTTCAAATATAAATAACTCATTATGGGGATAACCCGGCCTCTCCTGGCCGATTTAGGTCCAGTAATAATATCCCCAACACTATGCACCCAGAGGTCTTGGGCCATCGCCCTGGGCACCCTGCGCGTTGCGAGACTGGCTGGGGTGCATGCGCGACACTGAACTCGTCAGTGAAGTATCCAGCCCAATCCTGACAATCAGCCCGCACGGTGAATCGTGACGTCTGATGAGCTTTCGGGAGAAACGTACATCGCAGAGGGCCCCATAACCATTATCCCGCGTGGTGGTAGCGCATATAGGGCACGTCGACCCACTCAGATCACAAACCCAAATCCAATAGGCTCATTTAGTATCACGCGGAGGCAATCAGAGTCTCTGATGCTCTGCCACAATATCACACTCGAGTGCCCTTCTGGCACACACGACATCATAGATCCCTAGCGGGTACCCACCAGGGTGGACCCGCCTGTAACAAAGGTCAAGGTAACCGTGTGGTCATAACATCAAGGGGGGAAACCCGAGGAATCACCCTCGGTGGATTCCACTCGATGAAATCATCAGGGTGAACGTATGAGGCATCACCCTCGGATTCACACTGAAGGGTTGCACGACAGAGTCGTATCGGAAGTGGAGAAGGAGGAATCACCCTCGATGACCACGACCGAACAGCTACACTGCAGAGTATTCATCAGGAGTGCGTTACGAGGTATCACCCTCGGCACTTGATAGTTACTATGCAGAGTCGTACAACTAAGGGGGGTGTGAAGTGAGGTATCGGTCTCTGGTCGACGATCACGTTGATCGAGTCATCGATGATCGAGCAGGGGCAACAAGGGTAAGGTGGTGGGGGTCACTGATGGTTCACTACCAACCTATGCTAAACAGTTTATCATAGGCAGGTAAGGTAACAATGAACAGGTTACAACAGCAGGCTATGCATGAAAATAGGAGTATACATTAACAGTAGCAAAATCTAATGCAAGAATGAGAAATGGAATGGGCGATATCTGGATGCTCAAGGGGGGGGGGCTTGCCTGGTTGCTCTGGCAAGAGAGAGAGGTCGTCAACGGGCTGCTCGTCTGGAGTGTAGTCGTTACCTGCGGCAACGTCGTCGGTCTCGGTGTCTATCGAGAGAGAAGGAGGGGGGAAGAAACAATAAATTCACGGCAAAAATGCAAACAATATGACATGCCTAAATGATATGCCGGGGTGTTCTACTGCCTAACTAAATGAGTTAGTTAATTTAGGAATTTATTCGGATTTATTTAATTAAAGTTGGGCACTATTCATTTATTGGAATCGGTCTAAAAGTTCAATGTTCATATAGCTAGGGGCATCTGACAGGAATACGGAGGGCGTATTCGGGTTCGTATCGAAATTCTGAGCAACTTTCATATATAAATTATTTTCATCGGAGTTACGGATTATTTAATATGATTTTCTAAAGTTTTTATTAATTTTCTGAATTTAATTATTTATTTAAATTCAACATTAACCAAAACAGTGTAAAGTGACGTCAGCAGGTCAAACCTGGCTGACCAGGGTCAAACCTGACCTGTGGGACCCACATGTCATTGACACAGAATAAACCCAGGGTTAATTTTAAACTAAACTAACTAAACAGTGGGTGGACCCACATGTCATTGAGACATATTAATCAAAATTAATTTAAACTAATCATTTTAGTTAGTAACTAATTAACTGACCCGTTGACTAGGTCAACGGTCAACATGGCCCCACGGGCCCACCAGTCAGTGGCCCAGGGGTCCACGTGGTAGGCCACGTCGGCCAGGGTACTCCTGGATCATGGTATAGTTGGTACTCCTGGATCTCCAAGTTTCTTTGGTATTCCGCCCTTAAAAGTATAATTAGCAAGCATGGTGGAAATTTCAGCTTTCGGTATCTTTCTTTTATTAGTAACAATATCCTTCATATACTTAGCATAAGGGGACATTTTCAGCATATCAGTCAAATGCATACGCAAAAAGATAGGTCTAATCATTTCAGCAAAGCGCTCAAAATCCTCATCATCCTTTTTCTTGGATGGCTTAGGAGGAAAGGGCATGGGTTTCTGAACCCATAGTTATCTTTCTTTACCATGTTTCCTAGCAACGAAGTCTCTCTTATCATAACGTTGATTCTTTGATTGTGGGTTATCAAGATCAACAGCAGGTTCAATCTCTACATCAGTATCATTACTAGGTTGAGCATCAACAGTAACATCATCATTAACATTATTACTAGGTTCATGCTCATTATCAGATTGTGTCTCAGCATCAGAAATAGAAATATCATTTGGATTCTCAAGTGTATCTATAACAGGTTCACTAGAAGCATGCAAACTCCTATCAGTTTTCATTTTCTTTTTATTACTAGGACTAGGTGCATCTGTATTAGTTCTCTGAGAATCTTGCTCAACTCTCTTAGGATGGCCCTCAAGATACAAAGGTTCCTGGGTCATCCTACCACCTCTAGTCATAACCCTAACAGCATTATCATTATTCTTACTATTCAACTCATTAAGCAAATCATCCTGTGGCTTAAGTACTTGTTCTACTTGAGTTGTAACCATGAAAGCATGTTTACTAATAAGCTTAAGATCATTAACAGTTCTACTCATATAATCACCCAAGTGGTCAAGCATGTAAGCATTACGTTTCAATTGTCTACTAACATAAGCATTGAAGTTTTCTTGTTTAATAATAAAATTATCGAATTCATCCAAGCATTGACTAGCAGACTTATTATGAGGAATATCACCTTCATCAAATCTATAGAGAGAGTTTACCTCTACTACCTGTGTCGGGTTATCAAGACCATGTATTTCTTCAATAGGCGGTAAATTCTGAACATCTTCAGCTTTAATACCTTTTTCTTTCATAGATTTCTTTGCCTCTTGCATATCTTCAGGACTTAAAAATAGAATACCTCTTTTCTTCGGAGTTGGCTTAGGAATTGGTTCAGGAAGTGTCCAATCATTATCATTACTCAATATATTATTCAATAGCAATTCAGCTTGCTCAACAGTTCTTTCCCTGAAAACACAACCAGCACAAATATCCAGGTGGTCTCTGGAAGCATCAGTTAGTCCATTATAAAAGATATCAAGTATTTCATTTTTCTTGAGAGGATGATCAGGCAAAGCATTAAGTAATTGGAGAAGCCCCCCCCCCCCCCAAGCTTGTGGGAGACTCTCTTCTTCAATTTGCACAAAGTTAAATATTTCCTTTAAGGCAGCTTGTTTCTTATGAGCAGGGAAAATATTTTTCCGAGAAGTAGTAAATCATATCCTGGGGACTACGCACACAACCAGGAGCAAGAGAATTAAACCATAACTTAGCATCACCCTTTAATGAGAAAGGAAACAATTTAAGAATATAGTAATAGCTAATTTTTTCCTCATGAGCAAATAGGGTGGCTATATCATTCAATTTAGTAAGATGTGCCACAACAGTTTCAGATTCATAACCATAGAAAGGATCAGATTCAACCAAAGTAATTAACTCAGGATCGGCAGAGAATTCATAATCCTTATCAGTAACAAAGATTGGTGAAGTAGCAAACTTTGGATCATATTGCATTCTAGCATTCAAAGATTTTTCTTTCAGCTTAGCTAACAGTTTCTTAAGATCATCTCTATCATTGCAAGCAAAAAAGTCTCTAGCAGTTTCTTCATCCATAATATAACCCTCAGGTACAACAGACAATTCATATCTAGGGGGAGAATCATAATCTTCAGTTTCAATAATATCATCAGCTTCAGTAATTTCATTCTCTCTAACCCTAGCAAGTTGTTCATCAAGAAATTCACCTAGTGGCACAGCATTATCAAGCAAAGAAGTAGTATCATCATAAGAATCATTCATAGCAGAAGTGGCATCATCAATAACATGCGACATATCGGAATCAATAGCAGGTGTAGGTGTCGCAAGCTTACTTAAAACAGAAGGTGAATCAAGTGCAGAGCTAGACGGCAGTTCCTTACCTCCCCTCGTAGTTGAGGGAAAAATCTTGGTTCTTTGATCTTTCAAATTCCTCATAGTGATCAACAGATATAAATCCCAAGTGACTCAGAGAATAGAGCTATGCTCCCCGGCAACGGCACCAGAAAAAGGTCTTGATAACCCACAAGTATAGGGGATCGCAACCGTTTTCGAGGGTAGAGTATTCAACCCAAATTTATTGATTCGACACAAGGGGAGCCAAAGAATATTCTCAAGTATTAGCAGCTGAGTTGTCAATTCAACCACACCTGAAAGACTTCATATCTGCAGCAAAATATTTAGTAGCAAAGTAGTATGGAAGTAACGGTAACAGTGGCAAAAGTAACAGTAGCAGTTTTGTAGCAATTGTAATAGTGGCAACGGAAAAGTAACTTAGCAAAGATCAATATGAAACGAACTCGTAGGCAATGGATCAATGATGGATAATTATGTCGGATGGCATTCATCATGCAATAGTTATAACATAGGGTGACACAGAACTAGCTCCAATTCATCAATATAATGTAGTCATGTATTTCGAATATAATCATACGTGCTTATGGAAAAGAACTTGCATGACATCTTTTATCCTACTCTCCCGTGGCAGCGAGGTCCTATTGGAAACTAAGGGATATTAAGGCCTCGTTTTAATAGAGAACCGGACCAAAGCATTAGCACTTAGTGAATACATGAACTCCTCAAACTACGGTCATCACCGGGAAGTGTCCCGACTATTGTCACTCCGGGGTTGCCGGATCATAACACGTAGTAGGTGACTATAACTTGCAAGATAGGATCAAGAACACAAATATATTCATGAAAACATAATAGGTTCAGATCTGAAATCATGGCACTCGGGCCTAGTGACAAGCATTAAGCATCGCAAAGTCATAGCAACATCAATCTTAGAACATAGTGCATACTAGGGATCAAACACTAACAAAACTAACTCAATTACATGGTAAATCTCATCCAACCCATCACCGTCCAGCAAGCCTACGATAGGATTACTCATGCACGGCGGTGAGCATCATGAAATTGGTGATGGAGGATGGTTGATGATGACGATGGCGACGATTTCCCCTCTCCGGAGCCCAAAACGGACTCCAGATTTGCCCTCCCGAGGAAGAACAGGAGGTGGCGGCGGCTCCGTATCGTAAAACGCGATGAATCCTTCTCTCTGATTTTTTTTCTCCCCGAACGTGAATATATGGAGTTGGAGTTGAGGAAGGTGGAGCTCCGTGGGACCCACAAGACAGGGGGCGCCCAGGGGGGTAGGGCGCGCCCCCACCCTTGTGGACAGCTGGTGGGTCCCCTTCCGTTGATTCTTTCGCCAATATTTTTTATATATTCCAAAAATATTCTCCATGGATTTTCAGGTCATTCCGAGAACTTTTATTTCTGCACAAAAATAACACCATGGCAATTCTGCAGAAAACAGCGTCAGTCCGGGTTAGTTCAAGTCAAATCATGCAAATTAGAGTCCAAAACAAGGGCAAAAGAGTTTGGAAAAGTAGATACGATGGAGACATATCAATCACCAAGCTACTAGAACTTCGTGATGAACTATAATATGCAAGGGATGACGAAAATGATTCCCGAGCTCTTCGCGATGCTGAAATCGGCAAAGGTAGAAATCAAGAAAAAGTATCAAGTGTTGATGGTTAAACAAGACCACTAGTTTCAAGAAAAAGGGCAAGGGAAAGAAAGGGAACTTCAAGAAGAATGGAAAGCAAGTTGCCACTCCCGGGAAGAAGCCCAAAGCTGGACCCAAGCTTGAAACTGAGTGCTTTTACTGCAAAGGAAATGGTCACTGGAAGCGGAACTGCCCCAAATACTTGGTGGATAAGAAGGATGGCAAAGTGAACAAAGGTATATATGATATACATGTTATTGATGTATACCTTACTAGTGTCCGTAGTAGCCCCTGGGTATTTGATACCGGTTCAGTTGCTAAGTAACTCAAAACAGGAGTTGCAGAATGAACAGAGACTAGTTAAGGGCGAGGTAACGATGTGTGTTGGAAGTGATTCCAAGGTTGCTACGATCACCATCGCACACTCCCTCTACCTTCGGGATTAATGTTGAACCAAAATAAATGTTATTTGGTGTTTGCGTTGAGCATGAATATGATTAGATCATGTTTATTGCAATACGGTTATTCATTTAAGTCAGAGAATAATTATTGTTCTGTTTACATGAATAAAACCTTCTATGGTCATACACCCAATGTGAATGGTTTATTGAATCTCGATCGTAGTGATACACATATTCATAATATTGATGCCAAAAGATGCAAAGTTGATAATGATAGTGCAACATGTTTGTGGCACTGCCGTTTAGGTCATATTGGTGTAAAGCGCATGAAGAAACTCCATGAGGATGGACTTTTGAAATCACTTGATTATGAATCATTTGATACTTGTGAACCATGCCTCATGGGCAAGATGACTAAAATTCCGTTCTCCGGAACAATGGAGCGAACTAATGACTTATTGGAAATAATACATACCGATGTATGCGGTCCAATGAGTATTGAAGCACGCGGCGGGTATCGTTATTTTCTGACCTTCACAGATGATTTGAGTAGATATGGGTATGTCTACTTGATGAAACATAAGTCTGAGACATTTGAAAAGTTCAAAGAATTTCAGAGTGAAGTAGAGAATCATCGTAACAAGAAAATAAAGTTTCTATGATCTGATCGCGGAGGCGAATATTTGAGTTACGAGTTTGGCCTTCATTTAAAACAATGTGGAATTGTTTCACAACTCACGCCACCTGGAACACCACAGCGTAATGGTGTGTCCGTACATCGTAACCGTACTTTATTGGATATGGTGCGATCTATGATGTCTCTTACCGATTTTACCACTATCATTTTGGGGTTATGCATATATTAGAGACAGCCACATTCACATTAAATAGGGCACCGTCTAAATCCGTTGAGACAACACCGTATGAACTGTGGTTTGGCAAGAAACCTAAGCTGTCGTTTCTTAAAGTTTGGGGTTGCGACACTTATGTCAAAAAGGCTTCAGCCTGATAAGCTCGAACCAAAATTGGAGAAGTGTGTCTCCACAGATCCGAAGGCAAGATCTTTGTTGTTAAGAATGGATCCTTTCTAGAGAAGGAGTTTCTCTCAAAAGAGGTGAGTGGGAGGAAAGTAGAACTTGATGAGGTAATTGTACCTTCTCTCGAATTGGATAGTAGCACATCAGAGAAATCCGTTCCCGTGATGCCTACACCAACTAGAAAGGAAGCTAATGATGATGATCATGAAACTTCGGATCAAGTTACTACTGAACTTCGTAGGTCAAACAGAGCACATTCCCCACCAGAGTGGTACGGTAATCCTGTCCTGGAAGTCATGTCACTAGACCATGGCGAACCTACGAATTATGAAGAAGCTATGATGAGCCCAGATTCTGATAAATGGCTTGAGGCCATGAAATCTGAGATAGGATCCATGTATGAGAACAAAGTATGGACTTTGGTGGATTTGCCCGATGATCGGCAAGCCATTGAGAATAAATGGATCTTCAAGAAGAAGACAGACGCTGATGGTAATGTCACTATCTACAAAGCTCGACTTGTTGCAAAAAGGTTTTCGACAAGTTCAAGGAGTTGACTACGATGAGACTTTCTCACCCGTAGCAATGCTTAGTCTGTCCGAATCATGTTAGCAATTGCCGCATTTTATGAAATCTGGCAAATGGACGTCAAAACTGCATTCCTTAATGGATTTCTTAAAGAAGAGTTGTATATGATGCAACCAGAAGGTTTTGTCGATCCTAAATGTGCTAACAAAGTGTGCAAGCTCCAGCGATCCATCTATGGACTGGTGCAAGCATCTCGGAGTTGGAATATACGCTTTCATGAGGTGATCAAAGCATATGGTTTTATACAGACTTATGGTGAAGCATGTATTTACAAGAAAGTGAGTGGGAGCTCTGTAGCATTTCTAATATTATATGTGGATGACATATTGCTGATTGGAAATGATATAGAATTTCTGGATAGCATAAAAGGATACTTGAATAAGAATTTTTCAATGAAAGACCTTGGTGAAGCTGCTTACATATTGGGCATCAAGATTTATAGAGATAGGTTAAGATGCTTGATAATACTTTCATTGAGTACATACCTTGACAACATTTTGAAGGAGTTCAAAATGGATCAGTCAAAGAAGGAGTTCTTGCCTGTATTGTAAGGTGTGAAGTTGAGTAAGACTCAAAACCCATCCACGGCAAAATATAGAGAGAGAATGAAAGTCATTCCCTATGCCTCTGTCATAGGTTCTATAAAGTATGCCATGCTATGTACCTGACCTATTGTGTGCCTTGCCATGAGTTTGGCAAGGGGGTACAATAGTGATCCAGGAGTAGATCACTGGACAGCGGTTAAAATTATCCTTAGGTACCTAAAGAGGACTAAGGAAATGTTTCTCGGTTATGGAGGTGATAAAGAGTTCGTCGTAAAGAGTTACGTTGATGCAAGCTTTGACACCGATCCGGATGACTCTGAGTCTCGATCTAGATACATATTGAAAGTGGGAGCAATTAGCTAGAGTAGCTCCATGCAGAGCATTGTAGACATAGAAATTTCCAAAATACATACGGATCTGAATGTGACAGACCCGTTGACTAAACCTCTCTCACAAGCAAAACATGATCACACCTTAGTACTCTTTGGGTGTTAATCACATGGCAATGTGAACTAGATTATTGACTCTAGTAAACTCTTTGGGTGTTGGTCACATGGCGATGTGAACTATGGGTGTTAAATCACATGGTGATGTGAACTAGATTATTGACTCTAGTGCAAGTGGGAGACTGATGGAAATATGCCCTAGAGGCAATAATAAAATGGTTATTATTATATTTCCTAAATCATGATAAAGGTTTATTATTCATGCAAGAATTGTATTGATCGGAAACTTAAATACATGTGCGAATACATAAACAAATACCGTGTCCCTAGTAAGCCTCTACTAGACTAGCTCATTGATCAAAGATGGTTAAGGTTTCCTAACCATAGACATGTGTTGTCATTTGATAACGGGATCACATCATTAGGAGAATGATGTGATGGACAAGACCCTTCCGTTAGCTTAGCATATTGATCATTCAGTTTATTGCTATTGCTTTCTTCATGTCAAATACATATTCCTTTGATTATGAGATTATGCAACTCCCGGATACCGGAGGAATACCTTGTGTGCTATCAAACGTCACAACGTAACTGGGTGATCATAAATATGCTCTACAGGTATCTCTGAAGGTGTTTGTTGAGTTGGCACAGATCGAGATTAGCATTTGTCACTACGAGTATCGGAGAGGTATCTCTGGGCTCTCTCGGTAATACACATCATAAGCTTGCAAGCAAATGACTAAGGAGTTTAGTCATGAGGTGATGTATTATGGAACGAGTAAAGAGACTTGCCGGTAATGAGATTGAACTAGGTATGAAGATACCGACGATCGAATCTCGGGCAAGTAACATACTGATGAACAAAGGGAATTGCGTATGTTGCCATAACGGTTCGACAGATAAAGATCTTCATAGAATATGTAGGAGCCAATATGGGCATCCAGGTTCTGCTATTGGTTATTGACCGGAGAGGTGTCTCGGTCATGTCTACATAGTTCTCGAACCCGTAGGGTCTGCACGCTTAACTTTCGTTGACGATATAGTGTTATATGAGTTATATGATTTGGTGACCGAATGTTGTTCAGAGTGCCGGATGAGATCACGGACATGACGAGGAGTCTCGAAATGGTCGAGAGGTAAAGATTGATATATAGGACGATGGTATTCGGACACCAGAAGAGTTTCGGAGTGCACCGGGTAGTCATCGGGTCACCGGAAGGGGTTCCGGACACCCCCGGTAAGTGTATGGGCCTAATGGGGCAAAGGGGGGGCGGACTAGCCCCTGGTGCGTCCCTTCCTTGGACAGCAGGCCCTAGGGGAAGCAAAGGGGAGGGGTGGCCCCTCCTTCCTTTTCCCTCCTGAAGTGAGAAAGGAAAGGGGGGGGGGCGCCACCCTCCCCTGCCTTTCCCCCGCACTTATACAAGGCAGGGGGAGGGCGTGGCTTGGGAGAGACCCCAAGTAGGATTCCTCCTACTTGGGCGCCCCCTTTGGCTGCTCCTCCCTCCCTCCCACCTATATATATATATGTGGGAAGGGGGTGCTTAGCATGCAACAGACAATTGCCTAGCCGTGTGCGGTGCCCCCTTCCACAGTTTACACCCCCAGTCATATTTTCGTAGTGCTTAGGCGAAGCCCTGCGGAGATAGCTTCACCATCACCGTCACCATGCCGTCATGCTACCGGAACTCATCCACTACCTCGCCGTCTTGCTGGATTAAGAAGGCGGAGGACATCACCGAGCTGAACGTGTGCTGAATGTGGAGGTGTCGTATGTTCGGTACTCGATCGGTTGGATCGCGAAGAAAGTTCGACTACATCAACCGCGTTGTGAAACGCTTCCTCTTACGGTCTGTGAGGGTACGTAGACACACTCTCCCCCTCTCGTTGCTATGCATCTCCTTGATAGATCTTGCATGTGCGTAGAAATTTTTTTGTTTTCCGTGCAATGTTTCTCAACAGGCGCAAGGGGAGAAGAATAAGCCGGTGGAAGGCAGAGCAATAGAGATGTTGGGGCGGCGGGCGGAACCCTAGTGTGGCAAGGGCGCTGGATGAGAAGGAGAGAGAGACATCGGGAGGGTTGTTGCGGTGTGGGGCTTGTTTGGGGATGCAAGTTGGCACGCGGTGGCAGCACGAGTCAACAACTTACGGGTGGGGCCCAAGCGGTAACAACAACCCAAATGCACCAGGAAGCAGTATTTTTTGGGAGCTTAGAGTTTCAAGAGATACCAATACCTACCTACTAATAAAGTCATTAGTTCATGCGTCATTAATTTTACAGAAAAGTTTCTATGGTTTTGAATATTCAACCCGCAGTCCATTTTCAAGTGGATAATCTGAGAAAACGTTTGGTTCTTTAAAAATACCGGTATTTTGGAGCATTCAACCTGCGATGCTTTTTTTAGGTGGCTAATTTGAGAACTTTCATATTTTGCAGGGCAGCCATGGCGGGAGGCGGCGCTGCACTTGGGTCAGACCTCCTTGTGCTCGCGGTGTGCACATGGGCAGGAGAGGTCCTGGCGTTGGTGGCTGAAGGTGCTGAAGACCGAAGAAGGAGGTGGGAGGTGCAAAGGAGGTGGAGGCGAACGGCGGGACATGGCGGAGTTGCTTCTCCGGCCGACATCAGAGCTGCCGGGCGCAACAGCGGTAACTGCGAGCGGAGGCAAAGACGAGCGGGAGGGAGAGCGTACACCGAATCAATCTCGGGCCTTGGCGGGAAGCATGAGAAGGGGAGCCGGAGTAGAGGCACGGTGTCGGTGTCAAAACCGGCAGACCTCGGGGTAGGGGTTGATACGTCTCCGTCGTATCTACTTTTCCTAACGCTTTTCCTCTTGTTTTGGACTCTAAGTTGCATGATTTGAATGAAACTAACCTTGACTGACGATGTTTTCAGCAGAACTACCATGGTGTTGTTTTTGTGCAAAAATAAAAGTTCTCAGAATGGCACGAAACATTTTAGAGAATTTTTTTGGAATAAAAGAAAAATACTAGAGCCAAGAACCACCGGAGGGGGGCCCGTGGGTGAGCAAAACCCACCAGGGCACGCCCCCCTCCTGGCGCGCCCAGGTGGGTTGTCCCCACCTGGTGGCCCCGCAGACCCTGATTCCAACCCTATACAATCCTATTTTCAAAGAAAAAACCAGGGAGAAAGAATTATCACGTTTCACGAGATGGAGCCGCCACCACCTCCTGTTCTTCATTGGGAAGCCAGATCTGGAGTCCGTTTGGGGCTCCAGAGAGGGGGATCTTCGTTCTTCGTCATCACCAACCGTTCTCCATCGCCAATTCCATGATGCTGCCCACCGGGAGTGAGTAATTCCTTCGTAGGCTCGCTGGTCGGTGAGGAGTTGGATGAGATTCATCATGTAATCGAGTTAGTTTTGTTAGGGCTTGGTCCCTAGTATCCACTATGTTCTGAGATTGATGTTGATATGACTTTGCCATGCTTAATGCTTGTCACTTTGGGCCCGGGTGCCATGATTTCAGATCTGAACCGTTTATGTTATCACCATTATATCTATGTTCTAGATCCGATCTTGCAAGTTATATTCACCTATTACGTGTTATGATCCGTAAACCCCGGAGTGACAGTAGTCGGGATACTTTCCGGTGATGACCGTAGTTTGAGGAGTTCATGTATTCACTATGTGTTAATGCTTTGTTCCGATTCTCTATTAAAAGGAGGCCCTAATATCCCTTACGGCCCGTTTGGATGTAGACATTGGGAGCGAGTATTCGGAATTGGCATTATCGGCCCCGAATGCCACCGTTTGGATGGTCTAGACAATTGTCTGTGGAATTCGATCCCAATATCGAGAGGCCAACCTGAGCACTGGCTAACCCCCTCGCAAATTCAGAGCCCCGACCCTCCGTATTCGGTTGCATTGGCTGGCTTATCTCTTCGTCGTTCTCGCACGCGAAAAAGAAAACGGAGCGCCAGGAGATCGAGGTCGATCCGCCCTGCCGCTGCCTCCCCGACTGACGGCTTCGCCGTCCAGGCCACCGGTGCTGCCTCCCCGGCCGGCGGAAACACTCCTCCGTCCATCCGCGACCTCTCCCCGCTGGCAACCGCCATCGATGGAGTTTGCCGTTGACCACCGCCCCTAGTTCCTCACCACATCATCCACGGGATCCCTGTCTCCGCTGAAAGTCGCCGTTGTTTACCGTCTCTTCTCGATGAACGGCACAACCTTCTTGGCAGAACCGACCATGTGTGGCAATGGCAGGCCTCAGCGTACACAAGCTTCTGCGGCATCTCAAGCTGCACCTGCGCTGCACGTACCACGCATATTCTCCAGCCACTGCATAATCCTCCCACTTCAGCCAAGACATGCACCTGTCCACCGTGGACTAAGGCCGCCATGCCCATGAGCTGCTCGACTAAATGCCAACCCATTCAGTTGCGGCATGTCGTGACACTCAACAGTTGTATGGCATGTAGCTTGATGTATTCAGCTTGACGTATGGCATGTAGGTACGGTGCATGGAGGTAGTAGTAGCTAACTAGAATTACTTAGTCTGCAAATGTTAATTGGACCCAAATTGTAGTCTTGCTTATCTTTCAGGGCTTAGTATTGATTAATTTTTTTCCTATAATTTTCATGTGTGTACACACCTTGGTCAATTTTTAAAACTGATGCATCTTTCCATGTGTTTATGTGTGAGTAACTGTGAATGTTAAGAAAGTGAGAAATTCCAAACTCTATCCATCCAAACACAAATTGGAATTGGTGCTCCCTTTGGATTCAAGCATCAAATATATGAACATCCAAACACTAAAATTGGAATTGAAGATCAATATCAATGTTCTGAGATATTGGCATTGGAGCCATGCCAAGCCCTTGAATGTCTACATCCAAACAGAGCATTAGTTTCCAATAGGACCCCGCTGCCACGGGAGGGTAGGACAAAAGATGTCATGAAAGTTCTTTCCATAAGCACGTATGACTATTTACGGAATACATGCCTACATTATATTTATGAACTGGAGCTAGTGCCGTATCACCCTAGGTTATGACTGTTATATGATGAATATCATCCAACAAATCCACCGATCCAATGCCTACGAATTTCTCTTATATTGTTCCTGTTAAGTTACTTCTGCTACTGCTACTATTACAATTTCTACAAAATCACTGCTCTCAATGTTACTGTTACTATTGCTGTTGCTACTACTATCAAAACTATCATACTACTTTGCTACCGATCACTTTGCTGCAGATAATTAATCTCCAGGTGTGGTTGAATTGATAACTCAGCTGCTAATACTTGCAAATATTATTTTGCTCCCCTTGTGTAGAATCAATAAATTTGGGTTGAATACTCTACCCTCGAAAACTGTTGTGATCCCCTATACTTGTTGGTTATCAAGACCTTTTTCTGGTGCCGTTGCCGTGGAACATAGCTATATTTGTTGAGTCACTTGGGATTATTATCAACTTATCACTATGAAGAATCTGAAGGATACTAAAACCAAGATAGTTCCCTCTAGGACGAGGGGAGGTAAGGAACTGCCATCACACTTTGCACTTGATTCACCTTCTGTTTTGAGTAGACTTGCAACACCACCACATGTTATTAATCCTAATATGTGGCGAGTCATTGATGATGCTACTTCTGCTATGAATGATACTCATGATGATGCTAGTACCTTGCTTGATGATAATGTGCCACTAGGTGAATTTCTTGATGAACAACTTGCTAGAACTAAAGCTTTTGAGAATGCTGAAACTGATGAAATTATTGAAACCGATGAAGTACTTGAAACTGAAAATCTTGAAACACCTATTAGACCTAGTTCTCCTAGATATGAATTGCCTAAGATACCAGAAGGTTATGTTATGGATGAGGAGACAACTAGAGACTTTCTTGCTTGCAATGATAGGGATGATCTTAAGAAATTATTATGCAAACTGAAAGAAAAATCTTTGAATGCTAGAATGAAATGTGATCCTAAGTTTGCTACTTCACCTATCTTTGTGGATGATAAGGATTATGAATTCTCTATCGACCCAGAGTTAATTACTTTGGTTGAATTTGATCCTTTCCATCGTTATGAAACTGAAACTGTTGTGGCACACCTTACTAAGTTGAATGACATAGCCACCCTTTTTGCTCATGAGGAGAAAATTCGCCATTATTATATCCTCAAGTTATTTCCATTCTCATTAAAGGGTGATGCTAAGACTTGGTATAATACTCTTGCTCCTGGTTGTGTGTGTAGTCCCCAGGATATGATTTACTACTTCTCTGAAAAATATTTTCCTGCTCATAAGAAACAAGCTGCCTTACAGGAAATATTTAACTTTGTGCAAATTGAAGAAGAGAGTCTCCCACAAGCTTGGGGGAGGCTTCTCCAACTGCTTAATGCTTTGCCTGATCATCCTCTTAAGAAAAATGAAATACTTGATATCTTCTATAATGGACTAACCGATGCTTCTAGGGACTTGCTAGATAGTTGTGCTGGTTGTGTTTTCAGGGAATGAATTGTTGAACAAGCTGAAGAATTATTGAACAACATATTGAAAAATTATGATGATTGGACTCTTCCTGAACCACCGCCTAAACCTACTCCAAAGAAGAGGGGCATCTTATATCTCAGTCCTGAAGATATGCAAGAGGCAAAGAAATCTATGAAGGAAAAAGGTATTAAAACTGAGGATGTTAAAAATTTACCTCCTACTAAAGAAATACATGGGCTTGAAACAACACCACCTAAGGTGGTAGAGGTAAATTCTTTAATGAAATTTAATGAAACGGACAATCCTTATAATATGCATCCTAGTCAATGCCTTTATGAGTTTGATAATTATATTAGAAAGCAAGATCATTTCAATGCAAATGTTATGAAACAATTGAAATACAACTCTGATATGATTGCTCGCTTGAGTGACTTGTTATTTAGAATTACCAATGATGTTAGAGGTGTAGGAAAACATGCCTCTATGGTTCAAACTCAACTAGAACAAGTTGCTAAATCTCAAAGATAATTGCTTGATGAAATGAACAATAATATAAATGACTTTGCTATTAGAGTAGCAACTAGAGGAGGTAAAATAACTCAGGAACCACTTTACCCTGAGGGACACCCAAAAAGAATTGAACAAGACTCTCAAAGACTTAACACTAATGCACCTAGTCCTTCTAAAAAAGAAAAAGAAAATGATAGGACTTTGCATGCCTCTAGTGAACCTGAAATAGAAAAACCTCCTGAAGCTAATAATGATATTTCTATTTCTGATGCTGAAACTCAATCTAGTAATGAACACTCACCTTCTGATAATGAAAAAGATAATGATGAGGTTCATGAAGACACTCAAACAAATAATAAAGAACCAGATAATGATGTTGAAATAGAACCAGTTGTTGATCTTGATAACCCACAACCTAAGAATAAAAGATACGATAAAAGAGACTTTGTTGCTAGAAAATATGTTAAGGAAAGAGAACCATGGGTTCAAAAACCTATGCCCTTTCCACCTAAATCAAATAAGAAGAAAGATGATGAAGAATTTGAACGCTTTGCTGAAATGATTAGGCCAGTCTTTTTGCGTACCCGCTTGACTGATATCTTAAAAATGGCCCCTTATGCAACGTACATGAAAGACATCATCACCAATAAGAGAAAAATACCAGAAGCTCAAATCTCCACCATGCTTGCTAATTATTCTTTTAAGTATGGAGTACCTAAAAAACTTGGAGATCCGGGAATACCAACTATACCTTGCTCCATCAAAAGAAATTATGTGAAAACAACTTTGTGTGATTTGGGAGCTGGTGTTAGTGTTGTGCCTTTCTCTTTATATAAAAGACTTGATTTGAATAAACTCACACCTACCAAAATATCTTTGCAAATGGCTGACAAATCAACTGCCATACCTATTGGTATTTGTGAGGATGTGCCCGTTGTTGTTGCAAATGTTACTATCTTAACAGACTTTATTATACTTGCGATGCCCGAGGACGACAACATGTCGATTATCCTTGGTAGGCCCTTTTTGAATACTGCAGGGGCTGTTATTGATTGCAATAAAAGCAAGGTCACTTTTCATATCAATGGTAATGAGCATATGGTGCACCTTCTGAAGAAACAATTCCAAGTGAATTGTATTAATATTATTGAAAAATCTCCGACACTCACTATTGGAAGTTTTCAACTACCTTTACCTACTGCCAAAAAGAAATATGATATACTTATTGTTGGCGACATGCATATCCCCGTTGAGGTAACTTAGTGTTTTACGGAAGTTCTTCAGTTTCATGCTAATCGAAGGTGGTTGTTAATAAGACTTGATCAACCTTATTAATGGATCACTTTTGGGAGGTATGAAGTTGATGAATTTAGTAGGCACTACCTTCTTTCCTTACTTTTATTTTTTTGTTTTTCTTAGTTAAATAAAATAAATTGCCATGTTTTATCTGTTTTCTGAATTTCCCGTACAATAAAAAAATGACCCAAAAATAAAAGTTCTCAGAATGCCATGAAAATTTGATACGATTTTTTCTGAATATTTCTGCATTTTTGATGCAAATAACATCAGAGGGGGTGCACCAGGTGGGCACAACCCACCTGGGCGCGCCAGCAACCCCAGGCGCGCCCTGGTGGGTTGTGGTCCCCACGTGGGCCCCCTCACTTATATCTTTAGCCCATTTCACCACCTACTTCCAGAAAAAAATCACCATTGCTCTTTCTCTCTCGTGTTCTTGCTCTCAAACCCGCGGATTTCGATCTCTTTGCTCGAAGCTCCGTTTTCGAAACTGTTTTGTGGGATTGCTACTTGGTATGTGACTCGTCCATTGGTCCAATTAGTTTTTGCTTTAGTGATCTATATTATGAATAATTAGCTACTCTTGGTGCTGCTGTAGATGAGCTTGCATGTTGAATTCTTAGAGTTCTAAGGAGTTTAAATGCTTGATATGGCCTCTATGCATCCCTATGAGTAGTTACTATCAATCTTGTGAAGTTTTGTTGAGAAAAAATTTGTGCACTAACAATTTCAGAATTTTGTTCATAGGAAAAGGATGAGTTTCTTTAGGAAGTTTGCTTCCAAGAAGAGCTCCAAGGGAGTTATTGGGGAGTCATCAAACAATTATCTCCGCACCCGGAGAATGGCGGAGGTACGACCGTGCGAATGGCCGCACAACCCATTCATGGATGGAGCCGGAATTCGTCAAGAGTTTACACAATTTGTTGCTAATGACGGCCTCACCGACTTCATCACAGCTGAGTGTGAACAATATCATCTCCTCACAAATTCCTTTGTGCAAAGTTTTCATTTCTTAAGTAGGAATAACCCTCCTGAGGTGCAGTTTAATTTATATGCTGAAACCCGTCAGATACCACTTACTGAATTTTGTGACATATGCTTGATCCCTTCTGACGGGGATTTAAGAGAGCCTAGGCCCGCAGAGTTTGATGGTTTTTACCGCACTTTATCAGTGGGGGATGAGAGAGGGGTGTCAGGTGTAACCGCCACTAGCATGCAGTTTCCTTCAGTGCATTATTTTACTCTATTCATTGCGAAATGTTTGCTTGCTAGAGAGAAGGTTGGTGCACTTAGTGCCCCTGATTTCGCTGTCCTACGCCGTGCACTCTATGGCGACAACACTTATAGCTTGGGAGCTATTGTGGCATGTCGCCTCCACATTAACAGGTCTAAGGGTAAAATTCATGGCGGTATTTACGCTACTCGCTTAGCTAGCCACATTAACATTCAGATACACCAGCATGATTATCGCTTGCCCAAGAATTATTTAGATCGTCAGGTTATAGCACATCACCACTTTATTGATGGCGAGAACACTACTATGGATGTTCCATATAACTTAGTCTTTAGTGAAATTACTCATGATGTTATTTCGTTGCCTGCACCTGCTTTGTTTGACTCTATTGCCAGGGGCGGATACAGGATCATGCCTGAGGATATTGTTGCCTACCGGAACAACCAGGATGCGGCTGAGGAGGAGCCTCAGGACTGGGATGCTCAGGTACCCGCTCCACAGAACTTCAACATAGGATCTGATGGCTTCTACGAGTGGTGATTACCAAGTTAGGCCAAAAGCCTAAGCTTGGGGGGGTACATATTTCCACCGACATTATATTCATGATCACACATTTTCGTTCCAGTTGTCGGTGTCCCCACTTTTTCATTACACTAGCCATGCTAGATTTATTTTCTCGCCTTCTTTTTGTGTCTTTGAAAAACTTTGAGAAAATACAAAAATATTTCCTGCTTCTTTTTGGTTTTTCTTTCTAGTTTAATTAGCTGCAGTATTAAAAGAAAACCCAAAAAGATTTATCGATTCTTCTTCTTGCTTGTTGGGAGCTTTCCCGTGTAAATAGTTTTCTCGTTTTTGTTTTTCCTTCTCTAATTTGCTTTCTTCTAGAAAAACTAAAAACTCCAAAAATATTTCAATGTGTTTCTCAGAATTTCTTTTCCATTTATTGAGTCATACCAAGGATAAGACCATGATGAAATTGTTGAGTGGCGCTCATATGCCTTATTGTTGATCTAACAATGAGCCCAAATTACCTTGTCTTCTCCTTTGAATAAAATTGTTTGTAGATTCCAACTTAGTCCACGGCACTCTCGCACTATTATTATTTTCAAATCATTCGGTTGTGCAAGTGAAAGGCAATAATGATGATATTTGATGAACTGGCGGTGGCAGAGAGAAATGGGTATGAACTCAACTTGTTATGTTTTTGTAAATATGTTTAACCTAGTATCCATGATTCAGCCCATTATGATCAAACATGTTTGCAATGACAATTAGAGATTATAGTTTCTCATTCCATGCTTAAGTAGCTAGGAGTGGATAATGATTTATCTTGGGTGTCAACATTGCGTTAAAATGATTGTGATGTAGTATGATGATATGGTATCCTCCTCTGAATGTTCGAGTGGCTTGACTTGGCACATGTTCATGCATGTGGTTGAATCAAAACCAACATAGCCTCTACGATATTTATGTTCATGGTGTTCATATCCTACTCATGCTAGTATCCAATGTTACTTATGCCTAATGCACGCTCATGACCATTTTCGCTCTCTAGTTATCCGCTTCTCAACCTTTTTGCTAGCCTTCATCTGGCGGGAATACTGCTTGTGCATCAAAATCCTAAAACCAGAGTTATTCCAGATGAGTCCACCATACCTACCTATATACGGTATTACCCTGCCGTTCTAAGTAAATTTGCATGTGCCACCTCTAAAAACTTCAAATAAATATCCTTTTTTGTGTGCCTGGATTGTTCATAGAGTGACAGGAGGTAGTCAGTATCTTCCATGCTAAGCGGCTTATTCTCATGATGAGTGTTTATTCACTCGTCTTTGCACGAGAGGGACGGTAATAGGGATTCCCAGTCCCGAAATAAAAAATTGCAAATAATTAAACAAACTCCCCCAGGACTGATGTTGGTATGGACGGTACCCGTGGATTCGGTTAGCCGTGGAGTGTGCTTGTTGGTGGAGGGGGAGTAAACCTTTACTTTTTATCGCTTGGGAACCGCCACTAATGTGTTTAGCATGGAAGATACCGATAACTAATGGTCGCGAAGTAAACAAGAAGGGTGCATTTCTCAAAATTTTATTTACCTCTGTTTTGAAGTTTTGAGCTCTGGCACCGCTGCAAATCACTGCTTCCCTCTGTGAAGGGACTATCTATTTACTTTTATGTTGTGTCATCACCTTCTCAAATAAGCGCCAAATCCTGAGAGCACTATTGTCATCCTCATGCATTGTGTGTAGCTAATGTTGGGTGCATCATGACTCGTTCTTTTCCACCATGAATTACAATGTTTTTTCGCTGCTTGAACTTTGGAGGTGCTCTTCATTTATGTGTTGCGGTATCAGAAAGGGCTAGCAAGATACCACTATTGTCATATTATATCATGGTTGTTTTGACAAAGTGTTGTCATTTGAGATATCTTATTATTGCTCGCTAGTTGATTATGCCATTGATATGAGTTAATATAATTTCTAAGAGTTATTGTCGACATGGTTAGTCATGATCTTGGCTGAAAACGTGGGTGCTACTTAAGCTTATTTATGTAAACAAGTGCAAAAGAGTTCGTAAAAGTTTTTCTTTTTCACTTTCAGTTTATCAACTGAATTGCTTGAGGACAAGCAAAGGTTTAAATTTGGGGGAGTTGATACGTCTCCGTCGTATCTAGTTTTCCTAATGCTTTTCCTCCTGTTCTGGACTCTAATTTGCATGTTTTGAATGAAACTAACCCGGACTGACGCTGTTTTCAGCAGAACTACCATGGTGTTGTTTTTGTGCAGAAATAAAAGTTCTCGGAATGGCACGAAACTTTTTAGAGAATTTTTATGGAATAAAAGAAAAATACTGGAGCCAAGAACCACCGGAGGGGGGCCCCTAGGTGAGCACAACCCACCAGGGCGCGCCCCCCTTCTGGCGCGCCCAAGTGGGTTGTGCCCACCTGGTGGCCCTGCAGACCTTGATTCCAACCCTATAAAATCCTATTTTCGGAGAAAGAAACCAGGGAGAAAGAATTATCATGTTTCATGAGACGGAGCCTCCGCCACCTCCTGTTCTTCATCGGGAGGCCAGATCTGAAGTCCGTTTGGGGCTCCGGAGGGGGATCTTCGCTCTTCGTCATCACCAACCCTTCTCCATCGCCAATTCCATGATGCTCCCCACCGGGAGTGAGTAATTCCTTCGTAGGCTCGCTGGTCGGTGAGGAGTTGGATGAGATTCATCATGTAATCGAGTTAGTTTTGTTAGGGCTTGATCCCTAGTATCCACTATGTTATGAGATTGATGTTGATATGACTTTGCCATGCTTAATGCTTGTCACTTTGGGCCCGGGTGCCATGATTTCAGATCTGAACCGTTTATGTTATCACTATTATATCTATGTTCTAGATCCGATCTTGCAAGTTATATTCACCGATTACGTGTTATGATCCGTAAACCCCGGAGTGACAGTAGTCGGTATACTTTCCGGTGATGACCGTAGTTTGAGGAGTTCATGTATTCACTATGTGTTAATGCTTTGTTCCGGTTCTCTATTAAAAGGAGGCCTTAATATCCCTTAGTTTCCAATAGGACCCCGCTGCCACGGGAGGGTAGGACAAAAGATGTCATGCAAGTTCTTTCCATAAGCACGTATGACTATTTACGGAATACATGCTTATATTTATGAGCTGGAGCTAGTGCCATATCGCCCTAGGTTATGACTGTTATATGATGAATATCATCCAACGAATCCACTGATCCAATGCCTACGAATTTCTCTTATATTGTTCCTGTTAAGTTACTTCTGCTACTGTTACTGTTACACTTGCTACAAAATCACTGCTATCACTGTTACTGTTACTATTGTTGTTGCTACTACTATCAAAACTATCATACTAGTTTGCTACTGATCACTTTGTTGCAGATAATTAATCTCCAGGTGTGGTTGAATTGACAACTCAGCTGCTAATACTTGCAAATATTCTTTGGCTCCCCTTGTGTCGAATCAATAAATTTGGGTTGAATACTCTACCCTTGAAAACTATTGCGATCCCCTATACTTGTGGGTTATCAGGGGTCCCGAGCTCTGGATCTCGGATCGAGGTAACAAGAATGAAGGAGACAGTGTTTACCCAGGTTCGGGCCCTCTTGATGGAGGTAAAACCCTACGTCCTGCTCTTGCTTATATTAAAGTGGATGTATCAAGTATAGAGTTGCTCTACCTCGAGATCGTAATGTGTGGTCTAACTCTAAGGCTAGGTGAATAAATTTGTGTTGATCTCCCCTCTACGGGCTAAACCCTATGGCTTATTGTAACTGCATCTAGTGCCACCCCTAGTTGGTTTTGGAGTATTGACGACAAACATGGTTGAGGGACTAATGTGTTTGTGAGATTCACAAGAGAACACAGGTAGAAGACCATATTGATTCAGTTTATCCATCGAAGATGACCCCTAAAAATGTATGAAGACATTGATGGTTCGCGAAGACATTCGCGTCGAAGATAATGACGCATGAAGACATTCGCTTGAAGACAATGGAATGCGAAGACATAGTTCTTTTCATAGTTTCATTTTCTTCTTTCTTGAGTCATAAGAACCACCGAACTGTCAAGTGGGGTCCAAGTGAACAAAGTCAGAAAACTGACGTGATGCTCAACCCAAATCCTATGTCTTCGAGTGAAGACAATGAGTGAAAATCTTATCCTGAGTTGGATAAGTCAGCTTTGCTTGTAGCCCAAGTCAAGCTGCCGCGTGTGTTTGAAATCTAACCATTAGACACGTGTCGGTTCCCCAATGACCCAGGGTTATTTCGGACAAATCATGTCGGGTTGCCCCTGGCTATAAATAGGCACCCCCTTCCACCATAAATTGGTGGCTGCTCCGAGTTAGTGCACGGCTTTTGTCGTTTGAGAGCAACCCACCTCCAAAGCCTTTGAGAGAGAATCCTTGTGAGGACAAAACCTAAAACACCCAAAGCCCAAAGAATGTTTGGCATCACTGAAGTCTTTCTGTCTGCGTGATCTGAAGACTTATTACACTTGAGGACTATGATCTTCCAGTCGGTTAGGCGTCGTGTTGTGAGGATCCAAGAGTCATTGTGGATCGCCGGTGAACGAAGTCTGTGAAGGTTTGGAAGTCTACCTTGAAGACTTACCTGAGTGATTGGGCGAGGACTAAAGTGACCTTAGCTCAAGGGGAATAAGGTGAAGATGTGGTTTTCTGACTTCAATCTCAGCCTCACTAACCAGATGTACAGTTGTCACAGCAACTGGAACTGGTCTACCAAATCCTTGTCTTCGTCAAGCAACTGGTTCTATCACTTCACTCCTTACTTATTGTTTAGCTTCGTGAAGTCATTGCTTGCCTGCTCTTATTGTATTCACTGTGTGAAGACATTCACCCCTGATTGCATATTTGGCTTCATGTTGTCTTCCTATTCTGATCTGCTCTGCCTAGCTACTACTTGTCTTCATGCTTTATCTGTACTGTACCTTGACTATTGCATGGCTAGTGTAGTTTATCTTCCGCTGTGTTCTGTTTAGTTGATGTTTTTAACTGCATGTCTCAAAGACTTTCATAAAAATTGCCTATTCACCCCCCCCCCTCTAGTCGATAACTAGCACTTTCAATTGATATCAGAGCAAGGTGATCCCTTGTTTTGTGTGATTCAATTTAACCACCTGGAGTTTTAGCTATGTCGACTGCAGGGATAATCAAGGTCTCCGCTGCGTGCACCGTCTTCGATGGCACTGATTACCCCTACTGGAAGAATAAGATGCGCATGCATCTTGAAGCCATTGACAACGACCTCTGGTATGTCGTTAAGACTAGTGTTCCCAAAGTCGGTGAAGGTGCCACCACTGCTGATGTCAAGAGGTTCACGCAATTGGACTCAACGACCAAGACCATCATTTGTGGTCATCTGACCAAAGGGCAATATGGCCGTGTGAGTGCATTGGAATCTGCGAAGCTAGTCTGGGACTAGCTGTCCAAGGTCAACGAAGACGTCTCAACTCAGAGAGACTCAAGAATCGATGTGCTTCACAATCTCTTCAACAGCTTCAAGAGGCTTGACAATGAGAATGTCCAGCTCACTTTCGACCGTCTTACTGATATCACAAATGAGCTTCGTGCACTTGGCGCCACTAAGATCACTAAGCATGAAGTCGTGAAGAAGCTATTGAGATCACTTGACATCTCATTTGACACCCTATCGTTGATGATCCAAGAACGTCCTGACTTCAAGAATCTTGACCTGTCTAACATACTTGAGAGGCTCAGTACACATGGGTTCCAGTTATCTGAGAAGAGAGATATCTAGGGTCCTAACTATGGCTGATCTTGTGCTTTGAAGGCAAAGGTTGTTTCCTCATCTAAAGACTCTGACTGTAGTTCTGGTGATCCTGAAGATCTCGGCAATGAGCTTGCAATGCTTGTGAGAAAATTCCAAAAGTTCTCCAAGAAGAATTGTTGGGAAGCGTTGCATGGAAAACAAAAAAAATTCTACGCACACGCAAGATCTATACATGGAGATGCATAGCAACGAGAGGGAGAGTGTGTCTACGTACGCTCGTAGATCGTAAGCGGAAGCGTTTGTTAATGCAGTTGATGTAGTCGAACTTCTTAGTGATCCAACCGATCGAGTACCGAACGTACGGCACCTCCGCGTTCAGCACACGTTCAGCTCGGTGACATCCTCGCCTTCTTGATCCAGCAAGATGGCGAAGTAGTGGATGAATTCTGATACGTCTCCAACGTATCTATAATTTTTTATTGTTCCATGATGTTATATTATCATTCTTGGATGTTTTACAATCATTTTATAGCAACTTTATATCATTTTTTTGGGACTAACCTATTGACATAGTGCCCAGTGCCAGTTGCTGTTTCTTGCTTGTTTTTTACTTCGCAGGAAATCAATACCAAACGGAGTCCAAACGCAGCAAAACTTTTTGGTGATTTTTTCTGGACCAGAAGACACCTGTTGGGCCAAGAAAGTACCTGAGGGGAGCTCCGAGGGGAGCACAACCCACCAGGGCGTGCCTGGGGGCCCAGGCGCGCCCAGGTGGGTTGTGCCCACCTCGGTGGCCGCCCGCACCGCCTCTTTGCTCTATAAATACCCCAATATTCCAGAAACCCTAGGGGAGTCGACGAAAATCAATTCCAGCCGCCGCAAGTTCCAGAACCACCAGATCCAATCTAGACACCATCATGGAGGGGTTCATTATCCTGATTGGTGCCTCTCCGATGATGCGTGAGTAGTTCATTGTAGACCTATGGGTCCGCAGTTAGTAGCTAGATGGCTTCCTCTCTCTCTTTTGATTCTCAATACAATGGTCTCTTGGAGATCTATTTGATGTAAATCTTTTTGCGGTGTGTTTGTTGGGATCCGATGAACTTTGAGTTTATGATTAGATCTATGTTTTTATCCATGAAAGTTATTTGAGTTTCTTTGATCTCTTATATGCATGATTACTTATAGCCTCGTATTTCTTTGTCGAATCTTTGGTTTAGTTAGGCCGACTAGATCAATTTTTCTTGCCATGGGAAGAGGTGCTTTGTGATGGGTTCGATCTTACGGTGCTTGATCCCAGTGACAGAAGGGGAACCGACACGTATGTATCGTTGCTATTAAGGATAACAAGATGGGGTCTATTTCTACATAAATAGATCTTGTCTACATCATGTCATCGTTCTTATTGTATTACTCCATCTCTCCATGAACTTAATACACTAGATGCATGCTAGATAGCGCTCAATGTGTGGAGTAATAGTAATAGATGCAGGCAAGAGTCGGTCTACTAATCTTGGATGTGATGCCTATATAATGATCATTGCCTGGATATCGTCATGATTATTTGAAGTTCTATCAATTGCCCAACAGTAATTTGTTTACCCACCGTATGCTATTTTTCTCGAGAGAAGCCACTAGTGAAATCTACGGCCCCTGGGTCCCTTCTTTATTATATTTGCCTTCGCGATCTATTTTTATTTGCTTTTATTTTCAGATCTATTATGTAACACCCCCAGTGGTTAGCCGCAGTAATCCCATTTTGATAATGCCAAGTCAGCATGATTAACAGTGCATGATCATCATTAACATCATATTGCATTTCAACTCCTAAGTCAAAATTCAAATTTAAATGAAAGTGGAAAATAAAAGTTGTCCAAACCTGAAAACTAAAATGTGCATCCTGTTGCAAATATTCCCATAGCATTTGTAAAAATGATTACAACATTTATTGGAATTGTAGAAGGACTCAAACAGCAAGAAACAGTAGGGAGATAGCACTATTTAATCCTTTTTCAATTAAATAAAATCCAAACAAAAAGATATGGACACCAAACCAATTTTAGAGTGACTATGTTGCACTGGGATTATGGACCAGTTCTTATATTTACAAAAGTCCATAAGTACCCTAAACATTTTTGCAAAACAGAAAAGTAATGAATAAAGAAAAAAAAACAAAGGAAAAACAAAAAAAAGAGAAAAAGAGCAGCCCCCCACCCCCGACTGGGCCAAGCCCAGCTGGCCACTCCAGCCGGACCGGCCGAACCGGCCCACCCCCCCCCCCACTCCCCTTATCCACCCACCCCACCCCCCCCCCCCCCCCCACCTACCTACCTCCCCCCCCCCCCACTCCCCCCTCCCACCCCCCCCACTCCCCCCACCCCCCCTCACCCCCCCCCCGCAAACCCAACCTACCCCACTCCCCCCCCTGCAAACCCTTAACCACCCCACTCCCCCCCACTCTCCTCCCCCGATCCAAACTGGATCGGGATCGGGAGCTCTAGCCGCCGCGCCCTTCGACGCCCCGGCGCGACCCCGCCGGCCGGCCGCCGCCCCGCGCCGCGCTCGCCTCTTCCCCGGAGCCCCCGCTCGCGACGCCCCCGTCGCCTCACCCCGCCGACCGCCCTGCCGCTCGACGTCGCCGGCACCACCCCGTCGCCGGACCGCGCCACCCCTAGACCTCATCCCCGACCGGCCTCCTCGAGCCACGCCGCCCCCGTGCCTCTACAGCCGTCGGTGAGGCCCCGGCCTCTGCCGTCTCCCCTTTCCCCCTCGTCCCCGTCCTCGATGCCGTCCGCCGTGCCAGGCCGCGCTCGCCGCGGTCCCCTGCTCCGTTAGCCGCGCCCCCGCCGCGCCTGGCCACGCACGCGCGCGCACCGCGCTCGCCCGCTCGAGCCTGCTGCTCGCCGCAGCCTCCCTCTCTCCCCTCGGTGCTGCTCGCCTGCGGCCGCGCCCACCCGCACCCGCGCGCGCGCGCCCGCCCCGCCTGCTCCTGCGCACCGCGCCCGCGTCGCCCCGCTCTGCCGCACGCGCGCGCGCCCCACCCACTGCCCTCGCTCGCGCGCCCGCGTCGCCCCTTGCCGCCGACCGCCCGCGCGCGCACCGCGCGCCGCGCGCCCGTCGCAGCCCGTGGCCCTCTGTGCCACCGACCGGTGGGGCCGAACCCCGCTAGCCTATGACAAGGGGGCCCCGCCCCAGAATGTTTTTATAAAAGGAAATTAAAAATAAGAATAATTAAAATAGATAAATAGATAAAAATAATTAGTTAATTAAATAATTAATTAGTGATTAATTAGTTTAATTAATCCTGATTAGGTTAATCTAATTTAATTAATTAGTTTAATTAAATGCTAATTAACTTAATTAACCTTGCTGACGTCAGCATGATGTCATGCTGACATCAGCAAGCACTATTCTGGATAATGTTTATTTTAAATAATTAAATAAATTTCAGAAATTAATAAAAACTTTAGAAAATCATATTAAATAATCCGTAACTCCGATGAAAATACTTTATACATGAAAGTTGCTCAGAACGACGAGACGAATTCAGATACGCGGTCCGTTCGTCCGCCACACGTCCCTAACTATCCGAACATGCAACCGTTCCCCTCTTTTCGTCTGTCCGAAATGCCGGACACTGGGAAATACTTTCCCGGATGAATCCCACCTTCGCCAGTATCACCCGACACTGCGTTAGATCACCTCCGTCACCGCGTATTGCCATGTTATGCTTTGTGCTGCACTTGATCGCTGTGTATTTATATTGTTTCCTCCCCTTCTCTCTCGGTAGCCCCCGACACCGACGTCGTCCCCGAGGCCGACGCAGCTCCGGAGACCAAATCCACCGTTGACGACCTTGCCCTTGCCGCCGAGCAACCAGGCAAGCCCCCCCCCCTTTGATCATCCCGATATCGCCCATTCTAATTTCCCATGCTTGCATTAGAATTGTTGTTGCTACTGCTTTACCTATTCTGATGCATAGCCTGTTTATTGTAACCTGCTGTTGATAATTACCTGCATATCCTAAACTGTTTAGTCTAGGCTGGGTAGAGACCTATCAGTGACCCCACTTATCCCGACTGCCGCGCTGGATCGTCAGAAGACCCAATCAACGGGATTGAAGACCAGGACCCGACACCGCACATCACCCCCCCTTAGTTGTAACGACACTGCAGCGTTACTATCGAGTGCCGAAGGGTGAAACCTCATGTAGCACTTCTGATGTTAACTCTGTAGAGTAGCTATTCGGTCGTGGTCATCGAGGGTGATTCCTCCTTCACCGCTTCCGATAACGACGCTGTCGTACAACACCTCAAGTGTGGACCCAGTGAGGGTGATTCCTCCGAGTTCACCTTGACAGACACATCGAGTAGGAATCCAACGAGGGTGATACCTCGGATTCCCCTGTTGTTATGGACACACGGATACTTGGAATGTACTATTGTTACTTGGAAAGGCGGGTCGACCCTGAGGGGTACCCGCGTGTGATGTGAAGGCGGGTTGCCAGTGTGGTGCCCGAGTGGTGAATACGAGGCGCGGCCGGGCATTCTTAACCCTTGCCGCAAGTCCTCGAGACGGGGCGACGGGGTCACATCTTTCGTGAGTCTCTGCTCGTTACCGCAAGCCCTAGTCCTAACGATTTGGATATTTGATCCGAGCAGGCCTCTGGCCTGATAGCACTAACCATCCGTGGGCATAGTATGGGCGTTCTGCATCGTATGCATCAGCCGAAAGCTCTGTCAGACGTCCAGTTCAGCAGTGCGGCATGGAGTGATTGGCCCATTCGGTGGTGCTTGGATCTGGGCCATGTACGCAACGACCCGGAGGGGCGATGGCCAAGACCCCCTTGCGCTTAGGATGTAGACCGGCGGGGACCTCTCTGCTGAGCTGTAGGTAGGGTTGCGATGTGTCGTTTGGCCGAGGCCGGGCATGACCCAGGAAAGTGTGTCCGGCCGGAGTTAATCGAGCGTGTTGGGTAAGTTGGTGCACCCCTGCAGGGAAGAAAACTTCTATCGATAGCCTGTCCTACGGTAAAGGACACTCGGAGTTGTATCCTGATTGATACAATTTTTAGAACTGGATACTTGGATACTATGGCTCTGGGATTGCTTCTCGCAGGGAGTCGAGAAGGGATCTCAGGACGAGGTTGATGACTGTATGGCTCTGGGATTGCTTTCTCGCAGGGAGTCGAGAAAGGATCTCTGGGTGAGGTTGAGACTTAATGATACTACTACATTATATTGTACTATTCTACTCTCTTCTACTGCTGCAAGACCTCTGAAGATGCTAGTCTTCGATAGGACTAGGCCTTCTCTCTATTCTTGCATTTCTGCAGCCCAGTCCACATATACAGCCTCCCCTTGAAAATGTTGCATATGTAGTGTAGATCCTTGCTTGCTGAGTACTTCTGAGTACTCACGGTTGCTTTGTTTTCCTTTTCTCCCCATATCAGTTTATCGTGACCAAGATGACGGAGCCCCTGAGACAGCTGCCCTGCCGACGATCGCTACTACTACTACCCAGAGGATGGATACTGCTATGAGTTGACTGACGACCAGGAGTAGGATCGGAGGGTCCCAGGCAGGAGGCCTACGCCTTTCGATCATAGTGTTTTATTTTGCCCCGCCTTTCTAAAGGCCTTTCTGTACTTTCTTTTATATCTGTACTCAGATATCTGATGCTTCCGCTGACGCTTGTTCGCAAGCTTATGTATTCGAGCCCTCGAGGCCCCTGGCTTGTAATATAAAGCTTGTATGACTTTATTTATGTTTTAGAGTTGTGTTGTGATATCTTCCCGTGAGTCCTTAGGCTTGATCGTGTGCATTTGCGTGTATGATTAGTGCACGATCGGGCCGGGGGCGTCACATATTAATCCAAAAATACAAAAATACCTTGCTGCAATTTTTATTTATTTATTTATTTTATCTCGCGTTCCCACGAGATCTATTTATCCAATCTACTACAATTTTAGCTATCTTTTTACCCGTGAGGGATTGATAACCCCTCTCTTACGTCGGGTTGCGAGTATTTGTTCTTTGTGTGCAGGAGCTGTTTACGTGGTGTTGCGTGGTTCTCCTACTGGTTCGATAACCTTGGTCTCATCACTGAGGGAAATACCTACCGTAGATGTGCTGCATCATCCCTTCCTCTTTGGGGAAATACCGACGTAGTTCAAGCCGCATCAAAAGGAATTTCTGGCGCCGTTGCCGGGGAGACATCACCAACATCTACCAGGTTCCTAATCACAAATCTCATCTCCTTGCTATTTAAATTATTTGCCATTTGCCTCTCGTTTTCCTCTCCCCCACTTCACAAAAATTTGTCGTTTTATTTGCCCTCTTTTTCGTTCGCTGTTTTCTCGTCATATCTGTTTTTTAGTGCAATCTTGTTGCGTAGTCATGATGACTCAAGAGAACACCAAGCTGTGTGATTTCTCCAATACCAACAACAATGATTTTATTAGCACTCCGATTGCTCCTCCCGCCACTAGTGCGGAGTCTTGTGATATTAATACCACTTTGCTGGATCTTGTTATGAAAGATCAATTTTCCGGTACTCCAAATGAGGATGTTGCGTCCCATCTTAACACATTCATGGAATTATGCGATATGCAAAAGAAAAAAGATGTGGACAATGATATTGTGAAGTTGAAATTATTCCCATTTTCTTTGCGAGATCGTTCAAAAATTTGGTTTTCTTCTTTGCCTCGCAATAGTATCGATTCTTGGGATAAGTGCAAAGATGCGTTTATTACTAAGTATTTTCTGCCCGCGAAAATTATTTCCCTTAGAACCCAGATCATGAATTTCAAGCAACTTGAACATGAGCATGTTGCACAATCTTGGGAAAGGATGAGATTAATGCTAAGTAATTGCCCAACTCATGGGTTAAATCTTTGGATGATCATACAAAAAATTTATGCGCGGTTGAATTTTGTTTCTCAAAATCTTTTGGACTCCGCCGCGGGTGGTACTTTTATGGAAATCACTTTGGGTGAAGCCACCAAATTGCTTGATAATATTATGGCAAATTATTCACAATGGCATACCAAAAGAGGTCCTACTAGTAAAAAAGTTAATTCGGTTGAAGAAATTTTTTCTTTGACTGAAAAAGTTGATACTCTTATGAAATTGGTTGCTAATAAAAGTGCTCCTATTGATTTTAATGATGTGCCTTTGTCTACTTTGATTGAGCAAAATAGTGATGCCATAGATGTGAATTTTATCTCGTGAAACAATTTCAATAACAATGCTTATAGAGGTAATTTTAATCCTAGGCCTTTTCCTAGTAATTCCTCTAAATAATTTAATGGTAATCCTATGGTATCCTTCTTATAATAATAATAGAAACACCTCTAATCTTGATAATAATATTAGAATTTATCAATACTCAAAAGTTTTCAATGCTACAATAGAAAAAAAGCTGAAGATTGATGATTGTCTAGAAGTATTGATAGAATTCTCATGATGTAAAAATCTCAAGATGAAAATTTTTGTGCCTAAGGTTGAGGAATTAATTAAGGATCTTTATGTTTCTATGGATGAAAGTAAGAAAAGAACCGCTATGCTTAGAGCTAGAAGAGAATTTTAGAAAAAGCGTTTTCTAGTGATTGCTTTCATAAAAGTGATGAAGATCTTAAAATGATTGATGTTTATTCTATTGATTCTTTGTTTAATAAAATTAAGATTGATAATAAAGGGACTGAAGAAGAGTCAACTTTAGCTAGAAGGCGTCCCGATAATTCGGAGGGTGAAAATCTTGTTGAGAAAATTGATAAAAGTGGGTTTGAAGAGGTCAAAACTTTAACTAGTGATGTGCCCACTCTTTTGGATTACAAAGACTTTAATTATGATAGTTGCTCTTTGATTGATTGTATTCTTTAATTATGATAGTTGCTCTTTGATTGATTGTATTTCTTTGTTGCAATCCATGATAAATTCACCCCATGCTTATGAACAAAATAAAGCTTTTACTAAACATATTGTTGATGCTATGATGAAAGCTTTACAAGAAAAGTTGGAATTAGAGGTTTCAATTCCTAGAAAATTACATGATGAATGGGAACCTACTATCAAAGTCAAGATCTCAAATTATGAGTGTTTTGCTTTATGTTACTTGGGCGCTAGTGTTTCTACAATTCCGAAATCTTTATGTGATGTGCTTGGTCTTACCGATATTGAAGAGTGTTCTCTAAATTTGCACTTGGCGGATTCTACTATTAAAAAACCTATGGGAAGAATTAATGATGTTCTTATTCTTGCAAATAGGAATTATGTGCCCATAGATTTTATTGTTCTTGATATTGATTGTAATCCGTCTTGTCCAATTATTCTTGGTAGACCGTTTTTACGTACTATTGGTGCCGTGATTGATATGAAAGAAGGTAATATTAAATTTCAATTTCCACTAAGGAAGGGTATGGAACACTTCCCTAGAACTAGAATTAAGACACCATATGAATCAATCATTAGGGCATCATATGGACCTAGAAACAAAGATGACAATACTTAGATCCTTCGCATTATGCCTAGCTAGGGGCATAAAACGATAGCGCTTGTTGGGAGGCAACCCAATGAATAAAATTTATTTTTGTCTTTTTCTTTCTGTTCTTGAGTGTTTCCACAATTATTCTACTGTTATGATTGTGTTTTTTGTGTTTTAATTAGTGTTTGTGCCAAGTAAAGCCTTTGGGATAGCTTTGGTGATAGTTGATTTGATCTTGTTGGAAAACAGAAACTTTTACGTCCAGAAAAATAATTGTTTAGAATTACAAAAGAGACGAAAAGTTCTGAAATTTGTACACAAGATTGATATACAAATTTCCTCTATCGTTCTAATATTTCAGAATTTTTGGAGTTACAGAAGTATGAGAACAATTCGCATCTTTACAGACTATTCTGTTTTTGACAGATTCTGTTTTCTTTGCATTGTGTGCTTATTTTGATGATTCTATGGTTTCCTTTGAAGAGTTTTTGCCATAGAAAAGTTAGAATACAGTAGATATAATGCAATAATAAAATTTGAATGGGTTTTCTACAGTACTTAAAGCAAAGATTGGTTTTCTTATACTAACGGATGTCACGAAGGTTTTGTTGAGTTTTGTGTGATTGAAGTTTTCAAGTTTTGGGTGAGATTACGATGGATGAAGGAATAAGGAGTAAGAAGAGCCTAAGCTTGGGGATTCCCATGGCATCCCAAGCTATTATCCAAAGAGAAGCAAGAAACTAAGTTTGGGGATGCCCGAGTGGCATCCCCTCTTTCTTCTAACGACCATCGGTATTTTACTTGGAGCTATATTTTTATTCGTCACATATCATGAGTTTTTCTTGGAGCGTCTTGTATGATATGAGTCTTTGCTTGTTTTGCTTCTTATTTTTAGTCATGAATCCTTGCTGGACACACCTATTTGAGAGAGCCAAAATTATGTTATGACTTGTTAGAATTGCTCTCTATGCTTCACTTAAATCTTTATTAGCTATGGAATTGCTCTAGTGCTCCACTTATATCTTTTTTAGCACGGTGTGCTTTAGTATTTTTGAAGAAATGCTCTCATGCTTCACTTAGATTTATTTGAGAGTTAGTAAATTTTTTAAGAAATTCTCTCTTGCTTCACTTAAATTATTTGAGAGAAAGAAATATTTTTATGGTCATGTTCTTCACTTAGATTCATTTGAGCTATCAAAAGCAACATATGAAACTAGTTCCAAAGTGATAGATATCCAAGGAGGATATAATAAAAACTTTCATGAAGATCATTGGACAAAATAAACTTGATTCCTTGTAATAGTTTTGCGATATGTTGATATAATATGTGAGTCATGTTGGTGAGTAATTATGCTTTAGTAAGAATATTGGTGTTAAGGTTTGTGATTCCCTATGCAAGCACGAAAGTCAATAGTTATGCAATGAAATTACGTCCTACTTGTGGTGCATTATTTGGTGTTAGTTATGCTTAATGCTCACTTATGAGATTTTTTGTTTCTTGGTTGGATGCTTCTCAATCTTTTTCTAGCCTTCATTTGCACTAAGTATGATCACTACTTGTGCATCCAAAATCCTTTAAACCCGTTTTTGCCACATGAGTCCACTATACCTACCTACATGCGGTATTCTTTTGCCGTTCTAAGCAAATTTGTATGTGCCATCTCTAATTTTCAAAATAATTTTCTCTTTTGTGTGCTCATACCGCTCATGAAACGGTAGGGGGTGGCTAATATATTTCCATGCTAGATGTGTTATTCTCAAGATGAGTGTTTATTCACTTGTCATTGCACGAGAGTACGGCAAAGGTATTAGGGATGCCCAGTTCCGAAATGAAAAATGAATTTACTTTATGTTGTCAAATAATAAATTCCTTGGAAAGTGTTGGTATGGAAGGCACCTGTGGATACGGTTAGCCATGGAAATTGAAAGTATGGTGGAAAAAGGAATAAACTTTATTTTCTGTTTGGGAACCGCCTATGATATATCTAGCATGGAAAGTATTGGGAACTACTCGATCGTTTTCGTTGACAGGAAAAGCATGCCACCCAAAATGTTTTTATCTCTATCTTTTTCGCTTTGAGCTCTGACACCTCTACAAATCCCTACTTCCCTCCGCGAAGGGCCTTTCTATTTACTTTATGCAATTTTTATTTTTACTTGAGTCTCCATCTTCTCTTATAAAGCACCAACTAAGGGGCACTATGATCGTACTTGAGCATTGGGTATAGCTAATATGCGAGTGTGTTTCACGAATGGATCAATGATTGAGCATAATGGGCTAGGGATAACTTGCTTTAGCGTTGATATTTTGAAAGACATGGTTGCTTGTTGATATGCTTGAGTATTGAAATCTTCATGTCAAAACTAGACTATTGCTTTGAATCATATAAAAGTCCAAATGTCCATGCTACAAAGAAAAGAATATGTGATGAACATGTTAGGCAGCATTCCACATCAAAAATTCTGTTTTTATCATTTACCTACTCGAGGACGAGCAGGAATTAAGCTTGGGGATGCTGATACGTCTCCAACGTATCTATAATTTTTGATTGTTCCATGCTGTTATATTATCATTCTTGGATGTTTTACAATCATTTTATAGCAACTTCATATCATTTTTTGGGACTAACCTATTGACATAGTGCCTAGTGCCAGTTGTTGTTTTTTGCTTGTTTTTCACTTCGCAGGAAATCAATACCAAACGGAGTCCAAACGCAGCGAAACTTTTTGGTGATTTTTTCTGGACCAGAAGACACCTGTTGGGCCAAGAAAGTACCTGAGAGGAGCTCCGAGGGGAGCACAACCCACCAGGGCGCACTTGGGGGCCCAGGCGCGCCCAGGTGGGTTGTGCCCACCTCGGTGGCCTCCCGCACCGCCTCTTTGCTCTATAAATACCCCAATATTCCAGAAACCCTAGGGGAGTCGACGAAAATGAATTCCAGCCGCCGCAAGTTCCAGAACCACCAGATCCAATCTAGACACCATCACGGAGGGGTTCATCATCCTCATTGGTGCCTCTCTGATGATGCGTGAGTAGTTCATTGTAGACCTACGGGTCCGTAGTTAGTAGCTAGATGGCTTCCTCTCTCTCTTTTGATTCTCAGTACAATGGTCTCTTGGAGATCTATTTGATGTAACTCTTTTTGCGGTGTGTTTGTTGGGATCCGATGAACTTTGATTTTATGATTAGATCTATGTTTTTATCCATGAAAGTTATTTGGGTTTCTTTGATCTCCTATATACATGATTACTTATAGCCTCGTATTTCTTCTTCGAATCTTTGGTTTAGTTAGGCCGACTAGATCGATTTTTCTTGCCATGGGAAGAGGTGCTTTGTGATGGGTTCGATCTTACGGTGCTTGATCCCAGTGACAGAAGGAGAACCGACACGTATGTATCGTTGCTATTAAGGATAACAAGATGGGGTCTATATCTACATAAATAGATCTTGTCTACATCATGTCATCATTCTTATTGCATTACTCCATTTCTCAATGAACTTAATACACTAGATGCATGCTGGATAGCGGTCGATGTGTGGAGTAATAGTAGTAGATGCAGGCAGGAGTCGGTCTACTAATCTTGGATGTGATGCCTATATAATGATCATTGCCTGGATATCGCCATGATTATTTGAAGTTCTATCAATTGCACAACAGTAATTTGTTTACCCACCGTATACTATTTTTCTCGAGAGAAGCCACTAGTGAAATCTACGGCCCCTGGGTCCCTTCTTTATTATATTTGCCTTCGCGATCTATTTTTATTTGCTTTTATTTTCAGATCTATTAATCCAAAAATACCTTGCTACAATTTTTATTTATTTATTTTATCTCGCGTTCTCGTGAGATCTATTTATCCAATCTACTACAATTTTGCCTATCTTTTTACCCGTGAGGGATTGACAACCCATCTCTTACGTCGGGTTGCAAGTATTTGTTCTTTGTGTGCAGGAGCTGTTTACGTGGTGTTGCGTGGTTCTCCTACTGGTTCGATAACCTTGGTCTCATCACTGAGGGAAATACCTACCGTAGCTGTGCTGCATCATCCCTTCCTCTTTGGGGAAATACCGACGTAGTTCAAGCCGCATCAAAAGGAATTTCTGGCACCGTTGCCGGGGAGACATCACCAACATCTACCAGGTTCCTAATCACAAATCTCATCTCCTTGCTATTTACATTATTTGCCATTTGCCTCTCGTTTTCCTCTCCCCCACTTCACAAAAATTTGTCGTTTTATTCGCCCTCTTTTTCGTTCGCCGTTTTCTCGTCAGATCTGTTTTTGAGTGCAATCTTGTTACGTAGTCACGATGACTCAAGAGAACACCAAGCTATGTGATTTCTCCAATACCAACAACAATGATTTTATTAGCACTCCGATTGCTCCTCCTGCCACTAGTGCGGAGTCTTGTGATATTAATACCACTTTGCTGAATCTAGTCATGAAAGATCAATTTTCCGGTACTCCTAATGAGGATGTTGCGTCCCATCTTAACACATTCGTGGAATTATGCGATATGCAAAAGAAAAAAGATGTGGACAATGATATTGTGAAGTTGAAATTATTCCCGTTTTCTTTGTGAGATGGTGCAAAAATTTGGTTTTCTTCTTTGCCTCGCAATAGTATCGATTCTTGGGATAAGTGCAAAGATGCGTTTATTACTAAGTATTTTCCGCCCGCGAAAATTATTTCCCTTAGAACCCAGATCATGAATTTCAAGCAACTTGAACATGAGCATGTTGCACAATATTGGGAAAGGATGAAATTAATGCTAAGTAATTGCCCAACTCATGGGTTAAATCTTTGGATGATCATACAAAAAATTTATGCGGGGTTGAATTTTGTTTCTCAAAATCTTTTGGACTCCACCGCGGGTGGTACTTTTATAGAAATCACTTTGGGTGAAGCCACCAAGTAGGGCCGAATCCTACTTGGGCTCCTGCCCTGGCCACGCCCCCCCCCCCCTCCTACCATATATGCCGGAGGGGGAAAGGAAAGGGGAGAGAGGGAAGGAAGGGGGAGGCCGAATCCCCCTCCTTCCTTTCTCCCTTAGGCCGACTGCCATAGGGAAGTGCACCAGCCCCGTGTCGGCTGGTGTGCTCCCCTCTAATGGCCCAATAGGCCCATCTTCCTCCCGGGGCTTCCCGGAACCCCTTCCGGTGATCCGATGACCACCCGGTACCTCCTGAAATTCTTCCAGTGTCCGAATAATATCGACCTATATATCAATCTTTACCTCTGGACCATTCCGCAGCTCCTTGTCATGTCCGTGATCTCATCCGGGACTCCGGACAACATTCGGTCACCAAATCATATAACTCATGTACCACTATATCATCAAGGAACATTAAGCGTGCAGACCCTACGGGTTCGAGAGCTATGTAAACATGACCGAGACACCTCTTCGGTCAATAACCAATAGTGGAACCTAGATGCCCATATTGGCTCCTACATATTCTACGAAGATCTTTATCGGTCGAACCTTATGACAACATACGCAATTCCCTTTGTCCATGGGTATGTTACTTGCCCGAGATTCAATCGTCGGTATCTTCATACCTAGTTCAATCTCCTTACCGGCAAGTCTCTTTACTCGTTCCGTAATACATCATCTCATAACTAACTCATTAGTCATTTGCTTGCAAGTCTTATTATGATGTGTATTACCAAGAGGGCCCAGAGATACCTCTCCGATACACGGAGTGACAAATCCCAATATCGATCCATGCCAACTCAACAAAGACCTTCGGAGATACCTGTAGAGCATCTTTATGATCACCCAGTTACGTTGTGACGTTTGATAGCACACAAGGTATTCCTCTGGATCCGGGAGTTGCATGATCTCATGGTCGAAGGAACGTGTATTTGACATTCAAGAAAGCAATAGCAATAAACTGAACGATCATATGCTAAGCTTACGGATGGGTCTTGTCCATCACATCATTCTCCTAATGATGTGATCCCGTTATCAAATGACAACACATGTCTATGGTTAGGAAACCTTAACCAACTTTGATCAACGAGCTATTCTAGTAGAGGCTCACTAGGGACACGGTATTTGTTTATGTATTCACACGTGTATTTAAGTTTCCGGTCAATACAATTCTAGCATGAATAATAAACCTTTATCCTGATTTAGGAAATATAATAATAACCATTTTATTATTGCCTCTAGGGCATATTTCCATCAGTCTCCCACTTGCACTAGAGTCAATAATCTAGTTCACATTGCCATGTGATTAACACCCATAGTTCACATCGCCATGTGACCAACACCCAAAGAGTTTACTAGAGTCAATAATCTAGTTCACATCGCCATGTGATTAACACCTAAAGAGTACTAAGGTGTGATCATGTTTTGCTTGTGAGATTAGTCAACGGGCCTGTCACATTCAGATCCGTATGTATTTTGGAAATTTCTATGTCTACAAAAAGCTCAGCATGGAGCTACTCTAGCTAATTGCTCCCACTTTCAATATGTATCCAGATTGAGACTCAGAGTCATCCGAATCGGTGTCAAAGCTTGCATCGACGTAACTCTTTACGACAAAATCTTTATCACCTCCATAACCGAGAAATATTTCCTTAGTCCTCTTAGGTAACTAAGGATAATTTTGACCGTTGTCCAGTGATCTACTCCTGGATCACTATTGTAACCCTTGCCAAACTCATGGCAAGGTACACAATAGGTCTGGTACACAGCATGGCATACTCTATAGAACCTATGGCTGAGGCATAGGGAATGACTTTCATTCTCTCTCTATCTTCTGCCGTCGTCAGGCTTTGAGTCTTACTCAACTTCACACCTTGCAACATAGGCAAGAACTCTTTCTTTGACTAATCTATATTGAACTTCTTCAAAACTTTGCCAAGGTATGTACTTTGTGAAAGTCCTATTAAGCGTCTCGATCTATCCCTATAGATATTGATGCCTAATATGTAAGAAGCTTCACTGAGGTCTTTCATTGAAAAATTCTTATTCAAGTATCCTTTTATGCTATCCAGAAATTCTATATCATTTCCAATCAACAATATGTCATCCACATATAATATCAGAAATGCTACAGAGTTCCCACTCACTTTCTTGTAAATACAGGTTTCACCGTAAGTCTGTATAAAACCATATGCTTTGATCACCTCATCAAAATGTATATTCCAACTCCGAGATGCTTGCACCAGTCCATAGATGAATCGCTGGAGCTTGCACACTTTGTTAGCATCTTTAGGATTGACAAAACCTTCTGGTTGCATCATATACAACTCTTCTTTAAGAAATCCATTCAGGAATGCAGTTTTGACATCCATTTGCCAGATTTCATAATTATAAAATGCGGCAATTGCTAACATGATTCGGACTGACTTAAGCATTGCTACGGGTGAGAAAGTCTCATCGTAGTCAACCCCTTGAACTTGTCGAAAACCTTTCGCGACAAGTCGAGCTTTGTAGATAGTGACATTACCATCAGTGTCTGTCTTCTTCTTGAAGATCCATTTATTCTCAATGGCTTGCCGATCATTGAGCAAGTCCACGAAAGTCCATACTTTGTTCTCATACATGGATCCTATCTCAGATTTCATGGCCTCGAGCCATTTATCGGAATCTGGGCTCATCATAGCTTCTTCATAGTTCGTAGGTTCGCCATGGTCTAATAACATAACTTCCAGGACAGGATTACCGTACCACTCTGGTGTGGATCGTGCTCTGGTCGACCTACGAGGTCCAGTAGTAACTTGATCTAAAGTTTCATGATCATCATCATTAGCTTCCTCTCTAGTTGGTGTAGGCATCACGGGAACGGTTTTCTCTGATGTGCTACTTTCCAATTTGAGAGAAGGTACAATTACCTCATCAAGTTCTACTTTCCTCCCACTCACTTCTTTCGAGAGAAACTCCTTCTCTAGAAAGGACCCATTCTTGGCAACAAAGATCTTGCCTTCGGATCTGTGGTAGAAGGTGTACCCAATTGTTTCCTTAGGGTATCCTATGAAGATGCACTTCCCCGATTTAGGTTCGAGCTTATCAGGCTGAAGCCTTTTGACATAAGCATCGCATCCCCAAACTTTAAGAAACGACAGCTTAGGTTTCTTGTCAAACCACAGTTCATACGGTGTCGTCTCAACGGACTTAGACGGTGCCCTATTTAACGTGAATGCAGCTGTCTCTAATGCATAACCCCAAAACGATAGTGCTAAATCGGTAAGAGACATCATAGAATGCACCATATCCAATAGAGTACGGTTATGATGTTCGGACACACCATTATGCTGTGGTGTTCCAGGTGGTGTGAGTTGTGAAACAATTCCACATTGTTTTAAATGAAGGCCAAACTCGTAACTCAAATATTCGCCTCCGCGATCAGATTGTAGAAACTTTATTTTCTTGGTACGATGATTCTCTACTTCACTCTAAAATTGTTTGAACTTTTCAAATGTTTCAGACTTGTGTTTCATTAAGTAGATATACCCATACCTACTCAAATCATCTGTGAAGGTTAGAAAATAACGATACCCGTCGCGTGCCTCAACACTCATCGGACCACATACATTGGTATGTATTATTTCCAATAAGTCATTAGCTCGCTCCATTGTTCCGGAGAACGGAGTTTTAGTCATCTTACCCATGAGGCATGTTTTGCAAGTATGAAATGATTCATAATCAAGTGATTCCAAAAGTCCATCCGCATGGAGTTTCTTCATGCGCTTTACACCAATATGACCTAAACGGCAGTGCCACAAGTATGTTACACTATCATTATCAACTTTGCATCTTTTGGCATCAATATTATGAATATGTGTATCACTACGATCGAGATTCAATAAACCATTCACATTGGGTGTATGATCATAGAAGGTTTTATTCATGTAAGTAGAACAACAATTATTCTCTAACTTAAATGAATAACCGTTGCAATAAACATGATCTAATCAAATTCAAGCTCAACGCAAACACCAAATAATATTTATTTAGGTTCAACACTAATCCCGAAGGTAGAGGGAGTGTGCGATGGTGATCGTATCAACCTTGGAATTACTTCCAACACACATCGTCACCTTGCCCTTAACTAGTCTCTGTTTATTCTGCAACTCCTGTTTCGAGTTACTAATCCTAGCAACTGAACCGGTATCAAAATACCCAGAGGCTACTATGAAAACTATTAAGGTACACATCAATAACATGTATATCAAACATACCTTTATTCACTTTGGCATCCTTCTTATCCGCCAAGTATTTGTGGTAGTTCTACTTCCAGTGACCATTTTCTTTGCAGTTGGAGCACTCAGTTTCATGCTTGGGTCCAGCTTTGGGCTTCTTCACGGGAGCAGCAACCTGCTTGCCATTCTTCTTGAAGTTCCCTTTCTTTCCCTTGCCCTTTTTCTTGAAACTAGTGGTCTTGTTAACCTTCAACACTTGATGCTATTCCTTGATTTCTACCTCCACCGATTTTAGTATCGCGAAGAGCTCGGGAATCATTTTCATCATCCCTTGCATATTATAGTTCATCACGAAGCTCTAGTTGCTTGGTGATAGTGACTAGAGAATTTTGTCAATCACTATCTTATCTGGAAGATTAACTCCCACTTGATTCAAGTGATTGTGGTACCCAGATATTCTGAGCACTTGCTCACTAGCTAAGCTATTCTCCTCCATCTTGTAGGCAAAGTATTTGTCAGAGATCTCATACCTCTCAACACGGGCATGAGCCTGAAATACCAATTTCAACTCTTGGAACATCTCACATGTTCCATGGCGTTCAAAACGTCTTTGGAGCCCCGATTCTAAGCCGTAAAGCATGGCGCACTAAACTATCAAGTAGTCATCATATCAAGCTTGCCAAACATTCATAACGTCTGCATCAGCTCCTGCAACAGGTCTGTCACCTAGCGGTGCATCAAGGACATAATTCTTCTGTGCAGTAATGAGGATAATCCTCATATCACGGACCCAGTCCGCTTTATTGCTACCATCATCTTTCAACTTAGTTTTCTCTAGGAGCATATCAAAAATAGGGGAGCTATATCGCGAGCTATTGATCTACAACATAGATATGCAAAACTATTAAGAATAAGTTCATGATAAATTAAGTTCATTTAATCAAATTACTAATGAACTCCCACTTAAATAAACATCCCTCAAGTTATCTAAGTGATACATGATCCAAATCAACAAACCCAAGTCCGATCATCACGTGAGATGGGGTAGTCATCAATGGTGAACATCTCTATGTTGATCATATCTACTATATGACTCACGTTCGACCTTTCGGTCTCCAGTGTTCCGAGACCATGTCTGTACATGCTAGGCTCGTCAAATTTAACCCAAGTATTCTGCATGTGCAAAACTGTCTTACACCCGTTGTATGTGAACGTAGAGTTTATCACACCCGATCATCACGAGGTGCTTCAAAACGATGAACTTTGGCAGCGGTGCATACTCGGGGAGAACACTTTTTGTCTTGAAATTTAGTGAAGGGATCATCTTATAATGCTACCACTGTTCTAAGCAAAATAAGATGCATAAAGGATAAACATCACATGCAATCAAAATATGTGACATGATATGGCCATCATCATCTTGTGCTTTTGATCTCCATCTCCAAAGCATCGTCGTGATCTCCATCGTCACCGGCTCGACACCTTGATCTCCATCGCTGCATCGGGGTTGTCTCGCCAACTATTGCTTCTACAACTATTGCTAACGCATAGCAATAAAGTAAATCAATTACATGGCGTTTGCATTTCATACAATAATTAAGAGAAAACCCTAAGGCTCTTGCCGGTTGTCGATATTACAAAACATGATCATCTCATACATCAACATATATCACATCATATCTTGACCATATCACATCACAACATGCCCTGCAAAAACAAGTTAGACGTCCTCTACTTTGTTGTTGCAAGTTTTACGTGGCTGCTATGGGCTTCTAGCAAGAACTGTTCTTAACTACGCAAAAACCACAACGGTGATTATCAAGTTTGCTGTTTTAACCTTCTTCAAGGACCGGCCATAGTCAAATTCGATTCAACTAAAGTAAGAGAAACAGACACCCGCCAGCCACCTTTATGCAAAACAAGTTGCATGTCAGTCGGTGGAACCGGTCTCATGTGCGTGGACATGTAAGGTTGGTCCCGGTCGCTTCATCCCACAATACCGCCAAATCAAAATAAGACGTTGGTGGTAAGCAGTATGACTATCACCACCCACTACTCTTTGTGTTCTACTCGTGCATATCATCTACGCATAGACCTGGCTCGGATGCCACTGTTGGGAAACGTTGAATGGAAAACAAAAAAAAAATCTACGCACACGCAAGATCTATCCACGGAGATGCATAGCAACGAGAGGGAGAGTGTGTCTACGTACCCTCGTAGACCGTAAGCGGAAGCGTTTGTCAACGCGGTTGATGTAGTCGAACTTCTTCGCGATCCAACCAATCGAGTACCAAACGTACGGCACCTCCGCGTTCAACACACGTTCAGCTTGGTGACGTCCTCGCCTTCTTGATCCAGCAAGACGGCGAAGTAGTGGATGAGTTCCAGCAGCACGACGGCATGGTGACGGTGGTGGTGATGCTATCTCCGCAGGGCTTCGCCTAAGCACTACGAAAATATGACCGAGGGACAAAACTGTGGAGGGGGGCGCCGCACACGGCTAAGAGATTGTCGTGGTTATGTGTGGCGCCCCCCTCCCACATATATATAGGTGGGGGGAGAGGGGAGCAGCCAGGAGGCGCCCCAAGTAGGGACGAATCCTACTTGGGCTCCTGCCCTGGCCGCCCCCCCCCCCTCCCTTACCATATATGCCGGAGGGGGAAAGGAAAGGGGGGAGAGGGAAGGAAGGGCGAGGCTGAATCCCCCTCCTTCCTTTCTCCCTTAGGCCGGCTGCCATAGGGGGGTGCGCCAGCCCCTTGTGGGCTGGTGTGCTCTCCTCTAAAGGCCCAATAGGCCCATCTTCCTCCCGGGGCTTCCCGGAACCCCTTTCGGTGATCCGATGACCACCAGGTACCTCCCGAAACTCTTCCGGTGTCTGAATAGTATCATCCGATATATAAATCTTGACCTCCGGACCATTCCGCAGCTCCTCGTCATGTCCGTGATCTCATATGGGACTCCGAACAACATTCGGTCACAAAATCATATAACTCATATAACACTATATCGTCAACGAACGTTAAGCGTGCGGACCCTACGGGTTCGAGAACTATGTAGACATGACCGAGACACCTCTCCGGTCAATAACCAATAGCGGAACTTGTGTAACACCCCATGTATTAAGCTACAGTAATCACCCTTTTGATAATGCCATGTCATCATGATCAACAGTGCTTAAACCTCATTTGGATCATATCTTATTTCAAACTCAAATTCAAAATGGAAATTCAAACTAGAGTCAAAATAAAAGTTGTTCAAATTGGAAAACAAAAATGTGCATCATGTTGCAAATATTCCCAAAGCATTTATAAAAATAAAAGCAACATTTATTGGGTTTGTAAAAGGACTCAAACAAGAAGAAACAGCAGCAAAACAGCACTATTTAATCCTTTTTCAATTAAATAAAATCCAAATAAAAAGATATGGACACCAAACCAATTTCTAGCAGTGACTGATGTTGCACTGTGAATTATGGACCAGTTCTTATATTTTAAAAAAGTCCATAAGTGCCCTAAACATTTTGCAAACTGAAAAGAAAAGAAACAGAAAAAGAGAAAAGGGAAAAGGCCTAATGACCCTACTGTACACTTAGGCCTACCATCTACAGTGCCGGCCCGGCCCACCCCGCGCCATCCCCTACCTCACTGCTCACCGCGCGTCTCGCTGTCGAGCACCTCGTGCGCGCGAGCCAGGCCCCCCCCCTCTGTGTGGTCGACAGCGCACCCGCGCCGGCGGTGGGGATAAGAGCAGCTCCCCGCTCTCCCTGGCGAACCCTAGTCGCCCCACTCCCTCTCCCTCGCTCCCTCTCCTCTTCCCCGAGCGTCGCCATGGCCTCGACCTTCTGACACGCGCGGCCACCGTCACCCCTACGCCTCTCAGCAGTGTCAGATCGCCCCGCCGTCGCTCGCTGCTTCGCCAGTTGCATCGTACCGGAGCTGGAATCCCCTGCCTCATCGCGCATGAGCTTGTCTTCAAGCTTCGGGCGCCGGTGATCGCCGTCACGATTCGCCGCCGTCGCGCTATCCCGAGCCCACCCTTGCTCACCTACAGGATCCCGGTGAGCCGCCACTTCTTTCCCCTCTTCGCTCGTCACCGTTTGCTGCTCGTAGACGCCGCCCCCTTCTTGCCCGAACGCCGTTCCGCCCGAGCTCGTCGCCGGCGTACCTCCGGCAAACCAATGGCTTCGGTCCCGTGCGCATTTTACTCACCGCAACGCGTAGGTCCTCCCTAGCATATTAGGTTGCTCGTTTGCATGCCGTAGCTGCCATCGCGTTGCTCACCCGAGCGGAACCGCCGCGGACCTCGTCGCCGGCGACGTTCCCGGCCGTCTCCGGCCACGCCCCCACCACCGTTCGACGCGGCGTGGACTGGCCATTCGAACGGACCAAGCCACGGCTCCGGAGACCCCCTGTAGGCGATTCCCAACGCTGCTCCGCCGCTCGCCGCCGCAAATGGCCTCGCCGGAGTAGCTCCGGCGGCCGGCCGACGTGGCGCCGCTGGGGCCACCCCCAGGGTGACTGCCTGGTGGCCCCCAGGGCCCCGCTGGCCCCTTTGACCGGGTCAGCCGCTGACTGGGCTGGCCCCGCCACTGACATGCGGGCCCCGCCAGTTTAAATCAATTTTAAAATTAAATAAACAATTAATTAAAATGTTAATTAATTAATTAACTAATTAATCACTAATTACTCACTGACAGGTGGGGCCACACCCCCTGTTAATTAATTTTAGTTAAATTTAAACCCTGGATTAGCCCTGTGTCTATGACATGTGGGCCCCACACGTCGGGTTTGACTCTGGTCAGCTCTGTTGACCGCTGACGTCATGCTGACATCATGATAATGTCAGCATACACTGTTTTGGATAATTCATATTTAATAATTAAAATAATTCCAGAAATCAATAAAAACTTTAGAAAATCATATCTTTTAATCCGTAACTCCGATGAAAATAATTTATATATGAAAAACGATCAGAAAAATGAGACGGATCCGAATATGCTACCCACATACCTGTTAGATGCCTCTAACTAACTGAACATGCAACTTTTTGCATGTTTCAGATAAATGAATAGTGCATGACTCTAATAAAATAAATCCAAACAAATTCCTAAAATAACTAAAAGACTTAGACGTGTCTTCAGGCAACCCTGCACTGCACGTTAGCATAGCCTGCTCTGTGTTACTCCTGTTTGCTGTGTATTTATACTGTTTCCTCCCCCTCTTCTCTCTCGATAGACCCCGACGCATTTCTCGGTACCGACGCAGCTCCAGAGCCCGATGAAACCATTGACGACCTTGCCCTTGCCGCCGAGCAACCAGGCAAGCCCCCCCTTTGATCATCCTGATATCGCACATTCTATTTTCTCATGCTTGCATTAGAATTGCTGCTGCTACTGCTTTACCTATTCTGATGCATAGCCTGTTTATTGTAACCTGCTGTTGATAATTACCTGCATATCCTAAACTGCTTAGTATAGGCTGGGTAGAGACCTATCAGTGACCCCACTTATCCCGACTGCCCCGCTGGATTATCCGAAGACCCGACCAACGGGATTGAAGACCAGGCCCCGGCACCGCACATCACCCCCTTAGTTGTAACGACACTGCAGCATTACTATCGAGTGCCGAGGGTGATACCTCGTGTAGCACTTCTGATGTTAACTCTGTAGAGTAGCTATTCGGTCGTGGTCATCGAGGGTGATTCCTCCTTCACCGCTTCCGATAACGACGCCGTCGTACAACACCTCAAGTGTGAACCCAGCGAGGGTGATTCCTCCGAGTTCACCTTGACGGATACATCGTGTAGGAATCCAACGAGGGTGACACCTCGGATTCCCCTGATGTTATGGACACACGGATACTTGGACTTTACACTGTTACTTGGAAAGGCAGGTCGACCCTGAGGGGTACCCGCGTGTGATGTGAAGACGGGTTGCCTGTATGGTGCCCGAGTGATGAATACGAGGCACAGTCGGGCATTCTTAGCCCTTGCAGCAAGTCCTCGAGATGGGGCGACGGGGTCACATCGATCGTGAGTCTCTGCTCGTTACCGCACCCCCAAGGTACTAACGGTTTGGATATGTGATCTGAGTGGGCCTCTGGCCTGATAGCACTAACCATCACGTGGGCATAGTATGGGCGTTCTGCATCGTAGCATCAGCCGAAAGCTTTGTCAGACGTCCAGTTCAGCACTGCGGCCGGGCTGGGCCGGCACCATCCTGAGGGGTGGAGCCTGGTTCGCCCGGCACGCAACGACCCGGGGGGCGAGGGGCGATGGCCAAGACCCCCTTGCGCTTAGGATGTAGACCGACGGGGACCTCTCTGCTGACCTGTAGGTAGGGTTGCGGTGTATCGTTTGGCCGAGGCCGGGCATGACCCGGAAAAGTGTGTCCGGCCGGAGTTAATCGAGCGTGTTGGGTAAGTTGGTGCACCCCTGCAGGGAAGAACTAATTTATGCATAGCCGGATCCTCGGTAACGGACACTCGGAGTTGTATCCCGATTGATACAATTAGCATTGGATACTATGGCTCTGGGATTGCTTCTCGCAGGGAGTCGAGAAGGGATCTCCGGACGAGGTTGATGACTGTATGGCTCTGGGATTGCTTTCTCGCAGGGAGTCGAGAAAGGATCTCTGGGTGAAGATGAGACTTAATGACACTACTACCTATACAGTACTAATCTACACTCTTCTAATGTTGCAAGACCGCTGAAGATGCTAGTCTTCGATAGGACTAGGCTTTCCTCTCTATTCTGGCAGTTCTGCAGCCCAGTCCACATATACAGCCACTCTTTGAAAATGTTGCATATGTAGTGTAGATCCTTGCTTGCTGAGTACTTCTGAGTACTCACGGTTGCATTGCTTTTCTTTTCCCCCATGTCAGTTTGTCGTGACCAGATGACGGAGCCACTGAGACAGCTGCCCACGCCGACGATCGCTACTACTATCCCCAGGGTGGATATTACTACGAGCTTGCCGTCGACCAGGAGTAGGATCGGAGGGTCCCAGGCAGGAGGCCTACGCCTTTCGATCGTAGTGTTTTTCTTTGTCTCACCTTCTTAAGGCCTTTCTGTGTTTTCTTTTATATCTGTACTTAGATATCTGATGCTTCCGCTGACGCTTGTACTCAAGTTTATGTATTCGAGCCCTCGAGGCCCCTGGCTTGTAATATAAAGCTTGTATGACTTTATTTATGTTTTAGAGTTGTGTTGTGATATCTTCCCGTGAGTCCTTAGGCTTGATCGTATGCATTTGCGTGTATGATTAGTGCACGATTGAGCCGGGGGCGTCACAACTTGGATGCCCATATGGCTCCTACATATTCTACGAAGATCTTTATCGGTCGAACCTTATGACAACATACGTAATTCCCTTTGTCCATGGGTATGTTACTTGCCCGAGATTCGATCGTCGATATCTTCATACCTAGTTCAATCTCGTTACTGACAAGTCTCTTTACTCGTTCCGTAATACATCATCTCATAACTAACTCATTAGTCATTTGCTTGCAAGGCTTATTATGATGTGTGTTACCGAGAGGGCCCAGAGATACATCTCCGATACTCGAAGTGACAAATCCCAATCTCGATCCATGCCAACTCAACAAACACCTTCGGAGATACCTGTAGAGCATCTTTATGATCACCCAGTTACATTGTGATGTTTGATAGTACACAAGGTATTCCTCCGGTATCCGGGAGTTGCATGATCTCATGGTCGAAGGAACATGTATTTGACATTCAAGAAAGCAATAGCAATAAACTGAACGATCATATGCTAAGCTTACGGATGGGTCTTGTCCATCACATCATTCTCCTAATGATGTGATCCCGTTATCAAATGACAACACATGTCTATGGTTAGGAAACCTTAACCATCTTTGATCAACGAGCTAGTCTAGTAGAGGCTCACCAGGGACACGATATTTGTTTATGTATTCACACATGTATTTAAGTTTCTGGTCAATAAAATTCTAGCATGAATAATAAACCTTTATCATGATTTAGGAAATATAATAATAACCATTTTATTATTGCCTCTAGGGCATATTTCCATCAAGAATCGCTTTGGAAAGTCTTCAAAATCCAACTCCAAGAATGCTGAGGCTTCCACTCGTGACTACAAGAAGAGAACCTGCCACAAATGCAAGAAACCAAGCCATTACATATCTGAATGTCCTCAATGGGAAAAGGAAGCCAAGAAAAAGAAGAAGAGCAAGGAATATGACTCTCACGAAAAGAAGAAGAAGAAATCCTCAAAGTATTCATCTCACAAGAAGAGATCATCTGGCAAGGCTCGTGCTTTCATTGGCAAGGAAATGGATTCAGAGGAGGAGTCTGCTTCTGAGGAGGCGGAGGTGGAGTCGAAGGAGGAGTCTGATTCAGGCGTTGCAAGTCTGGCTCTAGCTTCGACATTTGTCGCCAAGTCCATCTTCAGCACTGAAGACAATGGTCACGCCGCTGACGCTGAAGCCAATGATGACGACGACTCTGCTCCTACCTACTACTTCATGGCACGAGGTGCTAAGGTAAACTCACGCGATGCTTACTTTCAAACCTCTAGTGAAGATGACTCTGAATGTGAATCCAAACCCAGCTATAAAACTCTTGCTAAAATTGCAACTGAGTAACAAACTGCTATGGAAAAGATTCAAAAACTGTTAGACAAAAGCAATAACCTGTTGGACGAGGAAATGAATCGAACTCAGTCCTTAATCGAAGATATAAAAAATCTTCGAGTTAAGTATGAGGAACTTGAAAGTCGTCATGAAACCCTCTCAGCTGATCATGAGAAGCTTTCCTATGATTATATTCAGAGGAAGCAAGATCTAGAAAAACTGAGAGCATCTCAGGAAGATCTTCGAAAGGAAAATGATTCACTACTCGCTCAACAGATCAGTTCCGCTCAGGAAGAGTTTGTGCCACCTTGCTTAAAATGTCTTGAGCGTAACAATGCTATCTCTACTGCTGAATGTTCAAATGCTTCTGAAGTTGCAATATCTTCAACTGCTGATGTGGTAACTAACCCCTCTTCTGAGCATGCCACCACTATTGATGATGAGAATGCCAAGTTGAAGACATTGCTTGAAACATGCATGTACAAAAGCCTCAAAGGGCATCAAACTCTGTGTGACGTCCTCAAGAAGCAGATTCCGAACCGAAACCCTAGGAAAGAGGGTGTTGGTTTTGAGAGAAAGATGAATGTTGATGGCTCCTAGAGCAGTACCCCAACACCACATGGGTTGCTGCAAAGGGCCCTTCAATGGACCCATCCACCTTATTTGGTTTCAATTATGCTAATCCTATCATCATTGATGAGTCCTTTGACTCTAACTATAAGTTGTCCAAGAACCAAAATGGTGAAGTGTTTGCCAGGTGTATTGGAACTAACTGCAGGAATGGGTCCCTGATACGTCTCCGTCGTATCTACTTTTCCTAACGCTTTTCCTCTTGTTTTGGACTCTAATTTGCATGATTTGAATGAAACTAACCCGGACTGACACTGTTTTCAGCAGAACTACCATGGTGTTGTTTTTGTGCAGAAATAAAAGTTCTCGGATTGGAACGAAACTTTGCGAGGATTTTTTATATAATAAAAGAGAATTTCTGGAGCCAAGAACCATCGGAGGGGGGCACCTGGGTGGGCACAACCCACCAGGGCGCCCCCCCTCCAGGCGCACCCAGGTGGGTTGTCCCCACCTGGTGGCCCCGCAGACTTCAACCCTGATACTATAAATTCACATATTCGGAGAAAAAAATCAGGGAGAAAGAATTATCGCGTTTCACGAGATGGAGCCGCCGTCGCCTCCTGTTCTTCATCGAGAGGCCAGATCTAGAGTCCGTTTGGGGCTCCGGAGAGGGGGATCTTCGATCTTCGTCATCACCAACCCTTCTCCATCGCCAATTCCATGATGCTCCCCATCGGGAGTGAGTAATTCATTCGTAGGCTCGCTGGTCGGTGAGGAGTTGGATGAGATTCATCATGTAATCGAGTTAGTTTTGTTAGGGCTTGATCCCTAGTATCCACTATGTTCTGAGATTGATGTTGCTATGACTTTGCCATGCTTAATGCTTGTCACTTTGGGCCCGGGTGCCATAATTTCATATCTGAACCATTTATGTTATCACCATTATATCTATGTTCTAGATCCGATCTTGCAAGTTATAGTCACCTACTACGTGTTATGATCCGGCAACCCCGGAGTGACAATAGTCGGGACACTTCCCGGTGATGACCATAGTTTGAGGAGTTCATGTATTCACTACATGTTAATGCTTTGTTCCGGTTCTCTATTAACAGGAGGCCTTAATATCCCTTAGTTTCTAATAGGACCCCGCTGCCACGGGAGGGTAGGACAAGAGATGTCATGCAAGTTCTTTCCATAAGCACGTATGACTATTTATGGAATACATGCCTACATTATATTTATGAACTGGAGCTAGTGCCGTATCGCCCGAGGTTATGACTGTTATATGATGAATATCATCCAACGAATTCACCGATCCAATGCCTACGAATTTATCTTATATTATTTTGCTAAGTTACTACTGCTACTGTTACTGTTGCACTTGCTACAAAAATCATTGCTATCACTGTTACTGTTACTATTGCTGTTGCTACTACTATCAAAACTATCATACTACTTTGCTACTGATCACTTTGCTATAGATAATTAATCTCCAGGTGTGGTTGAATTGACAACTCAGCTGCTAATACTTGCAAATATTCTTTGGCTCCCCTTGTGTTGAATCAATAAATTTGGGTTGAATACTCTACCCTCGAAAACTGTTGCGATCCCCTATACTTGTGGGTTATCAGCCCCCTATGAAGAAGATCTAGGTTCCCAAAAGTCGCCTTGAGGAACTTCTCGTGAATGTCATCATCACACCATCCGGGAGGAAGACAAACCCTAGACCAAAGGCTTCATATGGCCCAAAGGCTTTATACAGACAGAGGACCTCATATGGTCACCCTAATTCCAATGTTTTGCAGGGAAACTATCATCAGGCTCATGAATATGAGCATGTCTCTTCGAACCACTATGTTCACAAATCGAAGAACTTTTCTGCTTATTCGTTTGAGTACTATTCACCTTCTAACAAACTATTTGCTAGGGCTTCAAAGCCAAAATTCTCATATGCTACACTTAGACTCATTGCTTCTAAGCCACCCCTCCAGATGTGGGTGGTTAAGAAGAATTAACTTCTCTTACAGGGTCGGGTCTCCACCGAAAATTATTGGCTTCTGAAGACAATGCTAGGGACGTGAAAAATCTTGTTGGGGTAAAATATCAAAATGGTCTTACCATTTATTTCGCCCATGGTTTCCTTGATGATCGTCCTACCATATCCTCAACTATGCTTACCTATGATGAACGTCTCTATCGATACATGTTTGTTCTTCACAACACTCTTGGTGAAGACTATCCTACTAACTGCTCTATAGGGTACAACTCCGAAAGCTACTGAATGGATCATGGATAGTAGATGCACTAACCACATGACTGGTGATCGAAATCTTCTCATGGACTCTACTCTTCGACCATCTACAAAAAGCCATGTCACATTTGCCGACACTGGTAAAACTAAGGTATTGGGACTAGATAGGGTTGCTATCTCAAATGATCAACACATGGATAAAGTGATGCTTGTTGAATCCCTTGGATACAACCTAATGTCTGTCTCAATGCTTTGTGATCTTGACATGATTGTGATATTTGGAAAATATCGATGTCTTGTGCTAATGGCTTCTGACAAATCTCAAGTCTTCGAAGGTTATCGAAGAGGTGATCTGTATATGGTAGATTTCTCCGAAGGACGATGAGGCATGCGGCGGCGAAGGTCCGCCAGGCGATGAGGCCGGTGTGAAGAGGCCGACGATGAGGCCCGCAATGGAGCAGGTCCATCGGGCGATGAGGCCGACGATGAGACCCGCGGCGGTGAAGGTCCGTCGGGCGATGAGGCCGGCGCGAGTAGGCCGACGATGAGGCCTGCGGAGGTGATGTTTCGCCGGGCATTGAGACCGGCGCGAGGAGGCCGACGATGAGGCCCGCGACGGAGGCTCATATTATTATTTGTAAATAAACGATTCTCATTTGCAAAAACAGTGCACTGCATGTGTAGAAATCAACAGCAAGGGACATACGAATCTGTGGCATTAAAAAAGACGAAACGCGGCAGACAAAAGGAAAGGTAGACGAAACGCAGACGAACAGTAAGGAACATAGGAATCTATGGCATTAAAAAAATAAAACGCGGCAGACGAAACGCAACGAAACAAAACGCAGACGACATGCAGCATCGCAGCAGTATGCAGGAACAGTCCTGCCGCCACGTCACTAGGCGGCAGGGACCACCTGCATGCGCCCGTTCTGTTGCGGCCGCTGGCTGGCTGTGGCGCGCGGGCTGCCGCCTTGCTTTGTGGCGGCAGGTGCCACGCGCCGGCCGAAGTGCCTGAGGTCACGGCGGGAGTGATCTCTTCTGGCAAATTTATCTAGAGGTGATCTTTTTTATTAATTTGGTCAGGTGGTTCTTTTAGACAAAAATTCCAAAGAAAAACTCATGTTCGAGCCAGCCTACCCATGCACACGAATATTGACACTTTTGTATCCTACAGTCCAAGGCATCGACTGAGACATGCCCACAAGAAAAAATATACGGGCCCGTCGCACATGCCGTTTAACACGCGATAAACAAAACATGCTCGAACCCTCACGTGCGCTTGCGTGAATCATAAAGGAACTTCAGTCTAACGGTGAAACATGCAACCAAGTCACGGTCGATACTATATTTATGGGATCTTACCGTGTAAATTTTTCTTTTTAGTTTTACATCGAGATCAGTCGGTATTATGCTATCTGATTTAGACTTGGTTAAGTTCCTATCGACTAAGACCTAGCCACACCCATTTAGTAAAACCGTTCTTGAAATGGTTCACTATGGACGCGTTTGGTAGTCTGCATTAGGCTCAGCCAGGCCCGCGCAGGATGTTTTCGCCCTGTTTGGTTATCTGGGTCGCATTGAAAAGTTGATCCGCACGGAACTCAAAACACCTCTCAGGCTGCATCTCAATGAAAGCTCAAATCGACCGTTTCTACCGGGCCAGGCTGAGGCGAGCCACCCTCAAGCGCACATGGTGTGCCCTCTTGCACTAGAGGATGCGAGCGGTATACACCCTCTATGTTGTTTCTTCTTCCACCTCCATTAACCTCCTTCTCTAATCTCCTTTCTTAGGTCCCTTCTAATCCACACAACGGTGCATCGATTTGAGATAAGTTCTACATGAAAAAGATGTGCATCGATGTTATGGTTTCATTTTTGTGATCAGTTCGTAGTTTCGTCGACCGTAAATGTTTAATTTCGTGTTCATGTTTGGAGCTTTTTTGGATGAATTTTGTCAAATTAGTCGTACACGGTTGACCGTTTGAATTTTCCTTTGATCAGTAGCTTCATCTTACAGTTTCACACGACTTTCATGTTGCACATTTTCTGTTTCGACGACCGTAGATGATTAAATCTGACTTGTTCCTCGTGAAGAGTATATACGCATATGTGTGATATGTGTTAATGACATTCCTTAATCTCGGTCTCCACTCATGTGTCCTACACCGGCGTCACCATCGGTGTCGGCGTGTCGCTCCTCTCGGCCTCCTCTCCCGCGTGTTGTTGCACTAGAGCCACCGCCGGCGTCATTCCTCTCAACCTCCTCCCTCATGTCTTGTTAGACTGAAGCCATCGCCGGCGTCGTTCCTCTCTGTCTCCTCGCTCGCGTCCTACTACACTAGCGATGTCGCCATCGTCGTTCTCTGTCGCGTGTTGTTGCATTAGCGCCGCCGCCGGCGTCGTTCCTCTCAACCTCCACTCCCATGTCCTACTACACTCGTGCGGTCGTCGTTCCTCTCTGTCTCCTCTCTCATGTCCTGCTACACTGAAGCCATCGCCGACGTCGTTCCTCTCGGCCTCCTCGCTCGCATCCTACTACAATGGCGTAATCGTCATCGTCGTTCTTTTCGACCTTCTCCTCTGCGTCATAATACACTGACGCTGTCGTCATCATCATTCTTTTTGGCCTACTCCTCCACGTCCTACTACACTGACGACGCCATGGCGGGCACACTGCATTTTTTCACCATCATCCTCTGCCTCAATGCCTTCCTATTCGTTATTCCATACGGACTTGCTCTGCGGCGACGGCGCAAGCAAATAGCTAACCGTGTCGCCGATGAGATCGCTCGCCTGCGACTCTGTATGGTCGTGTCGGACGCGACGCCGCGACCACCGCCCATCGTGTAGCCGAGGCACTCTAGTGTAACACTGTGTGTTATGGGTAGCTGTTAAGTCTTAATCATATTCCGTGCAAGCAACCAAACAACGTGCACTCATCTGACCACATACAATGCGAGCAACCAAACGCGGTGTGTAGGAGCATCGTTACGATGCAGGGAGAGGACATGCAGGCAACCAATCAACATGCAGATGTTGATTTTTTGCTTGCATATGCTTAACCAGGCTCAACTGGAACAAGTATGCAAATGGGGAAAAAAACGATGCACGTAACCAAACGCGGCCTATGGCATTGAGGCATTTCTCTATTGCTGATGAATCGTGCTTTTATCTTGGGCATCATGCACCATGGGCTGTAAAAATATCTCTGCCCACGGAGAAGCAACTTAAAAGTCAGCAACCCTTCCTGGATTTGGACCTCCTGGCGCAGCTCCCGAACGCTATCAGATTCAGGCAACCAAGTCCGGCCATCATCCAGAAGAAGCGATCCAGATGACCCTCGTTCAGGTCGTCGGGGATCCACCCCGGCGCGCCACCAGTCGTCGTCGCCCACTGCACAGCCGTCAGTAGGAATGAGCTCAGGTAGCCACCGGCCGCTACTGCGAGAAGCGCGAGCGCCGTGCACACGGTCTTCATCCCGGCCGGCGCCTGGCCGTAGAAGAAGTCGAGCTGCCCGATGGTGGTGAGCACCTCGCCCACGCCCACCAGCACGTACTGCGGCGCCTGCCACAGCACGCTCGTCGCGCATGGCGCCAGGGGCTCCGCCTTCGCCGCGCGGAGGCGCGCCGTCTCGAGAAGCGCCGCGGCGGCCATGGCGAGCACGGTCATGGCGAGGCCGGCGCCGATCCTCTGCAGCTCCGAGATGCCCTTCTCCCTCCCGGTGAGCCTCCTGGCAGCCGGAACGAAGGCCCGGTCGTAGAGGGGGACCAGGACGATGATGGTGATTATATCGAAGGTGGACATGGACGCGGGCGGGACGCGCACGGAGCCGACGGTAGCGTCCATCGCCCTGCCTTGCTCGACGAATGTCGACGAGATCTGCACCGACACGGCATAGAAGAACAGGACGGTCGCCCAGAGCGGCAGCATCCGCACGAGAATCTTGAGCTCCTCGACCTGCGTCACGACGCAGAGCCTCCACGGGCTGCGCGGCACCGGCACGGCTGCTGCCTCAATCTCCTTGTCAGAAGCCACGACAATGGCGGCCTTATCGAAGAATCTGATCAAGGAAGCAACAGATCCATCTTGAGTGAGTGGTGAACTGGACCAAGCAAGCTGCAAGCAGCTACGAAGAGAATTGTAGTAACTGACCGGAGATCAGTGGTGTGTTGGATCCTCTCGACACCCTTCATGGCGAGGTCGTCTTCCGGCATGTCGTACAGCAGAGAGCTATCGGCCGGCAGCTCGACGCCGGAATTTCTCACGGCAGCAACCACGACCTGGCACACTCTGGTGAGCGGGCTGCCGCGAGTTCGTTGAAACCTGTACGTCCGTGACGCCGCGACCAGGCAAGAAAGCCCGACGGCGAGGACGACCGCCGGGACGGTCAGGCCCAGCGCCCAGCCGTAATGATCCTGCACCCACACGATGCCGGTGCTGGATATCAGCGACGCGCAGCTCATGTTGAACACGTACCAGTTGAAGAAGGAGCCCTTAGTCACGCGCTCCGATGGATCGCCGTCGTCGAACTGGTCGGCGCCGAAGGACATGAGGCACGGCCGGAGTCCGCCCAGCCCAACGGCAATCATGTAGAGGCCGAGAAACAAGACGAACTCCTGAACCGACACCATGTTCGACGAGGTGAGGCCTCTGAACGACACGCCGTTCTCGACGAGCAGCGGGAGGTACGCCGAGAATGCTGTCATGAGCATGCCCTGCACAAAAACAGAGACACCAAATTCTAATGATCAAATAGGACCAGGCAGGATGTAGACTGCAGAGTGGTGATTAATTGAAGTGTTCCAGGATGAAAATTCTTAATTGCTCCATTGGGACATGACGTAGTGATATTATTAACGGGAGAGATAAGATTGCTAAAATTCAATCAACTAGTCTCGGTCGATGTTATATTAATAATATCTTATATGAAAATCCGTGCAAAATTTCTTTTGTATATTTTCATTCTTCTTTTCATATATTCTATCACTTGACTGAGAATTGCAGTAGAGACTGGTCGGGAGGAGGATTAAGTAATGTACCGCGACGCCGATGAAGCAGGAGACGACCATGGTGCGGTACCTTCCACAGTAGGAGTCGGCCACGACGGCGCCGCCGAGGGGCAAGAGGAAGCAGGTGGCCTGCCAGGTGGACACGTTCCTCGCGGCGGCGACGTTGCTCTGGCCCAGGACGGTCGTGAGGTACGTGACGAGGTTGTAGGAGATGCCGTAGAACGCCAGGCAGTAGCAGAACTCGGTTCCTGCATAAACACGGTCGTTCCAAGGTGCAGCCGGTAGGGTAAAACTAAATTAATCATCCAAGAACAGGTGAAGAAGAAATAAATTACCGAGAACCGAGCGGCACGCGCGCCATCCACCCGTGCGATTCTTGAGCGCCGGGTTCCCGTCGAAGTCAAGGGACCCGTCGGTGGTGTACGCCTCCGCCGCCTGCGACGACAGTCCCCGCCAAGATTAACAGCGAGACATCATCATCCATGCCATTGGTTAAAATGCTATGCAGGTGATAGGGGAGAAACCAATTGAACCAGAGAGAAAAGGATTTTTCACGGGGGCGGCAGAGGCGAGGGAGACGAGACGGACCTCGGCTGGAAGTCGGGCGAGCAGGGGCACCGTGTGCTCGTCGGCGGAGGCCATGGAGAGAGGAGCTTGGGAGCGTACGCCTCTCGCTAGCCCAATGCTTCACTTGGCGGCAGTGATCTTGTAGCCGTCCTGACGGACGCATCTTGGCAATTGGAGTGGCTGCAGATGCGAGGTTGCAAGGCTGCCTTAGCCGAGGCGACAGTGATTGAGCCCTTTGCTGAGACTGAGAGCGACAGGAACGGGACATGTGAAATGTGGACGGGGCAACCGCCATGGCGCCAACCAAAAGCATCAGGCCGCAAATCGCAAACGAAAAGATAGAAGAATATTATCTTGTGACTGTGCCCACCGATCTTTTCGTAGCGATGTGGCACCGCATCCACTGGATTCAGCAAGCAAGCATGGGCGTGCTCTGCCGATGCTAATGGTTTCTCCCTTTTTGGGACGACACCAATGATTCGCACTGATGATTATACGTGATAGTTTAGGATGGTTTTTGTGACAGCTTTGACTCGCCGTGCATTTTTTTGGGAAATGCTATCTGGCTGTCGTAAGATATTTGACAAGTGTCAGCGAACGCTCTAATCACCGTAGGTTTGCGCGCACGAATCTTGAAGCTAGCTAGGGTGCGTAGTGGGCTTCATCGGTCCTTCCACCAGTCCCACTTCTCTTCATCACCCTTTCTCTCCACTTCCATCTTCTCGAGCGTGGTTTTTTCCAGTTAGTTGGTGGCGCATCGTCACCGGATCAAGCGCGGTTGCTCGCCATCGACAAGTCTTCGTCCCTTACTTCCGACATTGCTGCTATCGACCAAGGTACGCGCCGTTGCTCACCGCTTTGTTGTCGTGCATTTCGCGCTTTTGTTGGCACGTAAACTTCTCGTGCCCGGCTGGCCAAAGGGCCCGGGCAAATGCTCTCAAACGCGCTAGGCAGCGCGTGCGACGCGCGGCCGGCACGCCCATACACAGCCGGGTACGGAACCGGACAGATGCGTGCAACGAGAGGCCGTACGCACTCGTCGGTTTCCACTCCAGCCATAATTGTCGCGATTTATCGACCATTACGACTGTGTGGGAAGGGGAAATGTCCGTCGGCTTACAACCTTCGGATTCTTTTTTAGTTTCACCGTCTGCGTCGCTACCGTTACGACTGCGGGGGACGTTGAATATGTTTAGAAAATATACTATGGCGTAGGATTTATTCTATCGTGTCTTGTATTTCAAGAAGATCATGCACTCTTTATATATACGCTCACAAGGATGAGGAATAAACATCAATATCAATCCCTCTCTGCAAATGGGTTTCTTCTTTTTTGGGGGCTGACGGTACCAATGATTAGCACTAATGATCTGTGATCATTTGCGATGGTTTTTCCGACGGCTTGACTCGGGGTGCGCTTCTTCGCTCTTTCGAGTCTTTTCTAATTTGAGACGAGTATTATAACGTGCTTGGTGAGTATTATAACGTGCTTGGTGAAGAACGACACAGGAGGATGGCCGTGCATAGCTTCAACTGTAACTGAGGCTGCAGCACCCAAGCGTTAATTGCCCACTTAGGAAGCTAGTATCAGCCCCGTGGATGCAGAGCTCTTGCGTCGGGTGAGCGTACGTCCGCGCCGCCGCCAGATCCGCCCCATCCGGCCTCTCCCTGCGGCCGCCGAGGCCAGATCCGGTGCCCCTGCTCTGCTGCGTGCCTCATGTAAGGAGATGGGGTCTCCCGTTCGCGCTCGCGGGTGGGCGCGCGGCGCCGCCGCCCGCTTCTTCCTCGGCAGTCCTCCGGTGCAGCGGCCTCGTCCGGTTACTTCGGCCAGGCTCCGACGCCTCCTCCCCCACAGGTCTCTTCTCCAGTGGCCGATTCGCGGCGAACTTCGGGCCGGCCTCACCCTCCTGCTGCTCCGACGATGGGAGCCGCCCCGGCCTCTCTGGCTCCTCCTACTGCCGGCGTCGCCCCCGCCCGTCTGCCGCCGCCATCTGCGCGCGGCCTCGCCGCGGCCTCCCTCGCCTACCGCAAGGCTGACCCGACCGTGCAGGGACGCGTGGTCTCGTGCGAGGTTCCAGCAAGCTCCAATCTGGTCCTCGCAACGCCATCACCTACCGCATCGCCCATCGTTGCTGCTGAAGACGGCGGTCATGTCACTGGGCCCTCTTCCGACATGTGGGCTGGAAAGCTGCTTGCTGCCTCGGGTGCTTCTGATGCTTTGGCTACCGGCATGGTGCAGTCTTCGTGGAGCTCCCTCAACGACGACGATGACGAAGATGATGAGGATGGCGTAGAGCTGGCCCCGCAAACGCCGCTGGCTGCTAAGTGCTCCAGCGGGGTGAGCGTTGTGCGTGAGGCAGCTAACTGCGAGGGTTGGAAGGAGGTGCGGCCGCGACATGATCCGCATCGCCTGGCGTCTCCAGCTCCAGCTTCGTCCCCTCGGCCCATTCCCACGTGGCTCCATGGTCATTGTTGCAGGTGCCTTGTTATTGGACATCGTGCGGCGAAGTGCAGGGATCCCTTTTGGTGCTCTCATTGCTTGGGTAACGGTCATCGGGCCGTGAGTGTCGGAACGCTTGGCGACCCCTGAGCTTGCTCGATAACCCTGCTGCTTCGTCATTGTCCCGCCTCAACACCATCCATCATATTCATCCACCTTCATGTCAGGCCCAGTCTGATGCCACGCTTTCCTCCAAGGCGACCCGACGTGACTCCTGGGTGTCGGTTGTTTCTTCTTCTGCTGGTTCTGCAGCCTCAGCTGAGGTGGCGCTTTAGTCTGTCTTTGCCGCGCAAACCGAGCTGCTACGCTCTGAGCTGCAAGGCATGGCTTCGTTACAGATGGTGAATGCAATTCAGCCTCTGAGTGTTGTGGTTGATTCAATGAACAGTTGGTTGTTGTGGGCTGGGAGCCTTCTGGAGCGTGTGGAGGTTGCTCTGGGCAGGCTATCTCCTGCGACGGCTGAGGCGTCACTCCCTCCTAGTCGTCTCCTTTGCCAAAGCTTGTTGTTGACTTCGAGGGCGACAAAAATGTGGATCTCTATGGCTGCTTCTCCCCTCGTGCTTCAGGCTTCTCGCCCCGTGTTGGGTCTAGTTCGACGTCCTATGTGTTGCCGGACTTCGAGGGTGAGGCCTTTGCCGTGGTTGTGTCTCCGGTGCTGCAGATCATGCCTGAGCTGCAGGTGTTGTGTGGGGAACCCGTTTCGCCTTTGTCGATGGAGCAGCTCAAGTTGGACTCTCTTCAGGCTTCGGAGGTGGACCTGGTGTCCTCATCACCCCCCATGGAGCCTTGTCAAGCATCAAACAGCCTACCTCTCGGCGTTATGGAGCGCGGAGTTTCAGATGATGCCGTCATTCCCTCGTCTGTGGCCATCGAGCAGGTGATGCCTGTGAGTGGCATGACCATTGAGGCACTTGTGTTGGCACCTGCCCCAAATTCAAATGCTCTCTTCGCTAAGGAACTTTGTGACTTGCTAGCCAGTGTGGAGGTTGCTAGACCTGGTTTGGGCAGGTCGATTGCTTGCCTCCTGACAGGGACGCTAAGGGACAAACAAAAGAAGATGGGCAAAGGCAAGACGTCTATGGCTGCTTGATTGGGTTGTCGTTGTGGGTTGGGAGGTGCCTCGGGGTTTGTGGATGTTGTGCATTCGGCGAGTGTGACGGGCCATCTGTGCGGTTGTGGGGTTTCATGCCGTGTGAGTAGTTCATATGTGCTCCGATTGTATTGGTTTTCGTCCGGTTTTCCGTTAATTAACTGGGCAATTCTCTTCTTCTTAATTAATCGATGAGGCCAAACTTTTGCCTTCGTTTCAAAAAAAAAAAGAACGACACAGGAGGGAACATTTTTCTTCGTTTCTTCCGGGGTCTACTATTAGGCCATGTACAACAGCAGGTGCTAACGCAGATGCCTGAGAAAAAAACCCGGTTTTTTATCTGAGATTGGAATGCACCGATGCTTAGGAAGGGAACCAGAAGCAAAGTTTTGCTTCCGGTGCCAGCGGGTGCTTGGGAGAAGTCACGGACGCTTCAATCCAGTGCCTCCATCTACAGAAAATAAAAAGAAAAAAAGCCCAGCTTTTTTTTTAAGGCAAACTCACAAAGCTTTTATTCATCGTCACACAGTTTACGGGGACGAAGCAAAGATCTCTATGGTGGCTTAACCAAACATGGCGGCCGATCTCCAGCGTTAAAGCATGCTTTGCATGTCTGTGGGCCTCGACATTTGAGATTCTAAATTAATGTAAGAAAATGCAAGAAATAAAATTCCTAGACGACTGCTCGATCTCGAGCACCACTGCACCATAAGAAGATGATGAAGCTCCACTCCTAACCGCCTCCACTGCCGCCTTGCAATCTGAAGCAACTGAAATTCTTGATGCATATAGATCACTTGCTAGAGCTAGAGCTTCTCTTATTGCCAAAACCTCAAGAACCTCAGGGTCTTCGATATGCATGAACTTAAGCGACGATGCCCCCTGGAATAGACCTGTCTCATCTCTGCAAACGACTCCTACTGCTCCGAAGCCTCCGGACCTAGATATCGCAGCATCAACATTGATCTTCAGGTGATCACTTTGGGGTCTGATCCATGCTGTTGGTCTCGGTGCAACTGGTCCCTGAACTCTGGTGGTTGGTTTTGCAATGCCTTGGATATCAGCCAGAAATCTCTGTACAAAAGCATGTGTTGCAAAAGGGGTCTGTAAGATTCCTTCGTGAATGACTTTCTGCCTGGCATAGCCCACAAAGTAACTATCATGATGGTGAACTCATTTAGCGACAAAGAGCCGCTCATTACAAACAGCCAATTCTTCGCATTTTCTTCTTTGCTCATGCACATGTGTTGAACAAGCTCATCATCAGATAGTGCCCACACACTCCTAGAAAGTGTACAGTCCAGTAGTGCATGCCTCCAGCTGTCTTCTGCGCCACAGATTGCACAAACGTGATTAGGCGCCATATTGCGGTGATGAAGGTTATCGTATGTGGGCAACGAGTGTTGTGCCAATCTCCAGGTAAACACCTTCAGCTTCGATGGAACCTGCAAGTTCCAGACAGAAGACCAACCCCTCCTCTCTAGCTCCGGATTAGACGCCGCCTCAGTGCTTTCCATCCAAGCTTCTCTTCCAGATTTTATGCCATATATGAGTTTGTATGCAGACCGTACTGAGAACAAACCTCGAGGGTCAGCTGACCATGCCCAAAAATCATCAACTTGTCTCGTGCAAATCGGTATCTTGAGGATATCTACATCATCAATCGGTAAGAAAACTTGGCGGACCAGACCCTCATTCCAAGTCGCTGTCGTATGGTCAATTAGGTCGGCCACTCGCTGCGGTGGGTTCGCGACAAGAGAAGTGATCGGCCTCGGCAATCCTTCCCGTGGAATCCAGTTGTGCGTCCAGATTTCCGTTGATGCTCCATCACCAATTCTGCGGATGATACCCTGTTTCATAATGTTTCGTCCATCAACAATAGCTCGCCAAATTTGAGAGGGGGTGTGACCCAAGCTCTGCATCCAAAATAGATGAATTTAGGAAGTAGATGGCTCGCAGTAATCGGGCACTCAAAGAATCTGGCTCCTGAAGGAGGCGCCAGGCCTGCCTGAACAGTAAAGCAAGATTGAATAATTCCATATCCTTGAAACCCAAACCTCCAAGGTTCTTTGGTTGTAAAATAACATCCCAAGATACCCAACAAGGCCTTCTCTTCCCTTGCTTACTCCCCCACCAAAACTGCCGAATAATCGATGTGATACTGTCACATACGCCCCTTGGTAGTCTAAAGCATGACATAGAGAAAACCGGAATCGCTTGTGCTACTGCTTTAATGAGAATTTCCTTCCCAGCCGAGGATAGTAACAACTCCATCCAACCTTTCCCCTTTGCCCACACCCTGTCCCTCAGATATTTAAACGTGCCATTTTTGGATTGCCCTACCTCCGTTGGCAGCCCCAAATATTTCTCGCTGAGAGACTCATTCTGAACATTGCGACAGTTTTTCACCTCCTCTCTTAGGGCAGTGGGGCATCCCTTACTAAAATAGATTGAGGATTTGTCACGATTCACCTTTTGTCCCGAAGCAGCACAATATAAGTTCAACAGGTTTGATACTGAGTTTGCCCCCTCCACACTAGACTTAAAAAGCAACAGGCTGTCATCTGCAAACAAGAGATGGTTCACAACTGGAGCAGTCGGAGCCACCTTAATTCCAAGTGATGATGACTGAGAACTGGATTTTAAAAGGCACGAAAGGCCCTCTGCTGCAAGTAAGAATAGATAGGGGGAAATCGGATCTCCCTGTCGAATACCTCTGGACGGTTTAAACTGTTCGAGCTTCTCATCGTTGAACAACACTGAAAAAGAGACTGATCTCACCATAGACATTACTATGTCTATCCATTGGGCTGCAAACCCCAATTTGGTCATGATGGCCTGTAAATAATCCCACTCAAGCCTATCATATGCCTTCATCATATCTAACTTCAACGCACAAAAACCGTTAGATCTCGACTTGTTTCTTTTCATAAAATGAAGGCACTCATGAGCACAAATGATATTGTCAGTAATGAGTCTACCAGGCACAAATGCTGATTGTTCCTCTGAGATAATGTCAGGCAGGATGACCTTCAGCCTATTGGCCACCACCTTCGATGCTATTTTGTATAGAACATTGCAGAGGCTAATAGGTCTGAACTGGGTTAGTAAGGTTGGGCTCGTTACCTTTGGGATCAAAACAAGTACTGTGTCATTAATGCTGTCAGGGCTTTCTTCTCCTCTGATTATCCTCATGACAACCGCTGTTATTTCATCGCCACATAAATCCCAGTGCCGCTGGTAGAAGTGAGCTGGAAAACCATCCGGGCATGGTGCTTTGGATGGGAACATCTGAAAAAGAGCGTACTTCACCTCTTCAATTGTATACGGCGCGCAAAGGGTTTCATTCATAGCTGGCGTCACCTTGCATGGGACATGCATCAACACCTCGTCAATACCCGTAACGCCCTCGGATGTATAAAGAGACTTGTAAAATTCTAGGACCATTGATTTCAAGGTTGCCGGATCCTCAGTAAATATACCCAGTGAATTATACAGCGCCTTGATCATGTTTTTCCTTCTCCTCATACTCACCCGCATGTGAAAGAATTTGGTGTTTTTGTCCCCTTCAGACAGCCATTGGATCCTGGACCGTTGGCGCCACATGATCTCCTCCCTGTGTTATAGTTCTACTAATCTATCACTAATCTTGATCTCCAAATGTACAGGTCCAGTCCTCGACGACTCATTCTGCAGCTGTTGAAGCTGTGCCGTCAGCTCCTTTATCTCCTTTCTTACACTGCCAAAAGACTCCCCGCTCCATGCCGTTATTTCTTTAGATATTCTCAGCAGCTTGTCCCGGAAATCACCCACACCATACCCCGGAGAAACCAACTGCCACCGTGATGAAATAGACTACTGCCAATCCTCATGAGATTCCCACATTACTTCATAACGAAAGCTCCTCGGGCCAGCCCTATCCTCCTGTGGGGGAACAAGTTGGAGCAGGATCGGCCCGTGGTCAGATGTCGCTGCAGATAGGTGGCTCAGAGATGCAGCAGGGAACATGGAACTCCAACTAGGCGATGCCAGCACGTTGTGACACCCCCGGCTTAATCGTGCACTAACCATACACGCAAATGCACATGATCTAGCCTAAGGACTCACTTGAAGATATCACAACACAACTCTAAAACATAAATAAAGTCATACAAGCTTTATATTACAAGCCAGGGGCCTCGAGGGCTCGAATACAAAAGCTCGCTTACAAGCGTCAGCGGAAGCATCAGATATCTGAGTACAGATATAATACAGAAACAGAGATAAGCCTTTAAGAAGGCGGAGCAAAACAAAAGCTACGATCGAAAAGGCGCAGGCCTCCTACCTGGGACCCTCCGAACCTACTCCTGATCGTCGACCAGCTCGTAGTAGTAGCCACCCTCGGGGTAGTAGTGGTAGTCGTCGGCGGGGGCAGCGGTCTCAGGGGCTCCGTCATCTGGTTGCACCAAACGAATATGGGGAGAAAAAGAAAGCAAAGCAACCGTGAGTACTCATCCGAAGTACTCAGCAAGCAAGGATCTACACTACATATGCAACATTATCAAAGAAAGGCTGTATATGTGGACTGGGCTGCAGAAATGCCAGAATAGAGAGAATGCCTAGTCCTATCGAAGACTAGCATCTTCATCATCTTCAGCGGTCTTGCAGCATTAGAAGAGTGCAGATTAGCATAAAGTAAAGTAATAGTAGTGTCATCAAGCTCGCCCAGAGATCCTTCCTTGACTCCCTGCGAGAAAGCAATCCCAGAGCCATACTATCCAGTTATCATCTCAGCTGTCAGGTTCTAGTTGTATCGATCGGGATACAACTCCGAGCGTCCGTTACCGAGGATCCGACTATGCATAGATTAGTTCTTCCCTGCAGGGGTGCACCAACTTACCCACCACGCTCGATTAACTACGGCCGGACAGACTTTACTGGGTCATGCTCGGCCTCGGCCAAACGATACGCTGCAACCCGACCTAGACTTAACAGAGAGGTCAGCACGCCAGACTAAACCTATGCCCCCAGGGGTCTTGGGCCATCGCCCCGGACGCTCTTGCACGTTGCATACACCGCCGGTGAGCAGACCTAGCAACCCCTTAATACAAGCGCGGTTGCGTTCACAGTCCAACCCAGCGTGTGCCGCTCAGTCGCTGACATCTATTAAGCTTCGGCTGATGCATACGACGCAGAGTGCCCATAACTGTTCCCACGTGATGGTTAGTGCTATCGGGCCAGAGGCCCACTCGGATCAAATATCCAAACCGTTAGTGAACTAGGAGCGTGCGGTAACGAGCAGAGACTCACGAAAGATGTGACCCCGTCGCCCCGTCTCGAGGACTTGCGGCAAGGCTAAGAATGCCAGGCCACGCCTCGTAGCTATCTCGCGGGCACCTTCCAGGTCCACCCGACTCCACATCACTCGCAATTATGCTCGCGCGGGTACCCCTTCAGGTCCGACCTGTCTTTATCCAGTATCAATAGTAATGTAAAGGCAATCCGTGTGGCTACCACATCAATAAGGAATCTGAGGCATCACCCTCGTTGGATTCCCACCTGATGTTAACATCAAGGTGAACGTAGAAGGAATCACCCTCGAGGCCCACACTTGAGGTGTTACACGACAGCATCGTTATCGATGGTGGAGAAAGAGGAATCACCCTCGATGACCATGTCCGAGTAACTACTCCACAGAGTTATCATCAGAAGTGCTTACGAGGTTTCACCCTCGGCACTCGGTAGTAACGCTGCAGTGTCGTGCGGATAGAGGAGAAGTGATGTGCGGTGCCGGGGCCTGGTTGTTGATGAATTATGATGTCAGCAGAGTGTCAGCATGACATCAGCAGGTCAACAGACCCGTTGACTGGTCAAACTGACCAGTGGGTCCCACCTGTCAGCTTCAGAGAGTTAAAACAAATTTAATTTAAACTAAACTGAGTTAATTAGTTAGGTGGGCCCGATGAGTCAGTGTCACTAACTATCTAATTAATTTAGGTTTAATTAAAAAAAATTAATTAGGCGATTAACCGTAGCGGACCCACACGTCAGTGTCTGTAACGCCATGTCAGCGGTGTTGACTGCAGTCAGCGCTGTCAACCACGACCAGGGCCCACATGGCAGCGACCCTAGGTGGGCCTCGTGCCCTGCCACGTCGGTGGTCTCGCCGGAAAAAGCTCCGGCGAGCTCCCGCGTGGTGGCCGAACGCCGGCGGGGTTCGGAAATGCGCCACACTGAGCCGTTTCGCGTGATTTTAACGGCGTACGAACGAGCAGTTCGCCCCGCATCGATCTAGGGCAGCCCTAGGTGCGGGGATGGCCGGAGACAAGCTCACCAGCGACCACAGACGGCGCCGGAATACAGGCGCCTCTGAAAACCGAGCTAGGCGCCGCGTTCGAGCTAACAAGCGATACTAGCGAGCTCTACGGGCCTCTAGGAACTCGATGGAGGCCATGGCTTTGCACGGAGATGGCCGAAACGAGCGCAACGAGCTCGCGGACTTGGCAGTACACGGCAATGGCGTCGGCGGCTCGGCGAGCTAGCCACGGCGTGCGAGGAAGACCCAGAGGAAGGAGGAGGGCGTAGAGGCTTACAGCGTGGCACACGGAGGCCCTTGAAGTGCTTAGCAGCGCAGAGGCGAGGGGAAATGGCGACGGCGATCTCTGCGACCCGAGGAAGACGAAGATGGCTCGAGGACAATGCGGTGCTGCCGAGCTCGATTTCTTGGGCGTGGAAGAAGAGTCGGACGCCGGTGGTCCTTCTGGACAGCACGGAAGGTCGGGCCGGCGCCGGTGGCCGTGAGAAATCGGCGGCGCGGCGTCGATGGCGCTCGGCCAGAGAGGGGAAATGGCGCGAGCGGGGAAAGGAGAGGAAGGAGTGGCCAGGGGGGAAATGGAGGAGGCGACCAGAGGGAACGGATGGGGGCTCGGTCTTATCCTCCCCCGCGTGGGTGGCGTCGATGGCCGTCGCGGTGTCGAGCTGCGGGCAGTGCGGCGAGCGGTGACCATGGTGGCGGCGACACGGGGAGGAGGGAGACGACGTGGGCTGGGCCTGCGCTACTGTGTACTCGAGGCCCAGCACGGTGGCCTTTTTTTCTGGTTTTTTTCTTTTTACAGAGAGGGTTGTGTCATATTTTGAACCTCCAAATGAATTTGCAAAAAATGTGAAACTTGGTCACATAAGTGCATTGCAATATCCAGCACTGCCACAAAAAGTTTGGCCATTTTTGGAGTTCATTTGAATTTTTTCAAAAATGAAAATGGCATTTTTAGTGCTGATTTGGCACTGTTTTAAATGCTCTGGCCCCTTTCAAGTTGATGGTGATGTTGTGTTCCTTAACAACAATTGTTTTGGAATATTTGCTAGAATATGAACATTTTTCCAACAAGTTTTGATCAACTTCAATTTTCACTTTGAATTTGAATTGATTTTCAGAGAAGGATTTGAATTGAATCTTTAACCATTGTGACTAAGCACTACAAATGAGGATGACTTGGCATTATTAGCAGATGATCACAGTGATTATTACATAGGGGTGTTACAAATTCTCCTCCTCTAAAAGAAATTCTCGTCCCGAGAATTCAGGAGGTAGAAGGAAAGAGATCGAGGTATTCTTCCCGAAGATGATCCTCGCGTTCCCAAGTGGCTTCCTCTTCAGTATGATTAGACCACTGTACTTTCAGGAACTTGGTCATCTTCTGACGGGTTTGACGTTCAGCTTCATCGAGAATACGGATCGGATGCTCCTTATAAGAAAGATCATCCTGCAATTCGAGCAATTCATGATCCATTACTCGGTGCGGAGATTCCTTGAAACAACGGCGAAGTTGCGACACATGGTAGACGTCGTGGATATGAGAGAATTGTGGCGGCAACTCTAATTTATATGCCACATGTCCACGTCTGGCAACAATGCGAAAGGGGCCGATGTAGCGTGGAGCTATCTTGCCCTTGATTCCGAAACGACGAGTGCCCTTCATAGGAGTGACACGCAGATAAGCTTGATCACCAGGTTGATAGGTCAAACCCCATCGTTTGCAATCATAGTTGCTCTTCTGGCGGTCCTGAGCCGCCTTGAGATTTTCAAGGATGATACGGACTTGCTCTTCGGCGTGTTGGATAATATCCGGACCAACGAGCGGTCGTTCCCCAGTTTCTGACCAATTCAGAGGGGTTCGACACTTACGTCCGTAAAGGACTTCGAAGGGGGCCATTTTCAAGCTGGCTTGATAGCTGTTGTTATATGAGAATTCCGCATAAGGAAGAGATTCTTCCCACTTCTTGCTGAAAGATATAACACAAGCTCGAAGCATGTCTTCAAGCACTTCATTGACTTGCTCGACTTGGCCTTGGGATTGAGGATGATAAGCTGAACTCCAGGTAATATGAGTTCCCATAGCTTGTTGGAAGCTTTCCCAGAACTTAGAGGTGAAAAGACTGCCACGGTCCGAACTAATCTCCTTCGGAATACCGTGGAGTGATACAATTCTGGAGATATATAACTCTGCTAATTGACTAGCAGTGATAGTCTCCTTGACAGGCAGGAAATGTGCAACCTTAGAGAGTTGGTCGACGACGACAAGAATAGCGTCGTGACCCTTCTGTGACTTGGGAAGGCCAGTAATGAAATCCATTTAAACTTTATCCCATTTCCATAAAGGAATAGGAAGCGGTTGCAGAATTCCAGCAGGCTTCTGATGTTCTGCTTTCACGCGACGGCAAACGTCACAATCAGCAACGTATCGAGCAATATCCTACTTCATTTTAGACCACCAGTACCTTTGTCGGAGATCACGATACATCTTGGTACTACCCGGATGAATAGACAGCGGTGTATCATGTCCCTCCTTCATGACCTTGTTAGTCATTAATTTGAAGCGAGGTACGATAATGCGGTCTCTGAAATACAGGGTTCCATCTTCAGACAGCGAGAAATCCCTGTACTTTTCCAGGTGAAGATCTTTCTTCATCAGATCAACTTCAGCATCTTTAGCCTGCGCATTCTTAACAACTTTCTCAAGATCTGGCTGTACCACAAGGTTATTAAGAGAACCCTGGGGAACAATACACAGATTCAGCTTGCTCAGTTCTGCATAAAGATGAGGTTGAGCTCTCCTAACCATGAGGTTGATACAATAGGACTTGCAGCTTAAGGCATCAGCCATGACATTAGCCTTGCCAGGGGTATATGAAATACCACAGTCATAGTCCGTAATTGTTTCCAACCATCGCTGTTGACGGAGGTTCAGATCCGGCTGAGTAAACAAATACTTCAAGCTTTGATGATCAGTATATATCTCACACCGGTTACCAAGAAGGTAATGCCGCCACAGCTTCAATGCATAGATCACTGCAGCAAGTTCAAGATCATGCACTGGATAGTTTTCTTCATGCGTACGCAATTGTTGAGAGGCATACACAATTACTCTTCGTTCTTGCATTAGGACATAACCTAATCCCTGACGAGAGGCGTCGCAATATATCACAAAGTCTTTGCGAGAATCCGGAGGAGCAAGCTCTGGAGCAGAAGTTAGCTTGTCCTTAAGTGTCTGGAAACTCTCCTGACATTTGTCTGTCCACTCAAACTTAACGCCTTTGTGAAGCAGATTAGTCAGGGGCTTGGCAATCTTGGAAAAGTTCTTGACAAATCGACGGCAATAACTTGCAAGGCCGAGAAAACTTCTCACTTGCTTGACGTTCTTCGGAGGAGTCTAGTCAAGAATAGCCTGAACACGCTCCGGGTTAACAGTAATTCCATCCTTGGAAATCACATGACCAAAGGAGGTTACTTCAAAAAGCCAGAACTCGCATTTGGAATACTTGGCATACAGTTGATGCTCCCGAAGTTTCTCCAGAACAAGGCGAAGATGTTCAGCATGTTCTTCCTTATTCTTCGAATATACCAGAATATCATCCAGATAAACCACGACGAACTTGTTGAGGTAATCCATGAAGATATAATTCATCAGACGGGAGAAAGTAGCTGGAGCATTTGTTAAGCCAAATGACATGACAGTGTACTCGTAGGAGCCATAACGAGTAACAAATGCAGTCTTCGGAATATCCTCTTCGCGAACACGGATCTGATGATAACCCAACCTCAAGTCGAGTTTAGAGAACACCAATGATCCAGCAAGCTGATCATAAAGATCATTGAGCCGAGGAAGCGGATATTTATTCTGAATGGTTGCCTGGTTGATAGGACGGTAATCTTGGACAAACCTATTCGTACCATCTTTCTTCTTGACAAAGAGAGATGGTGCTCCCTAGGCAGAGGAACTGGGGCAGATGAAACCCTTCTTAAGTGACTTGTCGATTTCTTCCTTAAGCTCGAGAAGGTGGTGCGGAGGCATCTTATAAGGTCGCTTCGCAATAGGGGTAGTGCCGGGTTTCAAGTCGATGACAAACTCGACAGCTCTAACAGGAGGTATTCCTGGAAGTTCTTCCGGAAAAACATCCTGGAAGTCATGAACGACTGGAATGTTTTCAATCCCCTCAAGCGGAGAAGCGTTCAACGCATTTAGCGCGGAGATTTGAGCCTCAGCATTTTGAGTTATCTGGGCACGATAATTCACTAGCTCATCTGATGGGTGTAGGAGATGAACAACTTTAGTGGCACAATTGATTGAGGCATGGTGAGCCTTCAACCAATCCATTCCCAGAATAAGATCTATTTTGGAGGTATTCAGGATAATAGGACATGCCTGAAAGTTCCTCTCTTCAATCTCAATAGTGACGTCAGGACTAAACAGTGAGGCTTGGCACCGACCCGCGGGGGTGTTTACCACTAAGGGACGGTGTAACGTTTGACACTTAACGTCATGCATGAGTGCAAAATGTTCTGACATGAATGAATGCGATGCTCCTGAATCAAATAAAACAAAAGCTGGTACTGAATTAACAAGAAGTGTACCCATCACAATTTCTGGTTGATCCTGAGCTTCAGCCATGTTGACGTGGTAGTACTGTCCACGACCATAAGGAGGCCTGACATTGTTGTTGCGTGGCTGAACAATTCCACGGCCATTACCACGGCCAGCAGGAGGAAGGACCAGCTGATTCTGACCCTGAGAGCAGTCTCTGGCACGATGACCTAGGTGGCCACACTTGAAGCAGAGTCCACTGTCTGGACGTGGTGCAGGAGCTTGAGGTGGTGCAGCTCAAAGAGGCTGCCTCGGTAGTGGAGGAGGCAGACGAGGTGCAACATAGGCAGGCCTGTACACTGGAGCGATTGGACGGTACATGCTGTGAGGAATCCAAATACGGCGCTTCTGAGAAGACAAGCCCGCTTCACGGGTGCGTTTGGTCGCTTCCTTATGCTTCTTCAGACCAGTCTCGACCATAATAGCCTTATTCACCAAGGTGGCGAAATCGGGATAGTCTTGGACGAGCAGGGCTAGCTGAATGTCATGGTGTAGCCCATCACGGAACTTCTCCTGCCTACGAGCATCAGTGGGGATGTCTTCTTCAGCGTAGTGAGACAAGTCAAGGAACTCTCGCTGATAGACTTCTACAGTCTTGTTGCCTTGAACGAGGCTACGGAACTCGGCCTTCTTCCGATCTATAACTCCTTGAGGAATATACCGGGCATGAAAAGCAGCCTTGAATTCCACCCAGGTGATGACAGTTCCAGGAGGTAGGGTCTGTCGGTGAGTGTCCCACCATTGTGCTGCGGGTCCCTTCAGGAAGTAGGTCGCAAAGGTGACATAGCTGACAGGAGCAACATCAGCTGACTCCATCTCATAGAAGATGTCACGCAACCAATCATCAGCATCCAGCGGATTAACTGCGTTGCAGAATATCATTGGGTTGAGACGCATAAACTCTGGCAGCGTGATTGAAGGTGGCTGCTGGTTGGCATTGGGACGAGGGAATTGATCCATAATCCCAGTCATGAACTGACGGTTGAGCTCGAATTGTTGCATCATAGCTGCCATATAATCTGGCGGTGGTGGATTATTGTCACCCATCCTGCTAAATTCAACAGGGGTAGTTTAGCGAAAGCTATTGCGAGTGTTTAGCGACAAGCATGATGTAACACGATGATAATTAAGTAGTGTAATAGATACTTAACAGTAGTCTATTAAGACATACATATCCATACACAGGGTCGGTTACAAACGGACAGCATAACGGCGCAATTTCAAAAGCTAGACATGCTAGGCAGCACGCAAGCACGCGGTAAGGAAGTACACAACGAGACATAGCAAAGGCTATATCAACGTCGGAGAAAACTGATGGAGCGAGGATTCTGCAAGTGACAACACAGGGTGCCCTCGATAAAAGGATCCTGTAAGCAGAACCTGGCCCACAATCTCGAAGCAAGGGGGGTAATTTTAGAACTTCGGGTGGATGTGATCACGAGAACCTAATGTTGGAGTTAGTAAAATTTTGACCCGAATAGGCGAGAGATCAGAGTCCCAGAGTATAGATGAGAAATAAAAGATACTAATACCACCCAGTTGGCGACGTGGGCCCGTAAGCCACACAACCATATTAGTAAAACAGTTTTCATTGTCTAGACTCAACTTCGGCCAAGGAGTTGGAAAGGGGGATCCTACAGGCAGTCGGCTCTGATACCAACTTGTGACGCCCCCGGCTTAATCGTGCACTAACCATACACGCAAATGCACACGATCTAGCCTAAGGACTCACTTGAAGATATCACAACACAACTCTAAAACATAAATAAAGTCATACAAGCTTTATATTACAAGCCAGGGGCCTCGAGGGCTCGAATACAAAAGCTCGCTTACAAGCGTCAGCAGAAGCATCAGATATCTGAGTACAGAAACAGAGATAAGCCTTTAAGAAGGCGGGGTAAAACAAAAGCTACGATCGAAAAGGCGCAGGCCTCCTACCTGGGACCCTCAGAACCTACTCCTGATCGTCGGCCAGCTCGTAGTAGTAGCCACCCTCGGGGTAGTAGTGGTAGTCGTCGGCGGGGGCAGCGGTCTCAGGGGCTCCATCATCTGGTTGCACCAAACGGATATGGGGAGAAAAAGAAAGCAAAGCAACCGTGAGTACTCATCCGAAGTACTCAGCAAGCAAGGATCTACACTGTATATGCAACATTATCAAAGAAAGGCTGTATATGTGGACTGGGCTGCAGAAAAACCTGAATAGAGAGAATGCCTAGTCCTATCGAAGACTAGCATCTTCATCATCTTCAGCGGTCTTGCAGCATTAGAAGAGTGCAGATTAGTATAAAGTAAAGTAATAGTAGTGTCATTAACCTCGCCCAGAGATCCTTCCTCGACTCCCTGCGAGAAAGCAATCCCAAAGCCATACTATCCAGTTATCATCTCAGCTGTCAGGTTCTAGTTGTATCAATCGGGATACAACTCCGAGCGTCCGTTACCGAGGATCCGGCTATGCATAGATTAGTTCTTTCCTGTAGGGGTGCACCAACTTACCCAACACGCTCGATTAACTCCGACCGGACACACTTTACTGGGTCATGCCCGGCCTCGGCCAAACGATACGCCGCAACCCGACCTAGACTTAACAGAGAGGTCAGCACGCTGGACTAAACCTATGCCCCCAGGGGTCTTGGGCCATCGCCCCGGATGCTCCTGCACGTTGCGTACACCGCCGGTGAGCAGACCTAGCAACCCCTTAATACAAGCGCGGTTGCGTTCACAGTCCAACCCAGCGTGTGCCGCTCAGTCGCTGACGTCTATTAAGCTTCGGCTGATGCATACGACGTAGAGTGCCCATAACTGTTCCCACGTGATGGTTAGTGCTATCGGGCCAGAGGCCCACTCGGATGAAATATCCAAACAGTTAGTGAATTAGGAGCGCGCGGTAATGAGCAGAGACTCACGAAAGATGTGACCCCGTCGCCCCGTCTCGAGGACTTGCGGCAAGGGCTAAGAATGCCTGGCCACGCCTCGTAGCTATCTCGCGGGCACCTTCCAGATCCACCTGACTCCACATCACTCGCAATTATGCTCGCGCGGGTACCCCTCGGGGCCGACCCATCTTTATCCAGTATCAATAGTAATGTAAAGGCAATCCGTGTGGCTACCACATCAAGAAGGAATCCGAGGCATCACCCTCGTTGGATTCCCACCTGATGTTAACATCAAGGTGAACGTAGGAGGAATCACCCTCGAGGCCCACACTTGAGGTGTTGCACGACAACGTCGTTATTGGTGGTGGAGAAAGGGGAATCACCCTCGATGACCACGTCCGAGTAACTACTCCACAGAGTTATCATCAGAAGTGCTTACGAGGTTTCACCCTCGGCACTCGATAGTAACGTTGCAGTGTTGTGCGGATAGAGGGGAAGTGATGTGCGGTGCCGGGGCCTGGTTGTTGACGACGATGATCGAGTCTCCTGATAATCCAGTGGGGCAACTGATCAACTGGGGGTCATTGGGGTACTAACCAGCCTATTCTAAACAGTTTAGGAAAAGCAGGTAATTATCAATAGCAGGTTACAAAATCAGGCTATGCATCAGAATAGGTAAAGCAGTAGCAGCAGGAATTTCTAATGCAAGCATAAGAGGGAAAGACTAGGCGATATCGGCATGTTCAAAAGGGGGTGCTTGCCTGGAAGCTCTGCGGCAAGGGACTGGTCGTCAGCTGCGTAGTAGTACTCTAGAGCTGCGTCGGCCTCGGGGACTACATCGGTGTCGGGTCTAACGAGAGAGAAGAGGGGGAGGAAACAGGTAAATACACAGCAAACATATGCAACACAGAGTATGCCATGCCTACGGTGCAGTGCAGGGTTGCCTAAAGATATATCTAAGTCATTTTAGTTATTTTAGGATTTAAGTTGGATTTATTAACCGGTATATATACACTATTCATCTATCGGAAATGGGCGAGAAGTTACGGGTTCACCTACGTAGAGGGTCCCGGCATGGAAACAGGCGGCACGATCAGACTCGTCTCGTCGTTCTGATCAACTTTCATGTAGAAAGTTTTTCGATCCGAGCTACGGTTTATTTTCTACGGATTTTCAATGATTATAACATTTTCTAAATTTATTTAATTTAACAGAAATGAATTATGATGTCAGCAGAGTGTCAGCATGACATCAGCAGGTCAACAGACCCGTTGACTGGTCAAACTGACCAGTGGGTCCCACCTGTCAGCTTCAGAGAGTTAAAACAAATTTAATTTAAACTAAACTGAGTTAATTAGTTAGGTGGGCCCGGCGAGTCAGTGTCACTAACTATCTAATTAATTTAGGTTTAATTAAAAAAAGATTAATTAGGCGATTAACCGTAGCGGGCCCACACGTTAGTGGCTGTAACGCCACGTCAGCGGCGTTGACTGCGGTCAGCGCTGTCAACCACGACCAGGGCCCACATGGCAGCGACCCTAGGTGGGCCCCGCGACCTGCCACGTCGGCGGTCTCACCAGAAAAAGCTCCGGCGAGCTCCCGCGCGGTGGACGAACGCCGGCGGGTTTCGGAAGTGCGAACTAGGCCCTTTCGCGTGATTTTCGCGGCGATCGAACGAGCAGTTCGCCCCGCGTCGATCTAGGGCAGCCCTAGGTGCGGGGATGGCCGGAGACGAGCTCACCGGCGACCACAGACGGCGCCGGAATACGGGCGCCTCTGAAAACCGAGCTATGCGCCGCGTTCGAGCTAACAAGCGATACTAGCGAGCTCTACGGGCCTCCAGGAACTCGATGGAGGCCATGGCTTGGCTCGGAGATGGCCGAAACGAGCGCAACGAGCTCGCGGACTTGGCAGTACACGACAATGGCGTCGGCAGCTCGGCGAGCTAGCCACGGCACGCGAGGAAGAACTAGAGGAAGGAGGAGGGAGCAGAGGCTTACAGCGCGGCACACGGAGGCCCTTGAAGTGCTTACCAGCGCAGAGGCGAGGGGAAACGGCGACGGCGATCTCGGCAACCCGAGGAAGACGAAGATGGCTCGGGGACGATGCGGTGCCGCCGAGCTCGATTTCTTGGGCGTGGAAGAAGAGTCGGACGCCGGCGGTCCTTCTGGACAGCACGGAAGGCCGGGCTGGCCCCGGTGGCCGCGAGAAATCGGCGGCGCGGCGTCAATGGCGCTCAGCTAGAGAGGGGAAATGGCCCGAGCGGGGAAGGGAGAGGAAGGAGTGGCCAGGGGGGAAATGGAGGAGGCGACCAGGGGGAACGGATGGGGGCTCGGCCTTATCCTCCCATGCGTCGGTGGCGTCGGTGGCCGTCACGGTGTCGAGCTACGGGCGGTGCGGTGAGCGGTGACCATGGTTGCGGCGACACGGGCAGGAGGGAGACGGCGTGGGCTGGGCGTGCGCTACTGTGCACTCGAGGCCCAGCACGGTGGCCTTTTTTCTTTTTTTTCTGTTTTTTTTCTTTTTACAGAGAGGGTTGTGTAATATTTTGAACCTCCAAATGAATTTGCAAAAAATATGAAACTTGGTCATATAATTGCATTGCAATATCCAGCACTGCCACAAAAAGTTTGGGCATTTTTGGAGTTCATTTGAATTTTTTCAAAAATGAAAATGGCATTTTTTGTGCTGATTTGGCACTGTTTTAAATGCTCTGGCCCCTTTCAAGTTGATGGTGATGTTGTGTTCCTTAACAACAACTGTTTTGGAATATTTTCTAGAATATGAACATTTTTCCAACAAGTTTTGATCAACTTCAATTTTCACTTTGAATTTGAATTGATTTTCAGAGAAGGATTTGAATTGAATCTTTAACCATTGTGACTAAGCACTGCAAATGAGGATGACTTGGCATTATTAGCAGATGATCACAGTGATTATTACACAGGGGTGTTACTCGCGCGGTCCAGACGAACTCGCGTGTATGACCCTCCCGAAACTTTCTTTTCAAACGTCCAAAAACGGCCTTGATAGCCCAAATCTAGCAACATGCATACATCAACCGTGTCTTGAAATGCCTGGATCTGAGCATTGCTCCGGTTAGCAACTCCTTGGTGTTCATCTGGACGTAAAACCTTGTTGAAATCCCTGATACACAGCCACGGCAAATCATTCATACTTGTCAATCCTTTCATCAGGTCCCATGTCTGGTTCCTCAAGTGAGTTTGAGCCTCACCATACACACAAGTTATCCTCCAAGGGTCCTGCCCCGATTCCTGAATCTTTGCATCTATGTGGTACACTGAGTCACCCAAGATCTGAACATCAGTTGCATTATTCCAAAAAATACCAATTCCACCACTTCTTCCTTGGCTATCTACAGCATACGAATGATCATAGCCTAAGGTACTAGCAAAAGCTTCTACACGTGTTCCACTAATTTGTGTTTCGACAATGCACAACACGGTAGGGGCAAACCTCCTCGTGAATTCGCGAAGCTCTCGAACTGCCGCGGGTTTGCCCGCTCCACGGCAGTTCCAACATAACACACTCATTGGGCCCGGCGGCGCTCCTCGAAGGAGCCCGCCAAGTTTTTTACAGCAGAAGTAGATCCCTCTTTACTTTCCTCATCGGTCTTGCTCCTCTTTGGTTCTCTCTGTGGCGGGGGACTCCTGCTGGAACAATAGTTAACTGGTTGTCGCTTGTGGCTGTTTTCTTCTCAGTTTCAGACATCCGCAAAACCCTCTCTGACTCTTGTCTCTCCATCCTCTTCCTGCTTTGTTCTTCCATATCGACGTCGTTGCTTGCAACAGCCAGGTCCCCCAGATTTTCCTTACGCACTTCTTGCATCCTTTGCGAGCTGAAATTCTCTACCCCTACAGATCGGCCCCCTACACGGCCTCCTCTGCCTCCCCTTCTGCCTCCACTTCGGGCTCGGCCTTCACCAGGTCCTCTTCCCGAACGCATGAACCAGTTTGCACGGAGATCCTTGAAGACCAGCGCAGATGGCGGATGGATTCCAGTGCCGTGCTCCTTAAACAGATGACCTAGCATGCCACACACGGCGCACCAATCGGGGAGCCGTTCATATTTGACCATATAAATCTGTCTCTTGCCATCGCTGATCATGGAAACAGCATTCTTCAAGTGTTTGAGGACGTTTAACCGAACCCAGACCCTATAAAAATTTCCTCGGAAATCAGCCGAGCTAGTTTCAACAAACAGGACCTCTCCCACCTTTGCAGCCAATGGACCAACGAGATGGGCGTACAAGTCTAGCACATAATGGATCTGAATCCATATGTCAATTGTCTCCAATTTGATCGTTGAGGGTTTCGTAATACCATCATATGGTGCCAGCATCACTGCATCCCCTCTAAAATTCCAAGGACCTTCCTCCATGACCCTCTCCCAATCTCCTAAGCATGAAAACTTGACAGTATACAAATTGTCTTCCAAGGGTTTGAACTTCACCTCCTGGGCTGCGTCCCATGCCGAACGCATGTTCCTGAAAAACCAAGTTTGGCTATAGGTTTTGTTGGTGTTGACTTTGGCCAGCGCCGTCCATCTAGCACCCTCCTCTGGTGCATCCTTCTCGTCATAAACGACGTCGTCCAGGTCCTCCTCGCGCAAGCCCAGTTCCTCCATCATCTTCTCCACATCGCTGAGTCCAGAGGAGCCCGAAGCTCCATCAGATGCCATCTAGAGAACTAACCCACAAGAAATCAAACGGGTTGTTGGTGTGGAACCCAAGCAACCATCGCACCCTTCTACACCTGGATTGCTCCGGGAGCGGCAGGGCGATGAAGCACTCTGCATTGCAGACCAAAGAAAATTCCATGACGAAGCATAGTTAGCACTGGTGTACAGGCTTCCGCGTTGTACAAGTCCTTAATGACCATGTTTTGTTCTAAAGCAGTGATGAACCACAAGTATAGGGGATCAATCGTAGTCTTTTCGATAAGTAAGAGTGTCGAACCCAACGAGGAGCAGAAGGAAATGACAAGTGGTTTTCAGCAAGGTAATGTCTGCAAGCGCTGAAATTGTAAGTAACAGATAATTTGGTAGCAAGATAATTTGTAACGAGCACGTAACAGTAACGGTAAATAATATGTAGCAAGATAGCCCAATCCTTTTGTGGCAAAGGACAGGCTAAAACGGTTTCTTATAATAAGCAAAGTGTTCTTGAGGGCACACGTGAATTTCATCTAGTCACTTTCACCATGTTGGCTTGATTTGTGTTCACTACTTTGATAATTTGATATGTGGGTGGATCGGTGCTTAGGTGCTGTTCTTACTTGAACAAACCTCCTACTTATGATTAAACCCCTCGCAAGCATCCGCAACTACGAGAAAAGTATTAAGAATAAATTCTAACCATAGCATTAAACTTTTGGATCCAATCGGTCCCTTACGGAGTAGCGCATAAACTAGGGTTTAAGCTTCTGTCACTCTAGCAACCCATCATCTAATAACTACTCCACAATGCATTCCCTTAGGCCCAAGTATGGTGAAGTGTCATGTAGTCGACATTCACATGACACCACTAAGGGAATCACAACACACATATTATCAAAATATCGAACACATATCAAGTTCACATGATTACTTGCAACATAATTTCTCCCGTAACCTCAAGAACAAAAGTAACTACTCACAAGTGATAAACATGTTCATGATCAGAGGGGTATTAAATAGAATAATGGATCAGAACATATAATCTTCCACCAAATAAACCATATAGTGATCAACTACAAGATGTAATCAACACTACTAGTCACCCACAGGTACCAATCTGAGGTTCTGGTACAAAGATTGAACACAAGAGATGAACTAGGGTTTGAGAGGAGATGGTGTTGTTGAAGATGTTGATGGAGATTGCCCTCCTCAAGATGGGAGAGTTGTTGGTGCTGATGATGACGATGATTTCTCCCTCCAGGAGGGAAGTTCCCCCGGCGGAATCGCTCCGTCGGAGGGCAAAAGTGCTCCTGCCTAAGTTCCGCCTCGAGACGGCGGCGCTCCGTCCCGAAAGTCCTCTCCTTATTTTTTTCTAGGTCAAAATGACTTATATACCAGAAGATGGGCACCAGAGGTGGGCACAACCCACCAGGGCGCGCCTGGTCTCCCTGGCATGCCCAGGTGGGTTGTGCCCACCTGGTGGGCCCCCTCTGGTACTTATTGGCTCCAATATTTCTTATATATTCCATAAAAATTTCTCGTGAAGTTTTAGCTCATTTGGAGTTGTGCAGAATAGGTAGCCTGACGTGGCTTTTTCAGGTCCAGATTTCCAGCTGCCGGAATTCTCCCTCTTTGTGTGAACCTTGCATATTATGAGAGAAAAGACATTAGAATTACTCCAAAAAGCATTATTATGCATAAAAACATTATAAATAACAGTAGGTAAACATGATGCAAAATGGACGTATCAAGCAGGCGGCGCAATGTCTCCATGTATAACAGCTCCATGCATGTCTCCATGTATAATGAACACGTCTTGCCTGCTCATAACTTAGATCAACATTTGAGCCTTTTTTTATGCAGCTGGTCTTGGGGCTAGACTGCAATTAGCTTCAACATGGAGGGGGGGGGTTGTTTAGGAATGCGCATGCGTGGGATATGATCAGAACGGAACTACTCGGCGCCCGACACTCGATTCTCAGCCGACACATGATTCAGCGGCTTTGCTACACTCGGCGCCCGACATTCGAGCCTTTTTTTAATGCAGCTGGTCTCGGGGCTGGACTGCAATTAGCTTCAACGTGGAAGGGGGGGTAGTTTAGGAATGTGCATGCGTGGGATATGATCAGAACGGAACTACTCGGCGCCCGACACTCGATTCTCAGCCGACACATGATTCAGCGGCTTCGCTACACTTGGTCTTACCCATGCATGATTCGATCGATAGCATCGTCCAAAAATCGTGTGCCGAGTGTCGTCTGTATAGCAGCATTCTGATGTGAATGTAGGCAAAGAGCAGCGAGGGAAGAAGCCCTTCCATTCAGATGACATAAACACATCGTCCAAAACACAATGAATTGGGTCTAAGTTTAGGAATACGCATGCATGGGATATGATCAGAACGGAACTACTCGGCGCCCGACACTCGATTCTCAGCCGACACATGATTCAGCGGCTTTGCTACACTTGGTCTTACCCATGCATGATTCGATCGATAGCATCGTCCAAAAATCGTGCGCCGAGTGTCGTCTGTATAGCAGCATTCTGATGTGAATGTAGGCAAAGAGTAGCGAGGGAAGAAGCCCTTCCATTTAGATGACATAAACACACCGTCCAAAACACAATGAATTGGGTCTAAGTTGATGGTTAGACTTAGACCAAATGAAACGGTAAATCCTATATGGTGCCTTAAGCATCCTATATGCCACTTGGGTCAATTGTTTAGCAGCCAACTTTGTTTTTTTAAGGGAGCCAAGTTTGTTTATTGAGCGAGTATTAGGCCCTATTTGATAGCAAAGTATTTTTTAAGTATTCTAAAAATACTACAGTTTTTTCAGATACTACAGTTTTATTTACTATGACCAGTTTGGCTAGCACTAAATACTGTGTTATTAAAACTAGAGTATTCTCAAAACTGTAGTAATTTCTCTGCATAAAAAAAGAACCCTGGACCTCTTTTTTGAAAACAGAGCAAGCGAAAGAAACAAACCAGTCGCTAGATATTCACAACAAGCTCGTCTCGCTCTCACACCATCGCGCCCGCCGCCGCCGCTGCGGCCGTCTCTGTAGATTCTCCATCGGCTACGTTCAGTTTTTGCATGCTCCTGTTCTTATGCACGCATATGGTAAGGCTACCCAGCTAGCTGCCAAGAATAACGGACCATAAATTGTAAAGAAGCCAGCTACGTGCACTAGTAGAAAACAGGGCTTTGGTCCAGGCCTAAAAAGCCCATTAATCCCGGTTCACTCATGAACCGGGACCAATGGGTGCATCGGTCCCGGTTCGTGAGGCTAGGGCGCTGGCCGGGCCTCAGGGGCCATTGGTCCCGGTTCGTGAGACCCCTGTGGTCCCGGTTCCAGACACGAACCGGGACCAATGGTCCTCGCTCCTGGCCCACAACCATTGGTCCCGGTTGGTGGTTGGAACCGGGACCAAATGTGGTCCTTTAGTCCCAGTTCTAGCCACCAACCGGGACTAAAGAGTGGCCTATATATACCCCCGCCCCTGCCCGTGAGCAGAGCCATCGCTCTGTTTTTTTTGCACGGCCGTGGGAGAGCTTTGTGGTGCTCTAGCTCACCTCCTATGCACATGAGGTGTTCGATGAAATGCTCGAGCCACACTTAAGCTTTCTCCTCTCGAAGCTCCTTGTCCAAGCTCCATTTTCCTCAAGATTTGTCTAGGTTTGCCGGTCCGTCCTGTCCCGTCCCCGTCCTCACCGCCGTCGATCGCCTGCGCCGATTTCGTCGCCGGCACCACCGTGGTGAGCCTCTTGTTCTTATCTTCTTTCTAAAAGAAAAAAGTTCTTACTTGTATGATTTAGATAGATACTTGTATAATTTTCTTACTTTTATTATTGTTTGTTATTATATAGTGCGATGGTTTTGGTATCCTCCTCCGTCGGCCCTCGTCCTGTCTATGATTCGGATGTGGTATATATTATCTTTTATAACTATTTGGTTCATTTAGTGTTTATGACAATTATGCCGACCAACGTGACATAGATGTTTTTATCTAGGAGGTATGTGAACCAGCAATTCCAACCGACCCTATTGTCGAGAGGTTAAATTTAGTTGAAGAATAAAACAATTACCTGAAGAAAAAATGAAAAGAATTGAGGAGGAGAAGATGAGATTGGAGTTGCATGTTGCGGATGTTGTCCATGATCACAAGATCAAGGTGGATGAAACGCGCTTGAAGATTAGAAAGATTAAAAAATATGCCATTCATACTGAGGCTTTGTATCATTATGTCATTGGATCAATTATTACCTTAGTTGCGATTATGATCGCATTTGTTGTTGCATTGAAATGTTTTACATAGTTTCAATGTATGGTTTAATTAGATGCTCTGGAGAGCTATGTGTTGTTCAATGAGAACTATGTATGTACTTTGGTTTTAATGTGATGATGAACTTATATTAATTTGGTCACTTCTCTATTCATGATGTTCTGTAATGGTTTTTGACACACTTAATTATATATAATGCACGCAGATGAACCGGCAATGGATGTACGGTGACAGACGCACCTCCGAATACATTAAGGGCGTGCATAATTTTCTCGAAGTGGCTGAGGCAAACAAGAAGAATGGTTTTATGTGTTGTCCATGCCCTATATGTGGTAATACGAAGTCTTACTCTGACTCAAAAACCCTTCACACCCACCTGCTTATGAAGGGTTTCATGCCACACTATATTGTTTGGACCAAGCACGGAGAAAGAGGGGTTATGATGGAAGACAACGAAGAAGAAGAGGATGATGACAACTATGTGCCCCCTGAATACGGTGATGCTGCAACGGGGGAAGCTGAAGATCAAGAGGAACCAGACGATGTGCCCGATGATGATCTCCGCCGGGTCATTGTTGATGCAAAGAGACAATGCGAAAGTGAAAAGGAGAAGTTGAAGTTTGATCGCATGTTAGAGGATCACAAAAAAGGGTTGTACCCAAATTGCGAAGATGGCAACACAAAGCTCGGTACCACACTGGAATTGCTGCAGTGGAAGGCAGAGAATGGTGTATCTGACAACGGATTTGAGAAGCTACTGAAAATATTGAAGAAGAAGCTTCCAAAGGATAACGAATTGCCCGACAGTACGTACGGAGCAAAGAAGGTTCTATGCCCTCTAGGATTGGAGGTGCAGAAGATACATGCATGCCCTAATGACTGCATCCTCTACCATGGTGCGTACGAGGATTTGAACGCATGCCCTGTATGTGGTGCATTGCGGTATAAGATCAGACGAGATGACCCTGGTGATGTTGAGGGTGAGAGGCCCAGGAAGAGGGTTCCTGCCAAGGTGATGTGGTATGCTCCTATAATACCACGGTTGAAACGTCTGTTCAGAAACAAAGAGCATGCCAAGTTGGTGCGATGGCACAAAGAGGACCGTAAGAAAGAAGGGAAGTTGAGAGCACCCGCTGACGGGTCGCAGTGGAGAAAAATCAAGAGAAAGTGGGGGGACTTTGCAGGTGACGCAAGGAACATATGGTTTGGTTTAAGCGCGGATGGCATTAATCCTTTTGGGGAGCAGAGCAGCAATCATAGCACCTGGCACGTCACTCTATGTATCTATAACCTTCCTCCTTGGCTGTGCATGAAGCGGAAGTTCATTATGATGCCAGTTGTCATCCAAGGCCCTAAGCAACCCGGCAACGACATTGATGTGTACCTAAGGCCATTAGTTGAAGAACTTTTACAGCTGTGGAATGGAAAAGGTGTACGTGTGTGGGATGAGCAAGACCAGCAGGAATTTGACCTACATGCGTTGCTGTTTGTAACCATCAATGATTGGCCTGCTCTCAGTAACCTTTCAGGACAGACAAACAAGGGATACCATGCATGCACGCACTGTTTAGATGACACCGAAAGTATATATTTGGAAAAATGCAGGAAGAATGTGTACCTGGGGCATCGTCGATTTCTTCCGACCAACCATCAATGTCGAAAGAAAGGCAAGCATTTCAAAGGCGAGGAAGATCACCGGAAGAAGCCCGTCATCCGTACTGGTGATAACATACTTGCTATGGTCAATGATTTACAAGTAATCTTTGGAAAGGGTCCCGACGGACTATCTGTTCCGAATGACGCTGAGGGACGCGCACCCATGTGGAAGAAGAAATCTATATTTTGGGACCTACCCTATTGGAAAGACCTAGAGGTTCGCTCTGCAATCGACGTGATGCACGTGACGAAGAATCTTTGCGTGAACCTGCTAGGCTTCTTGGGCGTGTATGGGAAGACAAAAGATACACCGGAGGCACGGGAGGACTAGCAACGTGTGCACGAAAAAGACGGCATGCCTCCAAAGCAGTATGAAGGTCCTGCCAGCTACGCTCTTACCAAAGAAGAGAAGGAAATCTTCTTTGAATGCCTGCTCAGTATGAAGGTCCCGTCTGGCTTCTCGTCGAATATAAAGGGAATAATAAATATGGCAGAGAAATAGTTCCAGAACCTAAAGTCTCATGACTGCCACGTGATTATGACGCAACTGCTTCCGGTTGCATTGAGGGGGCTTCTACCGGAAAATGTTCGATTAGCCATGGTGAAGCTATGTGCATTCCTCAATGCAATCTCTCAGAAGGTGATCGATCCATAAATCCTACCAAGGTTAAGGAGTGATTTGGCGCAATGTCTTGTTAGTTTCGAGTTGGTGTTCCCACCATCCTTCTTCAATATCATGACGCACATCCTAGTTCATCTAGTCGACGAGATTGTCATTCTGGGCCCTGTATTTCTACACAATATGTTCCCCTTTGAGAGGTTCATGGGAGTCTTAAAGAAATATGTTCGTAATTGCGCTAGGCCAGAAGGAAGCATCTCCATGGGCCATCAAATAGAGGATGTCATTGGGTTTTGTGTTGACTTCATTCCTAACCTTAAGAAGATTGGTCTCCCTCAATCGCGGTATAAGGGGAGACTGACTGGAAAAGGCACGCTAGGATGGGACTCAATAATATGTAGGGACGGGCATTCTTGGTCTCAAGCACACTACACAGTTCTACAGAATTCTACCTTGGTGACCCCGTATGTCGATGAACACAAGAATATTCTGCGCTCCAAACACCCGGAGCAGTGTGACGACTGGATTACATGTGAACACATCAGGACTTTCGGCAGTTGGTTGCAAACACGTCTCATGGGTGACAACACTGTTTCTGATGAGCTGTACTCGTTGGCCAGGGGACCATCTTCGACTGTATTGACTTACAAAGGGTACGAGATAAATGGGAATACATTTTACACGATTGCCCAAGATCAAAAGAGCACCAACCAAAACAGCGGTGTCTGCTTTGATGCAGCAACCTAGAGGGGAAAGGACACATATTATGGTTACATAGTGGACATGTGGGAGCTTGACTATGGACATGATTTTAAGGTCCCTTTGTTTCAGTGCAAATGGGTCAATCTGTGAGGAGGCGGGGTACAGGTAGAGCCACAGTACGGAATGACAACAGTGGATCTGAACAATCTTGGGTACACAGACGAACCATTCGTCCTAGCCAATGATGTGGCGCAGGTTTTCTATGTGAAGGACATGTCTACCAAACCGAGAGAAAGAAAAGATAAGGAAGCGAATACATCATACGATGAGCCAAAGCGCCACATAGTTCTTTCAGGAAAAAGAGACATCGTGGGATTGGAGGGCAAGACAGACATGTCTGAAGATTATTAAAAGTTTCATGAAATTCCTCCCTTCAAAGTCAAGGCTGACCCAAGCACCCTGTTAAACGATGAAGATTATCCATGGTTACGGCGCAATAAGCAAAGGACACAAGCGAAGAAAAAGTGAAGACTTTCTCTCCACAACTATTATGATGATGCCTTTGAGTTTTCGTCCGAAACACTGATACTTCGAAAGAGATTGTCCATTTTGTACACGAAGTGCATCCAGTTTTTGCCATAACCCTCTCACTTTTTAGCACATGCTATGTGGGTGAAATGATGATACCATGCCAACTTTCAACCTTTTCACAGTTCATTTGAAGTGCTTTTCAATTTCAGGGTCATTTATCTCAAAAAAATCAGTAAATGCATGAAAAATACCAAATGAAGTCAGAAAGGGTTGAAAATTGACGATGTGGCTTTGAATGGTGCATTTTGAACACACAAAAAGTATGGAGTTCAAATAAGTTCAAAAAAATGAAATCCCTTTGTAACAGATGAGTTTTCGTCTGAAATCCTGATACTTCGAAAGAGATTGTCCATTTTGTACACGAAGTGCATCTAGTTTTTGCCATAACCCTCTCAACTTTTTAGCACATGCTATGTGGGTGAAATGATGATACCATGCCAACTTTCAACCTTTTCACAGTTCATTTGAAGTTCTTTTCAATTTCAGGGTCATTTAGCTCAAAAAAATAGTAAATGCATGAAAAATACCAAATGAAGTCAGAAAGGGTTGAAAATTGATGATGTGGCTTTGAATGGTGTATTTTCAACACACAAAAAGTCTGGAGTTCAAATAAGTTCAAAAAAATGAAATCCCTTTGTAACAGATGAGTTTTCGTAAGAAACCCTGATACTTCGAAAGAGATTGTCCATTTTGTACACGAAGTGCATCCAGTTTTTGCCGTAACCCTCTCAACTTTTTAGCACATGCTATGTGGGTGAAATGATGATACCATGCTAACTTTCAACCATTTCACAGTTCATTTAAAGTGCTTTTCAATTTCAGGGTCATTTAGCTCAAAGAATGAACTAATAGCAAAAAGAATGAACTAGAAAACTTTTATGAAACTCTAATAGCAAAAGGAATCAACTAAAAAATCAATTAAAATATTCTGTTATGATCTACTAAAACAAAACTATAATATTCTTCAATAGCAAAAAGAATCAACTAAAAAGCTTTTATAAAACTCTAATAGCAAAAGGAATCAACTAAAAACATTTTATAAACTTCTAGTATTTTTTAAACTAAAATTATAAAAAAATTATGCAACTAAAAATATCAAAGTATTTTTTGTTCAAAACATTAATAGCAAAAAGAATTATCATAAAGAATTTTTTTGTTAGAAACTTTAATAGGAAAAAGAAATATCATAAATATTTTTTTTGTTAGAAACTAAAATAACAAAATCTGTTTTTGAATATAATGATAAAACACAGTAATATTAAATAGCAGGAAAAAGAATCACTCAAAAATCTATTTTTATAGTAAAGTTATTCACAAACTAGTGATTCACACAAATTTCAAAGAATTCAAATTTAAACTAGTCAAATTTGAAAACTAATGGCACTAACAGAAACTTTATAATTTTTGTGACCTAATAGCAAAAAAAATTAAAAAAATAAAGCAAAAAACAAAAGAAAATAAATAATGCAAAAAACAAAACAAAAAAACTGAAAAAAATAATAAAAAAATGCCGCCTACTGGGCCACCACGGCCTGAATACGACTAGAAACCCAACCCGCCAGGTGGGCCAGGATTCAGGCCCGCAGAAGGCCCAGTAGGCCCACAGGTAGAGAGACACGTTTAGGACAGTAGGCCTGCAATAGAGAGGAGTTCGAAATGGGAGGCACAGCCGCGCTTATAAACTGGTGCCGAAGCTCCTCAGCTAGCGAGGTGGGACTAAACATCCACCGCGGCTGTGCCAGGCATAGGCTATTGGTCCCGGTTGGTGGCACGAACCGGGACCAATGCAACCTTTGGTCCCGGTTCATGCCACCAACCGGGACCAATGCCCACCTTTGGTCCCAGTTGGTGCCACCATCCGGGATGAAAGGTCTCTGCTTCCCGCCCTTTGGGCTGACGAAAAGAGACCTTTGGCCTCGATTGGTGGCACGAACTGGGGCCAAAGGTTAGCATTGGTTCCGGTTGGTGCCACGAACCGGGACCAATGCTCTGGATATATAAGGTAGCACTTAGAAATTTGCAGTTCTCATCTCGCAGTAGCCCCCGACGACGCCGACGACATCGACGCCGCCAGGCTGCCCCGACGCCGCCCGCCGCCCCTGCCGTCGCTGTCGCCGTCGCCCGCGCCCGTCGTCGCCGAGGCCCGCCCCCGCGCCCGTCGTCGCCGAGGCTCGCCCCCGCCGTCGCCGTCGCCGCGGGGAAGCACCACGCCGGCGCCCGCGACCCCTTCATCCCCGACACCCACGCCCATCGTCGCCGAGGCTCGCCCCCGCCATCGCCGTCGCCGCGGGGAAGCACCAAGCCGGCGCCCGCGACCCCTTCATCCCCGACACCCACGCCCGTCGTCGCCGAGGCTCGCCCCCGCCATCGCCGTCGCCGCGGGGAAGCACCACGCCGGCGCCCGCGCCTGCGACCTCGAGCTCTCCCCGAGCCCGCTGCCGTTCCCTACGACCGCGCTGTGAGCCCCTGCCTGCTCCCCTTTCCTTCTCAACGCCGTCCCCGCACGCCACCCGTAAGCGCCGCCGCCAACCATCGTCGCCGTCCCCGACCTCGCCGTCGCCGCCGCCAACCATTTTCTTTTTTGCATTTTTAGTTCTCTGTTCATGTATGTATGTTCATATATGTTCATTTTTAGAAAAATGTTCTCTGTATATGCTCTGTTCATATATGTTCATTTTTAGAAAAATGTATGTATGTAAGTCTATTTTTTGTTCAATTTTTTTTATGTATGTATGTTCATATATGCAAAAGTTACATTTAAGAAAAAAAGAAAATGTATGTATGTTCATATGCAAAAGTTAGAATGTATTATGTTCATAGAACTTTTTTGGTGATATTGTAGAATATGAACATTTTGAATATGGATGGATGGATGAACATTTTGAATATGGATGGATGGATGGATGAACATTATGTCCATGTATGTATATGTATGGAGTCGTTGTCGATCTACCCCCTCCCCGATAACTTCGACATGAGGGGGGGGGGGACGTGGGACATGCATGAGGAGGGAGAGAGAGATGTTAATAGAAAGTTTCCTCTCAAAACGTTACTAAGTTAAAATGTTCAAAGTTACCAACTCTCGAGGCCACCCAAATTTACGAAGTTCAAAGTTACTAAATTTACTCCCGGTCCGCTTGCCTACCCCCTCCCGCCCCTACCCGACAAACTCTCGAGGCCACCCAAACCACTAGAAGAAAACTCCGGTAACTTCGACATGAGGGGGGACGTCGATCAACCCCCTCTCGCCCGACCAACTCTCGAGGCCACCCAAATTTACGAAGTTCAAAGTTACTAAATTTACTAGAATGTATTAAAAGTTTGTCATATCGAAAAAAGTTTGAATGTTGCATATTTCATGATGCAACATTTGATCCAATGTAACTAGATGCAATAATTTTGATCATATGTCAAAGTTTGAATTTTGACATATGCAACATTTGATCATATATCAAAGTTTGATCATATGTCAAAGTTTGAATTTTGACATATGCAACATTTGATCATATGTCAAAGTTTGAATTTTGACATATGCAACATTTAATAAGGGATTTATCAAGAATGCCCCCATTAATAAGAGATTTATCAAGAATGCCCCTATTATGGATGTGCATAATTAAGTTGATCCATATTTTTCCTGATCTCATCTACGCTTCTATATGTGCACGTTCTCTTGTGTTAAAGTATTGAAGAAATCCATGGTTTCATCATTAGCCGGAAGTAACAGGCGCATGATGGTATGAAGCTCTCCAAAGTTATTTTGGAACGGAATCCTGATAGGGTAATTCGCTTTTTGGTACGAAGTTCAGCAAAGGCCTTTCAAATAGCGATATTCGGAAAGCTCTTGTTTGACATTCATGAGAGAGGCGGTCCGGACGTCGGACATTCATGAGAGAGGCGGTCCGGTCCGGTTGCCGGACATGTCATGTGATAGGTAGTATTTTTGTTGTTCATAGAAAACTCCGGTAACTCTTCAACATGAGGTGGGACGTCGATCAACCCCCTCTCGCCCGACCAAACCCTAGAAGCGTCGAGGCCACCCCAAACCCTAGAAGCGTTGTCGAGGCCACCCCAAACCCTAGAGCATTGTCGAGGCCACCCCAAACCGTAGCAGCATCGAGGCCACTAATATGATTCCTTGTTGTGATTAGCTAGCTAGGTCTATGTTTGCCACTAATATATCCATCTCTCATGTTTGTATATTAATTGCCATGTTGTAATATTTGCAGAAACTATGGATCAAAGAGACTTAGAACAAGAACAGTTGTTGGGGGATATAATCCTTGCCGGTGCTGATCCCTTGTCATTTCTCAACGACACCGATGGTCTGGAAGGAGAGGATGACGGCTCCGGTGATCGAACAATGGAGGAGGAAGGACATGATCATGACGGCTCCGGTGACCGAATGGCGGAGGAAGAAGGAGACCATGATGAAGGCTCCGGGGACCGAACGGAGGAGGGAGCTGTTGCAAAGTCCGGCGAGGTATATATATTAATTAAGCCTGTGCTGACTAATTGATGCATTAATTGTTTTGGTATGTACATATATTAACGCTTCTTTCTTCTTTTATAGCCCTCTGGATCGAGCCAAACTTCCGTAACGAGACGAGGCCCGAAGCAAAGGTTGCGCCAGGATGAAAGGTTCACGATCACACAACTCGCGGACGATGGCCTGCCGATTGAACCCAAGCGGACCAAGGACGCATTTTCTGCTTAGTGCGGAGCTATTGTTAGGGATAGCATCCCGATCAGCATCCAGAAATGGATTAAGCCTAAGGACAACGACCCTGAAGTTTCTTATGTCACCGATAGACAGAAAGATGATATTTGGACATCGCTGAAGGCAAATTTCACCCTACCGCCAGAGGAGGATCCGAATAAGCCAGTTATAGAGCCAAAGGTTAAGGCGTGTGCTCTTAAGAAGATGGCAGATCTATTCAGGAGGTGGAAGAAAAAGTTGAACACAAAGTTTGTCGACAAAGGGAAGACTCCAGAATTCACCGGCCGATTTGAGAAGATAAGAGATCACTGGCCCGCATTTGTGGCCAACAAGACATCGGACAAGAGTAAGAAAATGTCAGAGACAAACAAGAAAAATGCTGCAAAGAAGCAGTATCACCATCACACGGGGTCAGGTGGCTACGTCAAAGCCCGGCCGTTGTGGGACAAAGCTGAGCAAGACCTGTTTGCTAAAGGGGTCCAACCAGCGACATTGAACTGGCCAGACCGTTCAAGGACTTGGTTCTTCGGGGTTGGGGGAACTTTGGACCCAGAAACAGGGGAGTGCCGTTGGACGGACGAGCAACTTGCAATACCAATGAAGAAGCTTCAGGATTATATCACCGCATCGTAGGAAGGGACATTCATTCCCGACAGAGAGAAGGACGAGCTGACTGAGGCCCTCTGGAATCCTGAGCACCCTGGACGAACACGAGGCACAGCAGGCTCCGTTCCGTGGGTGGTTGGGTTTGCCGGCGCAGGCGGTTACAGAAGCCGGGAGAGAAAGAGGAAAGCGGAGCTGAGCGAAATGCAGAAGCTCAATGTAAGAATAGTAAAGCTAGAGGAACTTGCAGCTTCCGGCCAACCATCTCAGCGGCACGAAGCTACCCCAGAAGCTACCCCGCCATCTCAGCGGAGAAGCAGCGTGGCTTCCACGGATCTCGTTCAGCCTGATTTCACGGCTTCTCGCTACCCCGTGGATACTATCACGGAGGCTCAACATTGCCAGCTTATGATGAAATGGCAGAACCTCAGTTTGGAGGCTGCTGTCGGCTCTGTTGCACCTCCTCAACCCGACGTAACTTTTCACTGCCGTCCGATTCCACATGGCTATGCTGTTGTGACGGTGGATGAAATAATGGAGGGATTTGAGGAGCTCGAGCTTGACCACCCTACAGGTAAAGGGGAGAATCAGCTGGTTTATGCTCTTGTAACACCCCGGTGATTAGCAACAGTAATCACTTTTGATAATGACAAGTCAGCAAGGTTAACAGTGTCAAATCATCATTAGCATCATATTGCATTTCAACTCCTAACTCAAATTCAAAATTTAAATGAAAGTGGAAAATACAAGTTGTTCAACACAGAAACTAAAATGTTCAATAAATAGTAGATAAATCTGAGGCTATGTTAAAATTGTAAACAACATTGTTGGAATTTGATAAATGACTTGAACAACCTCAAACAGTGGCTGAGAGCATTAAATAATAACCTTTTTATTAATACAAAATAAATATGAAATGATATATACCCCAAACTAGTTTTTGGTGCTAGGTTACAGTGCACTGTGATTTATGGACCAGGTCACATATTTTACAAAATTCATTTGGGTGCCAAACTATTTACATAACAGGAAAATGTGAGAAAAAGAAATAAGAAAAAGAAAATAAAACAAAATGAAAAGAGATAAAGGAAACCCCCCCTGGGCCTGTCGACCCAGTTGGCCACTGCGCCAGGCCGGCCCACCTGGCCCAGCCGGCCAGCCCCCTCGCTCCCTTATCCCCCACCCTGGTCAACCCTAGACCGAATCCCTCCCCCCTCGCTCGTTCCTTTCTCGCTCGCGCGCTCGCTCGCTGCCATCGCCGTGCGCCCGTCGATCCCGCGACCACCGTGCCATGATCATCGCTCCGCCATGCCCGCTGTGTTCCCCGTCCTCGAGTACGTCGCTTGACGCCACGCATCGGAGCTCGGCGCCGCTACAGCGTCCTCCTCGAGCTCGTCCTCCCCGCACGGTCATCCTCATCTCCGGCTCCGATTCGCCGCCGTCGCCCTTCCCCGAGCTCACTCTCGCACAACTACGGGTTCCCTGTGAGCCCTCCGTCCCTCTCCCTCTCTTCCTGTGCCCTCGCGCACCCGCTAGCTAGCCCCCGACCGAGTCGTGCTCCGGCCGCCGCCATGGCTGCGAGCACTGCGCTCCCGAGCCCTTACGGCCTCACCCGTCTGCACTAGTGCGCTCCTGGAGCCCCGACGCTGCTGCCCCGCTGCTTATTCTGCTCGCCCGCGCGCTCAGGCGCTGTTTCCCGTGAAGCCCCGTACGCCACCGCCGCCGGTCCCGCTTGCTCCAGCCAACTCCGGCCACTTCGGCCCCCGTGACCGCTACCGTTAGATGTGCGGGAGCGCCCACGTCCCGTAGAGCCAAACCGCGGGTCCGGAAACCCCCTGTAGCTCATTTCCGGCGAACTCCAGCGAGATTCCGGCCGTCGCCGCCGCGTCTCGCCTCACCGGTGGCCGGCGCTGATGTGGCGCCACGTGGACGCGTGGCCCCACCCTTGGTGCCACTGACCGTGGGCCCGGTGGGGTCAGTTGACCGGTCAGCCCCGCTGACTGGGCTGGCTGTGTCGCTGACATATGGGCCCCACCCCCCTTTAAATGATTTAAAAAATAATAATAAATAATAAATAAACTGTGAATTAATTAATTAGTTAATTAAAAGACTAAGTAGTCGCTGACTAATGGGGCCCACCCCTGACTAATCCTAATTAGTTTAATTTAAACCTAATTAACCTACTGTCAGGCTGACCAGTGGGCCCCACACGTCAGGTTTGACCCAGTCAATGCACTGTTGACTGCTGACGTCAGCACTACGTCATGCTAACGTCATCATTTACTGTTTTGGATAATTCGAATTTAATTAATTAAATAAATTCCAGAAAATCTTTTAAACTTTAAAAATTCATATCTTTTAAACCGTAACTCCGATGAAAATAATTTATATATGAAAAATTACCAGAAAAATGAGACGAAGCCAAATACGCTACCCGCATACCTGTCAGATGCCTCTAACTATCTGAACATGGAACTTTTTGCCAGTTTCTGGTAGGTGAATAGTGCATGACCTTAATAAAATAAATCCAAATAAATTCCTAAATTAACTAAAACACTTAGGTAGGCAGTATATCATCCTAGCACTGCAATTAGACATGTCATGCATCCCCGTTGCACTGTTGCGGTGTATTTATTATTCCATTCCCCCTCCGGACATCTGTCTGACAAATGTCCGGGACCGGGAATACTTACCCGGATGGGCTCCCCCTTCCTCGGTACCGTGTAACCATACGTTAGAACACACCCGGCAGCCTATTGTCATGTCATACTTTGTGTAGCATTGTTTGCTTTGTATTTACTATTTCCTCCCCCCTCCTTCTCTCTCGATAGACGCTGAGACCGCTGACGACGCTGCCGTGAACGACTACTATGTCGACGACCCTTCTCTCTCGACACAGCTTCCAGGCAAGCCCCCCCCCCCCTTGATCACCAGATATCGCCTATTCTCCTCTATACTGCTTGCATTAGAGTAGTGTAGCATGTTACTGCTTTCCGTTAATCCTATTCTGATGCATAGCCTGACATTGTTGCTACATCTGTTGATACCTTACCTGCAATCCTAAATACTTAGTATAGGATGCTAGTTTATCATCATTGGCCCTACATTCTTGTCAGTCTGCCTTGCTATACTATCGGGCCGTGATCACTCGGGAGGTGATCACGGGTATATACTATACATATATACATACTATACAGATGGTGACTAAAGTCGGGTCGGCTCGAAGAGTACCCGCGAGTGATTCATGGATTGGGGGCTGAAAGGACCTTTGTCCTGACGGCCCTCTGTGTGGATCTTTGTGGCGGAGCGACAGGGCAGGTTGAGACCACCTAGGAGACAGGTGGGCCTGGCCCTGGTCGGCGTTCGCGTTTACTTCATAATAACACGCTTAACGAGATCTTGGTATTTGATCTGAGTCTAGCCACTGGCCTATACGCACTAACCAACTACGCGGGAACAGATATGGGCACTCGACGTCGTGGTATCAGCCGAAGCCTCCTAGACATCAGCGACTGAGTGGCGCACGCCGGGTTGGACCGCGTAACGCAACTTCCTTTGTAATGGAGGTTGCTAGGTCTGCTCTCCGGCCGCCCACGCAACGTGCAGGTGTGCAATGGGCGATGGGCCCAGACCCCTGCGCGCATAGGATTTAGACCAGCGTGCTGACCTCTCTGTTAGGCCTAGGTAGGGCTGCGACGTGTTGATCTTCCGAGGCCGGGTATGACCCAGGAAAGTGTGCCCGGCCAGAGGGATCGAGCGTGTTGGGTAATGTGGTGCACCCCTGCAGGGAAGTTTATCTATTCGAATAGCCGTGTCCCTCGGTAAAAGGACGACCCGGAGTTGTACCTCGACCTTATGACAACTAGAACCGGATACTTAATAAAACGCACCCTTTCAAGTGCCAGATACAACCCGGTGATCGCTCTCTCACAGGGCGACGAGGAGAGGATCATCGGGTAGGTTTATGCTATGCGATGATACTTGGTGAACTTACCATCTACTCTCTTCTACATGCTGCAAGATGGAGGCTGCCAGAAGCGTAGTCTTCGACAGGATTAGATACCCCCCCTCTTATTCTGGCTTTCTGCAGTTCAGTCCACTGATATGGCCCTTTACACATATACCCATGCATATGTAGTGTAGCTCCTTGCTTGTGAGTACTTTGGATGAGTACTCACGGTTGCTTTGCTTCCCCCTTTTCCCCCTTTCTTTTCTTTCTGGTTGTCACAACCAGATGCTGGAGTTCAGGAGCCAGACGCCACCGTCGACGACGACCCCTACTCTGGAGGTGCCTACTACTACGTGTAGGCTGCCGACGACGACCAGGAGTAGTTTAGGAGGATCCCAGGTAGGAGGCCTGCGCCTCTTTCGATATGTATCCCAGTTTGTGCTAGCCATCTTATGGCAACTTGTTTAACTTATGTCTGTACTCAGATATTGTTGCTTCCGCTGACTCGTCTATGATCGAGCACTTGTATTCGAGCCCTCGAGGCCCCTGGCTTGTATTATGATGCTTGTATGACTTATTTTACTTTTAGAGTTGTGTTGTGATATCTTCCCGTGAGTCCCTGATCTTGATCGTACACTTTTGCGTGTATGATTAGTGTACGATTGAATCAGGGGCGTCACAAGTTGGTATCAGAGCCGACTGCCTGTAGGAACCCCCCTTCCACACTCCTTGGCCCAAGTTGAGTCTAGACAAAGAAAACTGTTTTACTAACATGGCTGTGTGTCTTACGGGCCCACATCGCCAATTGGGTGGTATTAGGATCTTTTATTCCTCGTCTACACTCTGGGACTCTGATCTCTCTTCTATTCGGGTTAAAATGAATTTACTAACTCAAACATTAGGATCTCGTGATTACATCCACCTGGAGAGCCCGTTCATTCCAGATGATCGACTGCTTCACCAGAAGATTCCGAAGATGCTATTCGATGTTTTCCCGGGACACCTGAGTCCACCGTCTTTGCAAATTCCATACCGCTGTTATATCCTTATGGATAACTACATACCCTTGCCACTCTGACATTCAATCCCCTTTGGTCTTGTTATTACAAGATGCCCCGAACTGCTCTTCGTTGTTCCGACAATCCTTTGATGCTTACTGCCTTGTAGTTCTTGCCTCATGAATACCCCCTACGGATAATTCCTCGCACTTACCGAGTATCCGTTCCTCCCCCTTTGTTCATATGATTCACAAGATGCATACAAATACTATTTGATCTTTCGAAAATCCTTAACAGCTTATTGCTCTGCAAATACTTGTCTGCTTGCATTATGGATGCTTTCCATACGACTGGCAATATTCATTAGTATCCTTTGACACCGTCATTTTTATCTTATTGATTCAACATGAGTGCGAATGCACGCATTCATCAGTTGATCCTTTCTAATTATCTTCCAGCTCAGACGTCCTTTTGAACATAAGCTGGTTCTCGATCAATCAAATTGTCATCGATTGTGCCCCTAAGCCTACTCGACTTACCCATCCTTAATCAGAGCCCTTGCTCCTGATCTCTTGATTTGGAAATCATAAATTCCCTTGCATTGAACTTTGAGTTAGTTAGTTGTTTCTATAATCTGATGCCTCTGCATACTTCTTCTTCCTCTGATTGAGTACCGTTACTCACATCAGCTCTGTTGTGGATCGCCCGATCCATTGTTGGATTGTTATCCGACAATGTCTTTCATATTCAATCACCTTGTGAGTTCTTCCCCTGATACATGATGCATTTGGTAAATTGTATCCTCTGCGTTCCCAACCATACTCTGCTTTCGAGCTTGTATAATTTACTCCTGAAGCGTTATATGTTCCTAAGATGCCCTATGGGATGAACATATACCTTCCCTAAACCGTGTGAACCCGAAAGTTTACACAAGACATTCTCTTCTGGTGTTTTACCAGATACTTTTCAATTCTACAACTTCTTCGAAGACGAGAAGCGAATGAAATGTTATGCATTGAAGAAGTGGGAGTCGACCCCGAACCTTTGTGTTCTTGCCCATGGACTCGATGTGGAGCTTATCATGAAAGCTTCTTGCAAGAATATTTAATCATTTGAATAATTCTTTTGGTATCCTTAAATTGAACCTTGCAGTTATGGTTTGACCATACTGTCCTTTCTCCAATATATCTGAAAGAAATTCATTCCAGTGCCTCGTCAAAATTTTGACAAGGTTAAAGTATCTACTGTCATAGGTCAATGACCTAGTTCAACTTCTATCATGTTCTACATTCGAGTTTACCCCGTGGTATCTCGAGGATATCATGCCTTTGCACGGCATCTTACTAACTTGTTGAAGTAATAACTTTCCTGGTCGTACTCACTCTACGGGTTCTAGGTTGCCGTCAACCGAGGACACCGTTTAGTAAATCAAATCCGCTCTAAAATTCAAATACCCCTAGTAATTGTTACTGGGAAATTTAAACTCAGTCATGTCGTCCTAGACCATCGGCTACACCCTTATCTTGCTATCTTTGATTGTGCTACCTCGACCTTCTTCGGTGCACAAATTCTTCAGAGTGCGAGCACGACTTACGTCGAGCTTTCAACATCATGTTTCTTGTTCTGAAAGGTAACTTTGATTCTGAGCTTGCATCTTACTTGTTGTTCCTACGACTTTCACGTCGTCATTCCCTGCTTGACGCTGTCGCTGTTTGATTGCGTCCTCTTGAAACCTCCCGGCAAATGTGTCGGATCACCTTCAACACTTTGACTTCTTTCGAGATGTCAACTACGTTCATGTTGAGAAATACCCTCCTTGCCCTTGATGCTTTTTGTTATCATCGACAACACCCTGAACTTCTTTTCATCGTGAGCTTGTCCGTGTTATGGATGCAACTTGCTATCCTGTTGCATTATATTCTACCTTGAAGTATTACTGTCCTTTATGCTGAGTATGTTGTGAGGATTGCTTCACCTCTTTGAAAATTCTTGGCATAGTGATACTTCTCACCGTCACCATTCTTTCTTGGTCCCCGTGTTGATTCTAACCGGGATACCATCTAACAAGCGGTGCTGCTTGGATTCTGTACTTCTGGCAACCCTATTGCTTTGAATGTTAACAATCGACAGTTCATTCTTAGACTGTTGATTATTGAATCGTCACTCTAATATTGATCTTTCTGCCCAAGGTCGTATTTCGGTCACACCTTTCAACTAATGTTTAATTGAGGATGTTTTCCTCGAGCAAACATCATTATATCATTTGTTCACGTAATTGTGGAAATCCATCTTTTGGGAACCTCGATGAATTGTCGCTGAGTACATCAACCATCTCCTCAACCTCTCCTTGGTTTAATGATGAACTCTTGTTTCGGAACTCGCTTCCATAGTTCATTTCCGAGAATCTTACAATGTCATCTAGTCGATGTGTGTCGCACCTTTTTCTTCTCAGACATCCTGAGTCTGAGGTATCCCGACACTAATCAGATCTGAACCTCGGTCAGATATGATGGTTGGAACATATTTCCAAGAGTTATAACATTGGTCTTTATATGACCTGGTAAGGTGATGTCATGCTTAGCACACCTGTCTGGAGGCCCTATTGTTATAGTTTTCCTTTTTAGCAAGGTTAGCCATTCGTCCAGGAGGAAATTGTAAGACTTATTCTTGAGTTGTTCTTGATGGATCCCTTGTGTATCCAAAGCCTGACCTTCTATCTGATAACCCTGTCGATGCTATCTCGAAGCATAACTATGGTACTCCGTACATCCTTAAGAACATTTGTGGCCCAATGCTAAATGTTTCTTGAACAGTTACCCAAACACCGTTGTATGGGTGCATATCATGATTCTTCTTACTCCTATTAACTAAATGGCCATGCCTTTGATCTCCGACACGTATATCATGCCCCGCTTAACCTTGGGAAGGATATACCCCTGAAATATGTGTTTAAACACATTTTCCTTTCCATTGTTTTGTTTAATCTGATAAACATATTTTCCTTTCCATTGTTTTGTTTAACCTTTCTTGTGATCTATATGATCTAAGCGGTAATATTTTCCTGCTTATGCAAACACCTCGGTGTACAACTCTGCCAGTAAGACCCTGTTCCTATTGTTGATGACATTTCGGTAGCCACCGATGGACGAGAACTTTGCCTATTGGTCCGCCTCGTTCAACGAGCATGAAAATGGTTCTCTTCGTCCCTCGCCCTTGGTACCAACATTGTTACCGACATAACTGACAGGTTACCCTCTGACATGCCTTGCTATCATGATCATACAAGTTGTCACTGCTCCTTCTACTTTTAACCCACATGGTGGGCCCATAACCCACAATTCCACATGATCGAAACCTGACTCTCCTGTACACCCCCTGTTCCCAAGGTTGTTCCTCGCGCGTGGCCTCATATGTAATTCACGAGCCACCTTCCGTGAGATCACCAATTCTGGTATTAAACACAATACTTATTCCCGTTGCTCTGAACCCCAGACATCGAACGATTGTCTATCCGCTTGAAACTTCATATGGTATCTTCTTACTTGGCTCTCAATGTGTTTCGTTTGTTCAACTCGAGAGATACTCATGTGTTCAATCCTGGGTTAACCCCAGATGGTTTTCCCTTATACCATTCTATCGTTGTAGAGCAGCCCCTTACCTATTCGTAAGTACGACGGAATTTCCGAAGAAAAGATGCCGACTTCCTCATGATGAGCTGAAGCAGAGAAATGAAGACATCAACGTAATGGGTCGACCTCTTCGAAAAGAGCACCCAGGACCGAGAAGATCCGTTAGAGTTTCGTAACCATGACTTCCCCCCCTACTCCCCCGCTTAAATTCTCGGGACGAGAATTCTTGATAGATGAGGAGAATTGTAACACCCCGGTGATTAGCAACAGTAATCACTTTTGATAATGACAAGTCAACAAGGTTAACAGTGTCAAATCATCATTAGCATCATATTGCATTTCAACTCCTAACTCAAATTCAAAATTTAAATGAAAGTGGAAAATAATAGTTGTTCAACACAGAAACTAAAATGTTCAATAAATAGTAGATAAATCTGAGGCTATGTTAAAATTGTAAACAACATTGTTGGAATTTGATAAATGACTTGAACAACCTCAAACAGTGGCTGAGAGCATTAAATAATAACCTTTTTATTAATACAAAATAAATATGAAATGAAATTTACCCCAAACTAGTTTTTGGTGCTAGGTTACAGTGCACTGTGATTTATGGACCAGGTCACATATTTTACAAAATTCATTTGGGTGCCAAACTATTTACATAACAGGAAAATGTGAGAAAAAGAAATAAGAAAAAGAAAATAAAACAAAATGAAAAGAGATAAAGGAAACCCCCCCTGGGCCTGTCGGCCCAGCTGGCCACTGCGCCAGGCCGGCCCACCTGGCCCAGCCGGCCAGCCCCCTCGCTCCCTTATCCCCCAACCCTAGTCAACCCTAGACCGAATCCCTCCCCCCTCGCTCGTTCCTTTCTCGCTCGCGCGCTCGCTCGCTGCCATCGCCGTGCGCCCGTCGATCCCGCGACCACCGTGCCATGATCATCGCTCCGCCATGCCCGCCGTGTTCCCCGTCCTCGAGTACGTCGCTTGACGCCACGCATCGGAGCTCGGCGCCGCTACAGCGTCCTCCTCGAGCTCGTCCTCCCCGCACGGTCATCCTCGTCTCCGGCTCCGATTCGCCGCCGTCGCCCTTCCCCGAGCTCACTCTCGCACAACTACGGGTTCCCTGTGAGCCCTCCGTCCCTCTCCCTCTCTCCCTGTGCCCTCGCGCACCCGCTAGCTAGCCCCCAACCGAGTCGTGCTCCGGCCACCGCCATGGCTGCGAGCACTGCGCTCCCGAGCCCTTACGGCCTCACCCGTCTGCACTAGTGCGCTCCTGGAGCCCCGACGCTGCTGCCCCGCTGCTTATTCTGCTCGCCCGCGCGCTCAGGCGCCGTTTCCCGCGAAGCCCCGTACGCCACCGCCGCCTGTCCCGCTTGCTCCAGCCAACTCCGGCCACTTCGGCCCCCGTGACCGCTGCCGTTAGATGCGCGGGAGCACCCGCGTCCCGTAAAGCCAAACCGCGGGTCCGGAAACCCCCTGTAGCTCATTTCCGGCGAGATTCCGGCCGTCGCCGCCGCGTCTTGCCTCACCGGTGGCCAGCGCTGATGTGGCGCCACGTGGACGCGTGGCCCCACCCTTGGTGCCACTGACCGTGGGTCCGGTGGGGTCAGTTGACCGGTCAGCCCCGCTGACTGGGCTGGCTGTGTCGCTGACATATGGGCCCCACCCCCCTTTAAACGATTTAAAAAATAATAATAATAAATAAACTGTGAATTAATTAATTAGTTAATTAAAAGACTAATTAGTCGCTGACTAATGGGGCCCACCCCCTGACTAATCCTAATTAGTTTAATTTAAACCTAATTAACCTACTGTGAGGCTGACCAGTGGGCCCCACACGTCAGGTTTGACCCAGTCAATGCACTGTTGACTGCTGACGTCAGCACTACGTCATGCTGACGTCATCATTTACTGTTTTGGATAATTCGAATTTAATTAATTAAATAAATTCCAGAAAATCTTTTAAACTTTAAAAATTCATATCTTTTAAACCGTAACTCCGATGAAAATAATTTATATATGAAAAATTACCAGAAAAATGAGACGAAGCCAAATACGCTACCCGCATACCTGTCAGATGCCTCTAACTATCTAAACATGAAACTTTTTGCCAGTTTCTGGTAGGTGAATAGTGCATGACCTTAATAAAATAAATCCAAATAAATTCCTAAATTAACTAAAACACTTAGGTAGGCAGTATATCACCCTAGCACTGCAATTAGACATGTCATGCATCCCCGTTGCACCGTTGCGGTGTATTTATTATTCCATTCCCCCTCCGGACATCTGTCTGACAAATGTCTGGGACCGGGAATACTTACCCGGATGGGCTCCCCCTTCCTCGGTACCGTGTAACCATACGTTAGAACACACCCGGCAGCCTATTGTCATGTCATACTTTGTGTAGCATTGTTTGCTTTGTATTTACTATTTCCTCCCCCCTCCTTCTCTCTCGATAGACGCTGAGACCGCTGACGACGCTGCCGTGAACGACTACTATGTCGACGACCCTTCTCTCTCGACACAGCTTCCAGGCAAGCCCCCCCCCCCCTTGATCACCAGATATCGCCTATTCTCCTCTATACTGCTTGCATTAGAGTAGTGTAGCATGTTACTGCTTTCCGTTAATCCTATTCTGATGCATAGCCTGACATTGTTGCTACATCTGTTGATACCTTACCTGCAATCCTAAATACTTAGTATAGGATGCTAGTTTATCATCATTGGCCCTACATTCTTGTCAGTCTGCCTTGCTATACTATCGGGCCGTGATCACTCGGGAGGTGATCACGGGTATATACTATACATATATACATACTATACAGATGGTGACTAAAGTCGGGTCGGCTCGAAGAGTACCCGCGAGTGATTCATGGATTGGGGGCTGAAAGGACCTTTGTCCTGACGGCCCTCTGTGTGGATCTTTGTGGCGGAGCGACAGGGCAGGTTGAGACCACCTAGGAGACAGGTGGGCCTGGCCCTGGTTGGCGTTCGCGTTTACTTCATAATAACACGCTTAACGAGATCTTGGTATTTGATCTGAGTCTAGCCACTGGCCTATACGCACTAACCAACTACGCGGGAACAGATATGGGCACTCGACGTCGTGGTATCAGCCGAAGCCTCCTAGACATCAGCGACTGAGTGGCGCGCGCCGGGTTGGACCGCGTAACGCAACTTCCTTTGTAATGGAGGTTGCTAGGTCTGCTCTCCGGCCGCCCACGCAACGTGCAGGTGTGCAATGGGCGATGGGCCCAGACCCCTGCGCGCATAGGATTTAGACCGGCGTGCTGACCTCTCTGTTAGGCCTAGGTAGGGCTGCGACGTGTTGATCTTCCGAGGCCGGGTATGACCCAGGAAAGTGTGCCCGGCCAGAGGGATCGAGCGTGTTGGGTAATGTGGTGCACCCCTGCAGGGAAGTTTATCTATTCGAATAGCCGTGTCCCTCGGTAAAAGGACGACCCGGAGTTGTACCTCGACCTTATGACAACTAGAACCGGATACTTAATAAAACACACCCTTTCAAGTGCCAGATACAACCCGGTGATCGCTCTCTCACAGGGCGACGAGGAGAGGATCATCGGGTAGGTTTATGCTATGCGATGATACTTGGTGAACTTACCATCTACTCTCTTCTACATGCTGCAAGATGGAGGCTGCCAGAAGCGTAGTCTTCGACAGGATTAGATACCCCCCCCTCTTATTCTGGCTTTCTGCAGTTCAGTCCACTGATATGGCCCTTTACACATATACCCATGCATATGTAGTGTAGCTCCTTGCTTGCGAGTACTTTGGATGAGTACTCACGGTTGCTTTGCTTCCCCCTTTTCCCCCTTTCTTTTCTTTCTGGTTGTCACAACCAGATGCTGGAGTTCAGGAGCCAGACGCCACCGTCGACGACGACCCCTACTCTGGAGGTGCCTACTACTACGTGCAGGCTGCCGACGACGACCAGGAGTAGTTTAGGAGGATCCCAGGCAGGAGGCCTGCGCCTCTTTCGATATGTATCCCAGTTTGTGCTAGCCATCTTATGGCAACTTGTTTAACTTATGTCTGTACTCAGATATTGTTGCTTCCGCTGACTTGTCTATGATCGAGCACTTGTATTCGAGCCCTCGAGGCCCCTGGCTTGTATTATGATGCTTGTATGACTTATTTTACTTTTAGAGTTGTGTTGTGATATCTTCCCGTGAGTCCCTGATCTTGATCGTACACGTTTGCATGTATGATTAGTGTACGATTGAATCGGGGGCGTCACAGCTCTGAGGAGTACATGTCTATGGCGGAAGGAGTACATCAAGCTTCCAAACTGGACGCCTCCGCCTCCTCCTCCTCCTTCTCCGGCGAGTCAGGGCACTCCGCCTCCTCCTCCTCCTCCTCCGGTGAGTGATCAGGGCACTCCGCCTCCTCCGGCGCGTGAGGGCACTCCGCCTCCTCCTTCGCCTACTCCGGCGCGTCGGAGCACTCCGCCTCCTTCTTCGCCTCGTCAGCAACGGCGGAAGAGAGACGCCGCCGCTCCGGCTCCTCCGGCGCGTCGGAGCACTCCGCCTCCTTCTCCGCCTCGTAAGCAACAACGGAAGAGAGACGCCGCCGCTCCGGCGGCTAACAGTACAAGCAGAGGCGGGAGGCAATTCAGATACGGTCCATCTCTCAAGCCTCTGAAAAAATTACCATACGAGAGGACCGAGAAGGAAAACGCGGAGATCTGTGAAGCGCAAGTGAGGGACTTTTTTGCAAAGAAACCTCCACCTCCGAAGGAGACGATAGATCCGGTGAAAGCGAAGCGCACTATCGATGCCCTGAAGCGACCACCACCGCCTCCACCGGATTCCAACTATGTCCGCTGTCTTAAAAGACATATCAAGATGCGCGGCGGTCGGGAAGTACTTCGAGTGATAAAAGGTTAGCAGAACGAAGAAGTGGGAAAAAAATTCCCCAGCTCGGTGAACAGGCGAACCAATCGTGCCCCCCGCTCAAGGTGTCTAGCGATATCGTCGCTAATCAGCCAGGGATGGTGCCCGTACCAATCCTGCTGATTACCTGAGCGATGATATAGAGTTTGAAACAATGGAGGTGGACGAATTCAGATACCAGTACGGGCAGCCTCTCGTCAAACCTGGTCATCTTCCTCTAACAACGATGATGCAAAGATTCCATGAATGGTACATGAAAACCTGTAGCGAGTCTGGGAAGGATACTTTGACGTTGAGAATTAAAGAGGAGCACGACCTCGTTGGAATGGATCTGTTGTCTGTTGAATTTGACGAGTTATTCCAGTTATACAATTAAAAGGCCCTCGACAAAACACTCGTGACTTGCTACTGTCTGTAAGTACTATTTCTGTAATTAAGTCTCTATATATAGCTCAGCTCTTTCATTGCATGTATATATAATTATCCTCACTGTATTATGCAGATTGAAGATCATCGAATGCAGGAAAGCACAAATCTATGACATTTGGTTCATTAACCCAAATATCATACATGAATGGACAGTTCAAAAAAATGTCACAGATACCAAGGACAACTTGCTACAATCGTTGCTTAAAAATCAAAACAAAGATAAAATACTCTTTCCTTACAACTTCAAGTGAGTGTTACTGTCTTGTGCATATTCGGTTTCCCTTATTACTCGAGGTTATAGTAATGTAATTGATGAGTTATGCATGCGTGCACAGGTTCCACATTATTCTCCTAGAGATTAAGGTTGACTGGGGAGTAGTAACCGTCTTAGACTCGAGACGAAAAGATCCCCAGGACTATGCGGACATGACTGAAATGCTCCAGAAGTAAATTCAATCGATCATTATCGCACCATATCGGCAACTTTATTCATTTCCTGATATCAAGTAATTATTTTTTTTGTCTGGCAGGGTTTGGAAAGAGTTCACCGGAATTGTTCCGGGACTGCCGAGGGAGCTGCGATTTACACACCCGAAAGTAAGTACTACTACCTAGTTTCGCGCATCTCCCATTGATTCTAGTTTCATCAATACCATTTATCATGCTTGATTATCAGTTTGATTGAACTCTATTTCTCGTAAAGTGCTTGTGGCAGGAAGCCGGGAATGATTTTTGTGGATACTACGTTTGTGAGTTCATCTACAACGCGACCTCTCTGCGGGGCTACTCTGAAAAACAATATCAAGTACGTAACCAATAATATTCACAATTTTATTTTATTACCATCATTTGTGTTGAGTTTCATTCATATATATGTATTGACCCCCTTCTTTAAATTAGGTCTGGCAGTTGCGGGATGAACTCCTACCACATGATCGCATACGAGCAATTCAAGAGGAATTGGCGGGATTCTTTCTTGACCACGTCATCAATAAAGCCGGAGAATACCATGTGGAAATTGACATTACATGTTAGGGATTGTAAGACATCTTATATTATATATATGTAGCTAGTAGCGTCGGATAGATATACGAAAACTTGTTGTTCGACCAATCTCTCGGAGAAAGAGAGGTCACTCCTCTCTGTATATTCTGTATATGTTCATGACGATCTTGTGTAATTAATAGTTCCTTCATTTGCTTACTAGCTAGCGTGTCGAATTCTCTCTATACGTATAGTAGCTAGCGTCGACTAAGCACGGAGATAAGAGATGCCACTTCTCTCTATTAGCTAGCTAACACAATATGAAATCACTAAATTAACCCTCCAAAACCCCAAACCCCCCCCCCCCCCCCCCCCCCCCCCTCAAAAAAAAACCCCAGCTCCTGCCAGCTGCTGATGCGTGGAAGACTTTTGGTCCCGGTTGGTGTTACCAACCGGGACTAAAGGTCCTCCTGCCTGGGCGCCCCGCAGCGGCCACGTGAAGCCCCTTCTATTCCGGTTCGTAAGCGAACCGGGACTAAAGCCTTTAGTCCCGGTTACAGAACCGGGGCTAAAGGGCCTCTGGAACCGGGGCTAATGGGCCTTTTTTTTACTAGTGGTGTGTTTGCCCTGCTAATGGTAAGGTATATGCTAGCTATCTGCATCTGCATGGCCGATTAGTTGAATGCAACAGCTAGTTTGGTGCGAGTGTTTGCAGCGCTAACAGTTAGCCATCTAAACTTACAGCACTGCGCAAGCCACAGCCAAACAGGTGCTCTGTATTGTCAATACTCTAAAATACTCTGTTATGTTAAAACCATGGTATTTTATGCCTACAGGCTAAATTGTTGTAGTTTGCTGATACTGCAGTTTTTTTAATACTTTGCTATCAAACACAGCCGTAGTAGTCAATTGTCTATACCGAAGTAAAAGTAGCGAATGCAGCAGACCAAGCGAGCGAGAGCGCGAAGCAGGGCGTGTGAGCGATTGCTTTTTGTTGTGCCGGCCCAGGCTCGCAGGCACGTGAGCGCTGGTTTCCCTAGTTGGCGCCTAAGGCGCTAACTAGGAGGTCCCAAGTGAAACTGGTGTTATTTTGTTTTAGAAGAACATTCATTCAGGTTTAAAGGGATACAAAGGTGATCCGCAGGACCATTAAGTCACACATGGTGATCAATACATAGTGTAGTGGACGATCTAGCTAGTCTGTGCACCGTCATTCCCGATTGGCTGGGCACGGTTAACTTCTCTCAGGGAAAACATCATATAATCAAAAAGTTTGCGAATTTGAGAAAGTTTGCAAACTGAAAAAATGCTTGCGGATTTGAAAAATAAATCATGAATTCAACAAGAGTTCACGGATTTAAAAAGTTCACGGATTCAAAAAAAGTTCAAGAATCCGAAAAGTTCACAAATTTCACGTTTTCATGACATATTATTGCTTGTTGCCTAGCACGTTTGCTCGCGACAACTGCACTAATTAGCATGTGGGAAGAAACAGTAAGACGGATCGGCTTAGGAGCTACCACAACGGTTTACGACCCAGCCGTCCGATCGTCCGGCCGATGGCGTGGATCTGCCAGTAGTCCCGCTACTCTAAGCAAGCTCGGCCTTTTCTTCGTCATCCAGCCCATGCGTTACAGTCAAGCCAACATTTTTGGGCCACTGCTCCGGAGGATATACCTGGGCAACCTATGGTTAATTTGACCGAGGAAATGGCAACTATGCCTCTCATTCTTGCCCTGATTAGTTGGTTTTGCCTTGTGTACCAATCTGTGGTTGGATGGTCAAGAGGACAGTGATATCCCCAGCCCACGAGAGTTCAAGTTCTAGACTTAACATTTGTGCTCGCATTTTTTTTGGATTTATTTCAGGCTTTCGGCAATATTCGTTCAGTGGAGGAGACGTTCCCGTCGATCGCGAGGCGTCTGTGATGACTTAGTAAAATCTCAAGATGTCATGCCGACTCAGTTTCTCGGAGATGCTCATAGGGGTAGGCTATATGCGCATGCGTTCATAGGGGTGCATGTTCTCGTGTATGTGAATGACTTCGATTGTATTGTGTTTAAAAAAATGGTTTTGCGTTTTTCTAAAAAAAAGTTAGTACAAAGTTTATTTCTGTGAGAAAACTTTCAATCTATTCATTCTCAGTCATGGCAGTACAAAGAACACCAGAGGTAATAAAAATTACAACCAGATCCGTGAACCACCTAGCGACGACTACAAGTACTGGAGCGAGACGAAGGCGCGCCGTCGTCATCACACCTCCCTCGCCGGAGCCAGGCAAACCTTGTTGTAGTAGACAGTCGGGAAGTCGTCGTGTTAAAACCCCATAGGACCAGCGCACCAGAGCAGCAAAAATCGTCCATGAATAAAGTCATAGATTGGTAGGATCAAATATGTAAACACCCAAACGAAAACGGACGAAAACCGAATCCAAATAGACCCACCAAAAGTCATAGATTGGAAGGATCAAACATGTAAACACCCGAATAAAGACGAACGAAAACCGAATCCAAATAGACCCACCGAAGACCATCACCGACCGAATCCCGCGAGATCCGACGGAGACACACCTCCACACGTCCTCCAACGAAGCTAGACGCACCATCGGGACGGGGATAGAATGTAGAAGACATTATTTCTACTAAGAGACATCGCCGCCGCCACACAGCCCCAACCAAGACGCTGAAACTAATAAGACCGAGAACGGGGTCCCTCCCGCCAGCGGGGGGCCGTGACACTAATTTTGGGACTGAGGAAGTACATTTCTAAAAAACATAAGTTATGCTACACACTTGCTAGAAACATTTGTATGGAAGCTTCACTAAGATTTTTTTTCCTAAAGAAGAAAGTTCTACTTAGTTTTGTTTACAAAAAAAATCAGAGAATATGTGGACAGTAAATAAAATAATTGGCAGATGTTAACTTTTTAATCACTACTGAATCATTATGTTGCAATCATATACTCCATCCTTACTATATCTATATGTTTACAAAATATAGATGGGTGCAGTGACGCGCGCGATCTTGATCTAGTGTTTTGTAAAATGCGCTCCGTAAAGCCTCATAGAGAAGAAACACCCAATCTGGTGGTGAAGAAGATTTAGTGTAGGTTTTTTTTCTTTTGAGCAAAGAAGGTTTAGTGTAGGTGAGTCAAGAAAATAAAAGCAGACCAAAACGAAGGATGGAATTAATACTGGGGGAAAAACTTTATTCATAGGCGGTAGTATAAAACATGAGAAAATACACAACCAGCTGCCACAACGCACGCACGTATATATGCCTGCGCAGCTTGGAGCAAACCACGTTTATTTAGACAGACGTCCACAACTCAACCGTACACGCACGCACGGGCACGTACATGCCAGCTCGATGGCGTTGTCGACCGTACAATTAACCACACATTACAATACGTAGACCGCCGCCCACCAGTGCCTGGCCACTTGGGGCGGGGTCGATATGTATAGCGCGCGGCGCGACGACGGCGATCAGCACTTTGGCCTGGGGAGGCCGCAGGCGGCGACGACGCTCTGCGCCCTGGGGCTGTTGACGTAGCCGCGGTACGACGGGTCGCGCGCGTACTGGCACAGGCACGCCCGCTGGGCGCGCAGCCGCGCGCAGCACCCCGGCGTCACCGCCCCGCCCAGCATGATGGCGCCCACGCACGGGCTCAGCGCGCTCGCGTCGCACCCCGCCGCCGCCGCCGTGTCCGCGGCGAGAAGTCCGCACAGGACCAGCGCGAGCACGCACGCCGCGGCCTTGTTGTTGCCCATGGCGACTTGCTTTGCTTGCCCGGTGTTGGCGTTCGAAGTGTTGGAGCAGAGATCGGCGAGCGAGATGGTGAGTTGGCTGGTACGTTTGTGTGCGGGTTTGATTGGCATTTATAGGTTGTATATCATGCGTGCATCTCATCTAGAGAATGCATGGGAGGAAGGATCGATCGGGATGGACGCGGATATGGCCGAAGCATGGGCATCGGTGCTGCCATGTTTGGTTCATGGCAGTGGCGGAGCCAGGATTGGAGCAAGCTCGGGCTCAAAAAAAAAAATTCGTCGCGAGAGAAAAATTTAACGTCTATCAGGCTATAGCTACCTCAAAAGAATACCTCAAATGTGGCTCAATTGCACCAAAAATTTAGACACCTCCGTTGCGGCCACCGATAAATAGAATCTCTTCATCTTTTATTTCTACAAAATGAAATGAAATTGATATCAACAGCAGCAACAGCATTCACTTTCAAATTCAATTAAAATGTAATTGATTTTTTGACAGCAGCAGCAACCATTAGCAGTACTGCAGTAGCACATCCACACATTAGCATATCAAAAATTGTACTGCAGTAGCACATCCACACAGCAGCAGCAACCATTCATGATTCATTAGCATCAGGACTGATTAGCATAAACACATTAGCACATCCACACAACAGCAGCAACCATTACGAGTATTCAGTACCATATCCATTCATTAGCATCAGACCATCAGTATTAGGATTTATTGTAGATGCACTTGCTGTTTGAAGAAAACTTGAAATTACCTCGGCTGCAGTCGGGGCAGCAGTTGCGCGGGGGAGACCGGGAGGCGGGAGAGGCCGGCAGGACTGGAGGGTGGAGCAGGGCCGGAGCAGAGCCGGCGCGGCGGCGCCCCGCGCCCGGCTGGAGAAGCAGAGCAGGCGAGCCAGGCGAGCAGCGCAGCCGAGCAGGCGAGCAGGACTGCAGCCTGCAGGGGACTGGATGGGAGCGCCGGAGTCAGGGGAGGGGAGCAGCGAGCAGGGGACTGGAGGGGAGTCACCGGCACCCTGGAGGTCTGGAACTCGCGTCGCGTGGCTAGGTCTGGTCGTCTGGGCGTCTGGCTCGGGCTGCTATGCCGGCAAGATGGAGAGGCTGGCCTGGGCCCTGCCTGTGTGTTGGGCCACGCCCCGGGCCCATTCAAAAAATATGGGTAGGTAATAACTAAAAAAAAAGCCACGCCCCGGGCCTGGGGCCCAGATCCGCCCCTGGTTCATGGTATTGCGATTAACCGCGAATGGCCATGCATCACTAGTAGAAAACAAGGCTTTGGTTCAAGCCTGCCCAGCCCATTAGTCCCGGTTCAGTCACGAACCGGGACCCATGGGGGCATACGTCCCGGTTCATGCGCCCAGGGGGCCCGCCGGGCCTCGTGGGGCATTGGTCCCGGTTCGTCTGGACCCTTTGGTCCCGGTTCCAGACACGAACCGGGACCAATGGGCCTCGCTCCTGGCCCACATCCATTGGTCCCGGTTCGTGGCTGGAACCGGGACCAAAGGGTGGCCTTTAGTCCCGGTTCCAACCACGAACCGGGATTAATGTTGTGCCTATATATACCCCTCGCCCACGAGCACAACACTCCACTGCTCTGTTTTTTTCTGGCCGGCGAGAGGAGGGCTTTGTGGTGCTCTAGCTCACCTCCTATGCACATGAGGTGTTCGATGAAATGCCCGAGCCACACTACTTAAGCGTTCTCCTCTCCAAACTCGACCTCCAAGCTCCATTTTTCTCAAGATTTGTCTAGGTTTAGCGGTCCGTCACGTCCCGTCCCCGTCTTCACCGCCGTCGATCGCCCGCGCCGATCTCGCCGCCGGCACCACCGTGGTGAGCCTCTGGTTCTTATCTTCTTTCTAAAAAAAATCTTACTTGTATGATTTAGATAGATACTTGTATAATTTTCTTACTTTTATTATTGTTTGTTATTATATAGTGCGATGATTTTGGTATCCGCCCCCGTCGGCCCTCGTCCTGTCTATGATTCGGATGTGGTATATATTATATTTTATAACTATTTGGTTCATTTATTGTTTATGACAATTATGCCGACCAACGTGACATAGATTTTTTTATCTAGGAGGTATGTGAACCGGAAATTCCAACCGATCCTATTGTCGAGAGGTTAAATTTAGTGGAAGAAGAAAACAATCACTTGAAGGAAAAATTGAAAAAAATTGAGGAGGAGAAGATGATATTGGAGTTGCATGTCGCGGATGTCGTCGATGATCACAAGATCAAGATGGATGCAATGCGCTTCAAGATTAGAAAGTATAGAAAATATGCCATTCATACCGAGGCTTGGTATCATTATGCCGTTGGATCAATTGTTACCTTGGTTGCGATTATGATCGCATTTGTTGTTGCATTGAAATGTTTTACATAGTTTCAATAATGTATGGTTTAATTAGATGCTCTGGAGAGCTATATGTTGTTCAATGAGAACTATGTATGTACTTTGGTTTTAATGTGATGATGAACTTCTATTAATTTGGTCATTTATCTATTCATGATATTTTGTAATGGTTTTTGACACACTTAATTATATATAATGCACGCAGATGAACCGGCAATGGATGTACGGTGACAGACGCACCTCCGATTACATTAAGGGCATGCATAATTTTCTCGAAGTGGCTGAGGCAAACAAGCAGAATGGTTTTATGTGTTGTCCATGCCCTATATGTGGGAATACGAAGTCTTACTCTGACCGAAAAATCCTTCACACCCACCTGCTTTATAAGGGTTTCATGCCACACAATAATGTTTGGACCAGGCACGGAGAAATAGGGGTTATGATGGAAGACAGCGAAGAAGAAGAGGACGATGACAACTATGTGCCCTCTGAATACGGTGATGCTGCAACGGGGGAAGCTGAAGATCAAGAGAAACCAGACGATGTGCCCGATGATGATCTCCGCTGGGTCATTGTTGATGCAAGGAGACAGTGCGAAAGTGAAAAGGAGAAGCTGAAGTTCGATCGCATGTTAGAGGATCACCAAAAAGGGTTGTACCTCAATTGCGAAGATGGCAACACAAAGCTCGGTACCATACTGGAATTGCTGCAGTGGAAGGCAGAGAATGCTGTGCCTGACAAAGGATTTGAGAAGCTACTGAAAATATTGAAGAAGAAGCTTCCAAAGGATAACGAATTGCCCGACAGTACGTACGCAGCAAAGAAGGTCGTATGCCCTCTAGGATTGGAGGTGCAGAAGATACATGCATGCCCTAATGACTGCATCCTGTACCGCGGTGCGTACGAGGATTTGAACACATGCCCGGTATGCGGTGCATTGCGGTATAAGATCAGACGAGATGACCCTGGTGATGTTGACAGCGAGCCCCCCAGGAAGAGGGTTCCTGCCAAGGTGATGTGGTATGCTCCTATAATACCATGGTTGAAACGTCTGTTCAGAAACAAAGAGCATGCCAAGTTGATGCGATGGCACAGAGAGGACCGTAAGAAAGACGGGAAGTTGAGAGCACCCGCTGACGGGGCGCAGTGGAGAAAAATCGAGAGAAAGTACCGGGCTGAGTTTGCAGGTGACCCAAGGAACGTATGGTTTGGTTTAAGCGCGGATGGCATTAATCCTTTCGGGGAGCAGAGCAACAATCACAGCACCTGGCCCGTGACTCTATGTATCTATAACCTTCCTCCTTGGCTGTGCATGAAGCGGAAGTTCATTATGATGCCAGTACTCATCCAAGGCCCTAAGCAACCCGGCAACGACATTGATGTGTACCTAAGGCCATTAGTTGAAGAACTTTTACAGCTGTGAAATGGAAACGGTGTACGTGTGTGTGATGAGCACAGACAGGAGGAATTTGACCTGCATGCGTTGCTGTTTGTAACCATCAATGATTGGCCTGCTCTCAGTAATCTTTCAGGACAGACAAACAAGGGATACCACGCATGCACGCACTGTTTAGCTGACACCGAAAGTATATACCTGGACAAATGCAGGAAGAATATGTACCTGGGGCATCGTCGATTTCTTCCGACCAACCATCAATGGCGAAAGAAAGGAAAGCATTTCAAAGGCGAGGCAGATCACCGGAAGAAGCCCGCCATGCGTACCGGTGATCACGTACTTGCTATGGTCAATGATTTACATGTAATCTTTGGAAAGGGTCCTGGCGGACTATCTGTTCCGAATGACGCTGAGGGACGCGCTCCCATGTGGAAGAAGAAATCTATATTTTGGGACCTACCCTACTGGAAAGACCTAGAGGTCCGCTCTTCAATCGACGTGATGCACGTGACAAAGAACCTTTGCGTGAACCTGCTAGGCTTCTTGGGCGTGTATGGAAAGACAAAAGATACACCGGAGGCACGGGAGGACCTACAATGTTGGCACGAAAAAGACGGCATGCCTCCAAAGCAGTATGAAGGTCCTGCCAGCTACGCTCTTACCAAAGAAGAGAAGGAAATATTCTTTGAATGCCTGCTCAGTATGAAGGTCCCGTCTGGCTTCTCGTCGAATATAAAGGGAATAATAAATATGGCAGAGAAAAAGTTCCAGAACGTAAAGTCTCATGACTGCTACGTGATTATGACGCAACTGCTTCCGGTTGCATTGAGGGGGCTTCTACCGGAAAACGTTCGATTAGCCATTGTGAAGCTATGTGCATTCGTCAATGCAATCTGTCAGAAGGTGATCGATCCAGAAATCATACCAAGGCTAAGGAGTGATGTGGCGCAATGTCTTGTCAGTTTCGAGCTAGTGTTCCCACCATCCTTCTTCAATATCATGACGCATGTCCTAGTTCATCTAGTCGACGAGATTATTGTTCTGGGCCCCGTATTTCTACACAATATGTTCCCCTTTGAGAGGTTCATGGGAGTCCTAAAGAAATATGTCCGTAACCGCGCTAGGCCAGAAGGAAGCATCTCCATGGGCCATCAAACAGAGGATGTCATTGGGTTTTGTGTTGACTTCATTCCTGACCTTAAGAAGATTGGTCTCCCTCAATCGCGGTATGAGGGGAGACTGACTGGAAAAGGCACGCTAGGAGGGGACTCAATAATATGCAGGGACGGGCATTCTTGGTCTCAAGCACACTACACAGTTCTACAGAACTCTACCTTGGTGACCTCGTATGTCGATGAACACAAGAACATTCTGCGCTCCAAACACCCGGAGTAGTGTGACGACTGGATTACATGTGAACACATCAGGACTTTTGGCAGTTGGTTGGAAACATGTCTCAGAGGTGACAACACTGTTTCTGATGAGCTGTACTCGTTGTCCAGGGGACCATCTTCGACTGTATTGACTTACAAAGGATACGAGATAAATGGGAATACATTTTACACGATCGCCCAAGATCAAAAGAGCACCAACCAAAACAGCAGTGTCCGCTTTGATGCAGCAACTAAGAGGGGAAAGGACACATATTATGGTTACATAGTGGACATATGGGAACTTGACTACGGACATGATTTTAATGTCCCTTTGTTTAAGTGCAAATGGGTCAATCTGTCAGGAGGCGGGGTACAGGTAGAGCCACATTACGGAATGACAACAGTGGATCTGAACAATCTTGGGTACACAGACGAACCATTCGTCCTAGCCAATGATGTGGCACAGGTTTTCTATGTGAAGGACATGTCTACCAAACCGAGAAAAAGAAAAGATAAGGAAGCGAATACATCATACGATGAGCCAAAGCGCCACATAGTTCTTTCAGGAAAAAGAGACATCGTGGGATTGGAGGGCAAGACAGACATGTCTGAAGATTATGAAAAGTTTCATGAAATTCCTCCCTTCAAAGTAAAGGCTGACCCAAGCACCCTGTTAAGCGATGAAGAATATCCATGGTTATGGCGCAATAAGCAAAGGACACAAGCGAAGAAAAAGTGAAGACAGATGAAGTCAGAAAGGGTTGAAAATCGATGATGTGGCTTTGAATGGTTCATTTTGAGCACACAAAAAGTCTGGAGTTCAAATAAGTTCAAAAAAATGAAATCCCTTTGTAACAGATGAGTTTTTGTCCGAAACCCTGATACTTCAAAAGAGATTGTCCATTTTGTACACGAAGTGCATCTAGTTTTTGCCGTAACCCTCTCAACTTTTTAGCACATGCTATGTGGGTGAAATGATGATATCATGCCAATTTTCAACCTCTTCAGAGTTCATTTGAAGTGCTTTTGAATTTCAGGGTCATTTAGCTCAAAAAAATCAGTAAATGCATGAAAAATAACAGATGAAGTCAGAAAGGGTTGAAAATTGATGATGTGGCTTTGAATGGTTCATTTTGAGCACACAAAAAGTCTGGAGTTCAAATAAGTTCAAAAAAATGAAATCCCTTTGTAACAGATGAGTTTTCGTCCGAAACCCTGATACTTCGAAAGAGATTGTCCATTTTGTACACGAAGTGCATCCAGTTTTTGCCGTAAACCTCTCAACTTTTTAGCACATGCTATGTGGGTGAAATGATGATATCATGCCAATTTTCAACCTCTTCAGAGTTCATTTGAAGTGCTTTTCAATTTCAGGGTCATTTAGCTCAAAAAAATCAGTAAATGCATGAAAAATAACAGATGAAGTCAGAAAGGGTTAAAAATTGATGATGTGGCTTTGAATGGTTCATTTTGAGCACACAAAAAGTCTGGAGTTCAAATAAGTTCAAAAAAATGAAATCCCTTTGTAACAGATGAGTTTTCAACTAAAACCCTGATACTTCGAAAGAGATTGTCCATTTTGTACACGAAGTTCATCCAGTTTTTGCCGAAACCCTCTCAACTTTTTAGCACATGCTATGTGGGTGAAATGATGATATCATGCCAATTTTCAACCTCTTCAGAGTTCATTTGAAGTGCTTTTCAATTTCAGGGTCATTTAGCTCAAAAAAATCAGTAAATGCATGAAAAATAACAGATGAAGTCAGAAAGGGTTGAAAATTGATGATGTGGCTTTGAATGGTTCATTTTGAGCACACAAAAAGTCTGGAGTTCAAATAAGTTCAAAAAAATGAAATCCCTTTGTAACAGATGAGTTTTCGTCCGAAACCCTGATACTTCGAAAGAGATTGTCCATTTTGTACACGAAGTGCATCGAGTTTTTGCCGTAACCCTCTCAACTTTTATGAAACTCTAATAGCAAAAATAATAAACTAAAAGAATGAACTAGAAAACTTTAATGAAACTCTAATAGAAAAAAGAATGAACTAGAAAACTTTAATGAAACTCTAATAGCAAAAGGAATCAACTAAAATTTATGCAACTAAAATTAGCAAAGTATTTTCTGTTCAAAACATTAAAAGCAAAAAGAATTTTCAAAAAGAACTTTTTTTGTTAGAAACTTTAATAGCAAAAAGAGTTATCATAAAGATTTTTTTGTTAGAAACTAAAATAACAAAAACCGTTTTTGAATATAATGATAAAACACAGTAATATTAAATAGCAGGAAAAAGAATCACTCCAAAATCTATTTTTATAGTAAAGTTAATCACAAACTAGTGGTTCACACAAATTTCAAAGAATTCAAATTTAAACTATTCGAATTGGAAAACTAATGGCACTAACAGAAAGTTTATAATTTTTATTACCTAAAAGCAAAAAGAATTAAAAAATAAAGCAAAAAACAAAAGAAAATAAATATAGCAAAAAACAAAACAAAAAAACTGGAAAAAATAGAAAAAAATGCCACCTACTAGGCCACCACGGCCTGAATACGACTAGAAACCCAACCACGGGCCAGGATTCAGGCCCGCAGAAGGCCCAGTAGGCCCATAGGGAGCGGAGTGTCAGGTTAGGCCCGTAAGCCTGCATTTGAGAGGAGCTCGAGAGGGCAGCTGCAGTGGGGCTTATAAACCACTCCGCGCCCCTCTCAACTAGCGAGGTGGGACTAAACTTTTGGCCGCGGGCAGCACAAGGCCTTTGGTCCCGGTTGGTTCCTCCTTTTCCCGCCCTTTGGCTGCTGAAAAGAGACCTTTGGTCCCGGTTGGTGGCACCAACTGGGTCTAAAGGGGGGCATTGGTCCCGGTAGGTGCCACGAGCCGGGACCAATGCTCTGGCTATATAAGCCAACACTTGTGAAATTTTTCATTCAGTTCTTTGATCTGCCTCTCCGCGCCCTGCCTCTCTGCCGCTGATCGAACACCTCGACGCCGCCAGGCTGCCGGACCTCGACGCCGCCGACGTCGCCGCGCCCTTCCTGCCTCGACTCCGCCGCGCCCTGCCCTGCCCCGACGCCGACGCCGACGCCGTGCGCCCCTGCCTCGACCTCGACGCCAACGCCGCCGCGCCCCTGCCCTGCCCCGACGCCCCGCCACGCCCCTACCCTGCCGTCAACGCCGCCGCACCAGTGCCCGCCGGCCAGGCCGGTACTCCCTCCTCACTCCCACCCCTCTCCTCTGTCCTTCCTCCATGTATGTGATGATGGTGAAGTTGGTTCAGTGCAAAGTTTCAGAGAATTGCATGTTTTCAGCCATGTCCACAAGGTGTTTGATGAAATGCTAGGGCTTGCTAGGGAACTTTGTTTTATGTGAAACTTGGCAGGATGATGTCTCCTTGGATGTTAGTGAAGATGGTTAAGTTGGTTTGATAAAAGGAAAAACTTCTTAGTGCAAGTTTTATTAAAATTTAGTGCTGGATAGAAACTACATGAATTTTTTTGGTGGACTTGCTAGATGAAATTGGGGCTGCCCTTCTGGACTTAAGGGTTTAGTTGGAAGGACTACAAGATGTAAAAAATTCAGAATTTTTTTATCAAGGAAAAATTGGGTTGTAGTTCAATGCCAAGATTGGACCAAAATTGATGTTTTTGTTCATAGCATTTTTTTGTCCATGTATGTATGTATGTATGGATGGATGGATATGGATGTATATACAAAATGTTCATATATGATGTTTTTTTTTGTTCATAGCAATTTTTTTCCATGTATGTATAATTTATGTATGTATGTTCATATATGCAAAAGTTACATTTAAGAAAAAATAAGAAAATGTATGTATGTTCATATGCAAAGAATATGCAAAAGTTAGAATTTTATGTTCAATAGAATTTTTATGATTTTTTTTTGTTCATAGAATTCTTTGTCAATTTATGTATATGTTCATATTGTGTATGATAGGAAAATTGTGCATGATCAAAGTCATTTATGTATATGTTCATATTTAGAAGAAAAAGAAGGAGAGGAAAAAGGAAAATAAGAAGAGGAGAAGGAGAAGAAGAAGGAAAAGAAGAGAGAGAAGAAGAGAAGAAGAGGAGAAATAAATAAGAGATGAAAAGAAGAAGAAAAAAGAGGAGAAGAAGAATCTATTTTCTTCTTCTCCTCTATTCCTTCTTCTTCTCCTCTTTTTTTTCTTCTTCTCCTCTTTTTTTTTCTCTTCTTCCTCTTCTTAATTTTATCGGGAACGAGGGTGTTGAGGATCGCCGAGGGTGTCGAGGGTCGTCGAGGGGTCGAGGGTCGAGGGTTCGAGGGTCGTCGAGGGGCCGAGGGTTCGAGGGTCGAGGGTCGTCGAGGGGTCGAGGGTCAAGGGTTCGAGGGTCGGTCGAGGGGCCGAGGGTTCGAGGGTCGTCGAGGCCGCCGAGGGTTCGAGGGTCGTCGAGGGGTCGAGGGTCGAGGATCGCCGAGGGGTCGAGAGGTTGCCTTGTTTCAAAGTATTGAAGAAATCCATGGCTTCATCATTAGCCGGAAGTAACCGGGGCATGATGGTACGAAGTTCTGCAAAGTTGTTCTGGAATGGAGTCCCGGATAGGATAATTCGCCTTTTGGTACGAATTTCAGCAAAGGCCTTCCAAATAGCGATATTCGGAAGGCTCTTGCTGTACTTTGTACCAAAAAGCGAATTATCCTATCAGGGACTCCGTTCCAAAACAACTTTGGAGAGCTTCGTACCATCATGCGCCTGTTACTTTCACCAAATGATGAAGACATGGTTTTGTTGAATCCTTTGACACTAGACAAACGTGACATGAGGGGGTCGAGGGTCAGGAACTAGGGTAGAGGGTCGTGGATCGCCGAGCGGTCGAGGGTCGTGAACTAGTGTAGAGGGTCGTGGATCGCCGAGCGGTCGAGTGTCGGGAACTAGGATAGAGGGTCGTGGATCGTCGAGGGGTCGAGGGTCGTCCAGGGGTCGAGGGTCCAGAATTATCAAGAATGCCTCCATTATGGATGTGCACAAGTTGATCCAATTTTTTTCTGATCTCATATATATATATATATATTCTTCTATATGTCACGTTGTCTGTCAAAGTATTGAAGAAATCCATGGCTTCATCATTAGCTGAAAGTAACAGGCGTATGATGCTACAAAGCTCTTCAAAGTTGTTTTGGAACGGAATTCCTGATAGAATAATTCGCCTTTTGGTACGAATTTCAGCAAAGGCCTTCCAAATAGCGATATTCGGAAGGCTCTTGCTGAACTTTGCACCAAAAAGCGAATTATTCTATCAGGAACTCCGTTCCAAAACAACTTTGAAGAGCTTCGTACCATTATGCGCCTGTCATTTCCGGCTAATGATGAAGTCATGGTTTTCTTCAATTCTTTGACACTAGACAACGTGACATATAGAAGGGTAGATGAGATCAGGAAAAATATGGACCATTTTCTGCACATCCAGAATGGCGCCATTTTGTTAAATCCTTTGTCGGTCCGGATGTCGGACAATCATGAGAGAGGCGGCCCGGCCCAAACCCTAGAAGCGCTGCCGAGGCCACCCAAATTTACCAAGTTAAAAGAGCGTTGTCGTCGAGGCCACCCCAAACCCTAGAAGCATTGCCGAGGCCACCCCAAACCCTAGAAGCGTCGAGGCCACTAATATGATTCCTTGTTGTGATTAGCTAGCTAGGTCTACGTTTGCCACTAATATATCCATCTGTCATGTTTGTATATTAATTGCCCTGTTGTAATATTTGCAGAAACTATGGAGCACCGAGACTTGGAAGCAGAACAGGTGTTGGGGGACATAATCCTCGGCGGAGGTGATGTCTTGTCGTATCTCAACAACACCGATGGTCTGGAAGGAGAGGGTGAAGCAGGCTACGGTGATCGAACAATGGAGGAGGAAGGACATGATTATGATGGCTCCGGTGACCGAATGCCGGTGGAAGAAGGAGACCGTGATGACGGCTCTGTTGACCAAATGGAGTCCGGCGAGGTATATATATTAATTAAGCCTGTGCTGACTAGCTAATTGATGCATTAATTGTTTTGGTATGTACACATATTAACTCTCTTCTTTCTTCTTTTCTAGCCCTCCGGATCGAGCCAAACTTCGGTAACGAGACGAGGCCCGAAGAAAAGGTTGCGCCAGGATGAAAGGTTCACGATCACAGCAATCAAGGGCGATGGCCAACCGATTGAACCCAGCCGGACCAAGGAAGCATTTTCTGCTCAGTGCGGGGTTCTTGTTAGGGACATGATCCCGATCAGCATCCACCAATGGAATAAGCCTAAGAGCGAAGACCCTCAAGTGTCTTTTGTCAACGATAGACAGAAAGATGATCTTTGGACCGCGCTGAAGGCAAATTTCACCCTACCGCCAGAGGAGGATCCGGATAAGCCAGTTATAGAGCCATTGGTCAAGGCTCATGCTCTTAAGAAGATGGCAGATCTATTCAGGAGGTGGAAGAATGAGTTGAAATCAACGTTTGTCGACAAAGGGAAGACTCCAGAATTCACCGGCCGATTTGAGAAGATAAGAGATCACTGGCCCGCATTTGTGGCCCACAAGACGTCGGAGAAGAGTAAGAAGATGTCAGCGGCAAACAAGAAAAATGCTACAAAGAAGGAGCATCACCATCGCACGGGGTCAGGTGGCTACCTCAAAGCCCGGCCGTTGTGGGACAAGGCTGAGAAGGACCTGCTTCATAAAGGGGTCAAACCAGAGACATTGAACTGGCCAGACCGTTCAAGGACTTGGTTCTTCGGGGTTGGGGGAACCTTGGACCCTGAAACAGGGAAGTGCCGTTGGACGAAGGAGCAACTTGAAATACCCGTCAAGAAGCTTCAGAAGTATATCGCCGCAGCGCAGCAAGGGACGTTCGTTCCCGACAGAGAGAATGATGAGCTCACACAGGCCCTCGGGAATCCTGAGCACCCTGGACGAACACGTGGCACGCCAGGCTCCGTTGCGTGGAAGGTTGCCTTTCCCGGCGCAGGCGGTTACAAAACCTGGGAGAGGAGGAGGAAAGTAGAGCAGACCGAACTGCAGAAGCTGAATGCAAGGGTACGAGCGCTAGAGGAACAAGCACTACTAGTTCAGAGCCAGCGACCTGCCGGAGCTACCCCAGAAGCTATCCCACCATCTCAGCGGAGAAGCAGCGTGGCTTCCACCGAGCTCCTTCAGCAGGCTGACTTCACGGCTCCCAGCTACCCCGTGGATGCTATCACGGAGGCTCAAGATTGCCACCTTATGACGCAATGGCAGCACCTCAAAGTCAAGGCGGCTGTCGGCTCTGTTGCACCTCCTCAACCCGGCGCAACTTTTCACTGCCTTCCGATTCCACAAGGCTATGCTGTTGTGATGGTCGAAGAAATAACAGAGGGATTTGAGGAGCTCGAGCTTGACCACCCTACCGGTGAAGGGGAGACTTAGCTGGGTCTTGCTCTGAAGACTCCATGTCTATGGCGGAAGGAGCTCATCAACCTTCCGAACTGGACGCCTCCTCCTCCCCCTCCGGTGAGTCAGGGCACTGCGCCTCCTCCTCCTCCGGCGAGTGATCAGGGCAGTCCGCCTCCTTCTCCAGCTGCTCCGGCGCGTGGCGGCACTCCGCCTCCTTTTCCGCCTGCGCCGGCGCGTCCGAGCAGCCCACCTCCTTCTCTGCCTCATCAACAATAGCGGAAGACAGCCGCCGCCGCTCCGGCTGCTCTGGCGCGTCGTAGCAGTCCGCCTCCTTCTCCGCCTCATAAGCAACGAAGCAAGACAGCCGCAGCCGCTCCGGCTGCTCCGGCGTCTAGCAGTACAGCCAGAGGCGGGAGGCAATACATATTCGATCCATCTCTTAAGCCTCCAGAGAAGTTACCATACGAGATGACCAAGGAGGAAAACGCAGAGATCTGTCAAGCCCAAGTGAAGGACTTTTTTGCAAAGAAAAATCCACCTCCGGAGGAGAAGATGGATCCGGTGAAATTGAAGCGCACTTTGAAGAACCTGAAGCGACCACCACCGCCCCCGCCTGATGACAACCATGTCCGCGCTCTTAAAAAGGCAGTGGAAGGAGCGCGCCGGTCGGAAACTACTTCAAGTGACAAAAGGTTACAAGAACGAAGAAGTGGGAACAAAATTCCCCAGCTCGGCGAACAGGCAAACCAATCGTGCCCCCCGCTCAAGGTGTCTAGCGATATCGTCGCAAATCTGCCGGGGATGCTGCCCAGTACCAATCCTGGTGATTACCTGCCCGACGATGCACATTTTGATACAATGGAGGTGGACGAACACAAATACCGGTACGGGAAGCCTCTCGTCAGACCTGGTGATCCTTCTCTAACAACGATGATGCGAAGATTCCATAAGTGGTACATGGACACCTGCAAGTCTGGGAAGGATATTTTGACGCTGAGAGTTAAAGAGGAGCACGACCTCGTTGGAATTGATCTGTTGTCTGTTCCATTTGAGGAGTTCTTCCAGTTTTTCAATCAAAAGGACCTCGATAAAATAATCATCACTTGCTACTGTCTGTAAGTACTATACTTCTGTAATTAAGTCTCTATATATAGCTCAGCTCTTTCATTGCATGTATATATAATTAACCTCACTATATTATGCAGATTGAAGATCGTCGAATGCAGAAATGCACAAATCTATGATATTGGGTTCATTAACACAAATCTCATAGATGAATGGACGGTTAAATATAATGCGAAAGAAACCGAGGCCAACTTGCTACAATCGTTGCTTAAAAATCAAAACAAAGATAAAATACTCTTTCCTTACAACTTCAAGTGAGTGTTACTGTCTTCTGCATATTCGGTTTCCATTATTACTCGAGGTTATAGTAATGTAATTGATGAGTTATGCATGCGTGCGCAGCTTCCACTTTATTCTCCTAGAGATTAAGCTTGAGCAGGGACTAGTAACCGTCTTAGACTCAAGACAAAAAGATCCCAAGGAGTATGCGGCCATGACTGAAATGCTCCAGAAGTAAGTTCAATCGATCATTATCGCACCATATCGGCAACTTTGTTCATTTCCTGATATCAAGTAATTATTTTCTTTGTCTCGCATGGTTTGGAAAGTGTTCACCGCAGAAGCTCCGGGACTGCCGGGGGAGCTGCGATTTACACACCCGAAAGTAAGTACTACTAGCTAGTTCCGCGCATCTCCCATTGATTCTAGCTAGTTTCATCAATACCATTTATAATGTTTGATTATCAGTTTGATTGACCTCTATTTCTCGTAAAGTGGTTGTGGCAGGAAGGCGGGAATAATTTTTGTGGATACTACGTTTGCGAGTACATCTACAACGCGACGACCTCTAAGCGGGGCTACTCTGAAAAACAATATGAAGTGCGTAAGCAATAATATTCACAATTTTATTTTATTACCATCATTTGTGTTGAGTTTCATTCATATATATGTATTGACCCCCTTCGTCAAATTAGATTTGGCAGATGCGGGATGAACTCCTACCACAAGATCGCATAAAAGCAATTCAAGAGGAATTGGCGGGATTCTTTCTTGACCACGTCATCAATCCAGCCGGAGAATACCATGTGAAACTTGACATCAGATGTTAGGGATTGTAAGAGATCTTATATTGTATATATGTAGCTAGTAGCGTCGGATAGATATACAAAAACTTGTTGTTCGACCAATCTCTCGGAGAAGGAGGAGGTCGATCACTTCTCTCTGTATATGTTCATGACGATCTTGTGTACTTAATGATTTCCTTCATTTGCTTACTAGCTAGCGTGTCGAGTCCTTTCTATACGTATAGTACGTAGCGTCGACCAAGCACGGAGATAAGAGAGGACACTTCTCTCTATAGCTAGCTAACACAATATGAAACCCCTAAATTACCACCCTACACCCCCCCCCCCCCCCCCTTTCAAAAAAAAAACAAAAACCCCAGCTCCTGAGCTGCTGACGCGTGGATGCTCTTTGGTCCCGGTTGGTGTTACCAACCGGGACTAAAGGCCCTCCTGCCTGGGCTCGCCGCAGTGGCCACGTGGAGCCACATCTGTCCCGTTTCGTAAGCGAACCGGGACTAAAGGTGTTGGGCTTTAGTCCCGGTTCCAGAACCGGGACAAATGGGCATTTTTCTACTAGTGCATGTGCACCGGGACATGGTGCAAAATATTAATTGCGTTGGGGTCTTTGTCTATGCACGACAGTGTGATTTTTAAACTCAAAACAAAGTTATCAAAGCATGAAAGTTAGCAATAGCAAACTAAGAAATAAGTGAATTCAAAGAAGAAATAATGCTTGTGCTATGGGTACAAAACAGTAATGTAACACAAAAATCAACACAAAGTTTGAATTCAAACTTGGCAGGGCCGCACGGACGCGGACCCCCTGTATCAAAAATTATAACGTCCACTCTCCCATCAATGAGAGAGGGTAGATCAACGCGCTTATCATGTGCAATATGAATCATTGATCTAGGCCATGAGCCTTATTGATCACCCATTGACCCCATTCAGGTAAGTAAGTTTCAAAGTTGATATACCCTTCATTTATATACATGTCTTCCCCAAGCTCATCTTCTTAATCTTTCAGTATGGGGCTAAACTAAAAGTAATTACCCTGGCTCTTAGTCTCAATCGATCAAACATTGGGCCTAATATTTTCTGACACATCGGGCTCAGAAGGGCCCAAGGATTCAATGGCCCAGTTGCATCCAGCCCATTATCACAAAGCCGACAACTTGCTGCCCTTCAGAACGACCCCGTCCACGGGGACCTCCTATGCGCCGCTCGATGCGGCAAAGAGGTGGCGTTTCGCACAGGGCGACTCACCTGGGCCGGCCCATTTCCAGTGCACGGTGTGGCAGGCGTTAGCGACTTGAAAAAAAGAAGAAAAGGAGGGCGCGGGCAGTGGGATTCGAACACGCGACCAAGAAGTGGGATACGCACGTTGCTAGCCACTGCGACAGGCAGGTTCTACTGTCAAATTGGCAACGCGACACTAACAGAAGTAAACGACAGCGGCAAACTGGTAACACAACTCCACCATCATTACCTTGATTAGGTCTCTAAAAATGGCAGCCCCGTGTATATGAACAAATTTAAAATGGCAGCCCCGTGTCGCTAGCCACAAACATGATTTTCTTTTCGGAAAAAGTAAAAAAAATTAAACACGAAAATTTTCTAACTTCTGAACAAATTTATAAAAAGTCGAACGTTTTGTGAAACCCAAGCATTTTTTGAAAAAAGGAACAAATTTCAAAGGGAGAACATTTTTTAAAATGACGAACAAATTTTTGAAAATGCGAACATTTTTTGACAAAACAAGAACAAAAATTAACAAAGCAAATTTTTTTGAAATCAATTACAAATTTATCAAAATGTGACATTTTTTGATATTACCTAAAAAATTTCTGACTTCATGAAAACATGGCTTTTTTTGTTCGTGAACATATTTCGAAAGTGAAATTGCCGAACATTTTTCAAATTTGTGCACAAAAATTCAAAGGCAAACATTTTTTGAGATCCTTGGAACAATTTGTTATTTTGCAAACAAATTTTTGAAAACATGAACAGAACACTATTTGAATTTGCGAACAAATTTTGATGTGGGAACATCTTTTGAAACTCGCAAACATTTTCTGAATCTGTGAACAAAAATTAAAATGCAAACATTTTTTAAATTTGAAATTCTACACTTTTTTGAATTTTCGAACATTTTTGTAAATCGCAAAACAAATATTAGTATTCTACTTTTTTGGAATTTCTGAAGAAAATTTCAAAATTGAAAGATTGTGGAAAAAACAAACAAAATTTTAAAAATGTGAACATTTTTAAAAAATTCTGGAGATATGTTGGAAAAGAAAAGTGAAAATGGTATAAAAAGGAAAGAAAAGAAAAAACGAACAAAGAAAATAAAATAAAAGGAAATAAAAAGAAAAAACCAACAAAAGATAGAAAAGAAAAAATAAACAGGAAAAAAAGAAAAAGAAACAGAAAAAGGAAAATGGAAAAACGAAAAAGAAGGAAAAGAAAAAACAAAAAATAAAACACAATATAAATCCAAAAAACGAAAAGAAAATAACACAGAAAAAACCCGGTTTAGAGAACCTTCTAGAAGGTTCCTAAAACCGGTTGGCCGCACCTGTGTAAAACTCGAAGTGGGCCGGCCCATGTTTGTCGCTCGCATCGCTGCCCCTGTGCGGTAGCCCGACAGTTTGCCGCAGCGAGCGGCGAATAGGGATTTCCCCGTCCACGAGCAACCATGCGATGCGAACGCTCAGCGGTTGGAGGCATCATCATCGGCTTCTTGTTGCCCTGACCTGAAGACAGAGCCGGCCGGGAGCTCGGGACTACGCGCAAAAATATACTGCGGCTAGACGCGCATGGCCGTGCATGGAACGATGCATGTTCATGTTCATGTGCTTGGTGCTTGACCGTTTTGTTATTTTGAGTATATTAGTAGGAGTCTTCTCAGAATACGGATATAGCAGGAGTTAGACTCCGAGCTGTATCCGTATAGACCGAGCGCGTGCACTCGAAGGACCAAACAAAATCGCCCCAGAAGGGCATCCTTTCCCTCTAGCTAAGCCTTCTTGATCGCGCGCTTGCGTGATCTATTTGCTCCGACGAGCGTGCGGGCGCTTCAGAAGCGGCCATGGCGTGATCTATTTGCTGTCCCGAGCTCCCGGACCATGTTATCGAGGATATCTTCGCGCGGCTGCCGGCCACCCCAGGATTCTCGTCCTTTAGGACTCGCGGTCCCGTGAGGCGCGTCCAGTGCGTCCAGTGATGCACGCGTGCTCGCCGGACCACCATGGCGGCACCACGCTCATGGAGGTCCCTCGCGCCCTCGCGCGTGACCGCTACCCGCCACTTGCCACGGTGCTCGGGTCCAACCGGCGCAGCACCAACGCACGCAACAAAGTCCCATTCGTCGTCACCGAGCAGTGCCGCGGCCTTGCTATCCTCAAAGCCAGAGCCGCGGAGATGTATTACGTGCTCAACCCATCCACCGGCCAGATGGCACCCCTCCCGGAGGGCCGAGCGACGGGTTGCCGCCGTGTCACCGATACTTATCACCACGATGCCCACTACGCCAGCTTAGGGATCGGCTACGACATACTCACAAGGAAGCACAAAGTTGTGCGCATCTACTACCGTGGTTCCGACGCCGAGAAGCTTCCTGCGTCTGCTGGATGTGAGGTCTATGAGGTCAACTCCACGGGCCTCTGGAGGCCGGCGCACGGCGGAGCCCAGAAAAAAACCGGCGGGTTGGGTATACGAAAATTCGTCGACCATGTTTGTTCAAGGACACGTGCATTGGTTGGCCAAACGCAAGCTTGACTCCCCGCTTAAAGAAAGGTTCATCGTCTCCTTCTCTCTCGTCAGCGAGACCTTTGGGACAGTGCCGCTACTGCTCGACATGATGAGAAATAATCTACATAAGCACTATTTGGTGGAGCTCGACGGGCACCTAGGCCTCTTTAGTATGGAGCTGAAGCAGCATGCTCTGGTTCCAGATCTGTACATGTACGTCTGGCTACTGCACGGACATGAAACATGCACGTGGGATCTACACTGCCGAATTGACCTAAAAATGTCGCCACAGGACGTCTCTATGTTCTTGCACAGCGGGGATGGAATCAGGCCACTTGCCTTCGTCGGCAATGATCGTCGCATCCTCCTCGTACAACCACAGTTTTCCTCGTCATATGAAGCCAGCTCCTTCCAGATGTGCGTGTACGCCCCTGTGACCGGCGATATAGAGATCCTATTAGACGGTAGCGGTTTTTTCTCTAATGAACTCATGGTCTTTAGGAAGGCCATACTATACGACGAAAGCCTTGCCTACCCTGGACGGCCACACGAGGACATCGTCTTCGCCATGTCGTTAGTGCTACGAGCGTTGTCTCCATACACCCTTGCAAGGCTTAAGTGCGTTTGCCGGAGCTGGCGCGTTGTGATCGAGAGCGACGCCTTCCATGAAACACGATGTAACATGCCCTCATTTGATTTTATTTTCTAAGTGTGTGAATTAAGAAACAACTGAAGTCCAGCAAGCATATGTGCAAAATTGCAATAGTTTTTTATACTTGTTTTCTCTAGATCGGTTTTTATATACTTGTTAAAATATATATTTATGAGTCATTGGACGTGACACAAGAAGTTCTAGACGACCCGTTGTTTTATGACTAGTGTTGCTCTGCTCATCTCAGACACGACTTCAGGCTTGTGCATATTCCGATGCTATTTTCTGAAGTCTTGTCTTACAAGAGTATTGTGGAGATAAACTCAACAAGGCCGTTCACTACACCACAGTCAACAATTGGAGGTTTTTTTTCCTACATGCATCGAACACATTAACGTACGCGGAAGGGGTGACCGCTCGTGGTGTCCACGTCGGCAGGGCTCGATCGAGCGCACTGTGTCGATGGAAGAGAAAAAAAATCTCCTTTCCTTCCTATTCTCCTGCCGCCGGCGCCCTTCCTCCTCGCCCCTTTCCTATGCCATCCGATCTCCGCCGACGGGCCTCCACCTTTCTCCCACGTGCGCGATGGCGGGGATGGAGGGACATCGGCAGGGCAGCCGGATGAGATGGCGGCGGCGTGGAAGCCCTTCCCCTCACCCTGTCAAGCGTCAGATCCAACCATAGCGTTGCGAGCTCACCGGGACACCGAGGTGAATAGCGAGGGAGCGAACTCGGTGGTGAACGCAAGGACCCCATCTCCGGCGTCCCCTCCTATTCGAATACGGCTGAAAGGATCGAGAAGAGGTGTCTAGAGGGGGGGTGATTAGACCCTCAACAAGCAAAAGTAGCAGTTTTTAAGTTCTTCAAGTCGAGGTGGAGTTTTAGCACAAGTTTAAGCATTCACAATACATTTCAAGCAAGCATGACAAGAGTATGAGCAGCGGAAAGAGTAAAGCATGCAATTTGCAAGAAAGTAAAGGGATGGGATTGGAGTGTGCAAACGCAATGAAGACACAGAGATTTTTGGCGTGGTTCCGATAGGTGGTGCTATCGTACGTCCACGTTGGTGGAGACTTCAACCCACGAAGGATGACGGTTGCGCGAGTCCACGGAGGTCTCCACCCACGAAGGGTTCACGAAGAAGCAACCTTGTCTATCCCACCATGGCCATCGCCCACGAAGGACTTGCCTCACTTGGGTAGATCTTCACGAAGTAGGCGATCTCCTTGCCCTTACAAACTCCTTGGTTCAACTCCACAATCTTGTCGGAGGCTCCCAAGTGACACCTAACTAATCTAGGAGACACCACTCTCCAAAAGGTAATAGATGATGTGATGATGATGAACTCCTTGCTCTTGTGCTTCAAATGATAGTCTCCCCAACACTCAACTCTCTCTCACAGATTTGGCTATGGTGGAAAGATGATTTGAGTGGAAAGCAACTTGGGGAAGGCTAGAGATCAAGATTCTTGTGGTTGGATTGGAATGTCTTGGTCTCAACACATGAGTAGGTGGTTCTCTCTCAGAAAATGAGTAGTGAAAGTATATGCACGTTTCGATGGCTCTCTTTTGAATAGAGAAGGGGCTGGAGGGGTATATATAGCCTCCACACAAAATCTAACCGTTACACATATTTGACCCAACTCGGTCAGACCGAATAGGAGAACTCGGTGAGACCGATTCAGTTCAAAATGTGAACGTTAGGATTCTCGGTGGGACCGACATGATCAACTTGGTGGGACGGATGCGCTAGGGTTAGGGCAAAACCTCATCTCGGTGTGACCGATTGCATGAACTCGGTGCGACCGATTTCAGCAATGAGCAAACAGAGGGTTGGTCAGGCAAACTCGGTGGGACCGATTGCATATTTCGGTGAGACCGAAATAATTGCAACAGGCAACAGAGAGTTTGCAGGGCCATCTCGGTGAGACCGAGATCCCAATCGATGAGACCGAATTGATTAGGGTTTCTAGCAGTGACTATGTCAAAGGAACTTGGTGGCACCGGATAGATCAAATCGGTGGGGCCGAGTTTGACTTTAGGTTTTGTACATATTTGGAAATGGGAAAGTGGTTAAGGGCTTTGGAGCATATCACTAAGCACTTTGAGCAAGTAGACCATTAAGCAACGCCTCATCCCCTTTTAATAGTATTGGCTTTTTCTATGGACTCAATGTGATCTTGGATCACTAAAATAGAAATGAAGAGTCTTGAGCTTTTGCCAATCTTTGTCCTTAGCATTTTGGAAAGGGTTCCACATCCCCTTGTTTATGCCACGTCATTTGTTGAACTTTCTGAAATATACTAGATGAAAATATTATTCCAACAAGAGATATGTTGACATTAATTACCAAAATCACCCAGGGAGTACTTGTGCTTTCAATCTCCCCCTTTTTGGTAATTAATGACAACATACATCAAAGCTTTAGATAGGATATGACGATTAACAAGTAAAGCTTTGGAAAGACATGTAACATGCATTGGCTCCCCCTACATGTATGCAATCGTGTAAAAGATAGAATATGAGAGCATGTGAATGCATAAGCATGTCAGAGCAAGTAATGAGTTACATGTATCTTGGCTATATGCATCAGAGCAAATGATGTAGATACAGGGAATGTACCTTCATGTTCATGAGTCCTTCTTGCAAACAATATGTACATCAGCAAGAGATCATCATGCATATGAGTGTGATGCATATACTTACCTTATGGTCTTGAGCTGGCTTCGGTCGAGATGAACTTGAGAAAACAGGGTTAGATAACACAAGGACACTACTAATCAAAGCAAGTTCAAAAAACCACAAGAGTACCAAGACTGAGATGACATGTAGTGAGTGAGTACTTAGTACTCTATTTGGATATAGACATGTCCCCAAGGATTAAAGATATGCAATGAATTCCAAAGATTTTCTTCCCTTAGATATGAACTCTTTCTCCCCCTGAATCTGATATTGGATAATGTGAGAAAGTAGGGTAAGAGAAAATCAGAGCAAGGCAAACATAATCAGAGCAAGAAATGGTACAAACAAACATTAACATGTCTTTCCCCTCTTAAAGACATGTGACTTCTCTCCTCTATTGTTAATAAGCATCTGGAGAAGATAAGATGTGCTTTCTCTCATGTGATAAGCTTTGATGTCCTCTCTCTCCCCCTTTGACATCAATTTCCAAGAAGGGAACTTCTGGAGCATGAGTCAAATCGGTCTGGTCCTGGAGTCACATTACAAAGCAACAAGTAGTTTAAGATGCGAGTAGAGGATAAGAATCATCGAGTGGAGCTGGAGAAGAAATGACATTTGTAATGGCAAAATGTTTTCTCAGTAGTGAAATCGATAACGCCGATCCATTTTCATCGGTGACACCGAGTTGGCAGCGTCATAGATGATGCATATCAGTCAGACCGGGTTAATCCTCATCGGTTGTACCGATGAACTGTCTACATGGTATTATTGTAGTTCGGTCTAGCCGATAGGCATAAATCGGTGAGGCCGGGTTCAATACAGAGGAAATTTTTTGTCACCTCAGCTCACTTGGCAAATAAGATCTCACAAAGATTTGCAAGGAATTAACTGAAGAATTTTCAATGAATTAGATGCAGAAAATGCAGAGAAAAACAGATAAAAAGAAATGAAATCTAGATGAAGTTTTTTTTTGAAAAGGGGCACAAACATGCAAGAAACACAAGCAACAAAGAAAACAAGGAAATACTAGAGAACTTCATCTAGAGAGGGTCGGCGATAAAGTCATCTATGTTAGAGTATATTGACTGAGGAGTCAAGTGATAATACTTGATCGTAGGTCATACTCATCGTTTAAGCTCAAAATGGGGTTACCATTTTTCGTTCAAGCACTTTGATGTATTCACATCTTGTTGAGCTGCTTTGACCCATGACTTGGGGTAAAGCTTCTCTAAGATGGAATAACATACCTTAGGTGGTGGTGTTGATCTTGATCATGTAGTTGAACTTGTGTTGGATGCTCAAGGTTGATGTAGTTCATCAAGAGTTGGGAGCACCACTTATAGTTTGAATTCATCTTCCTACATGGGTTAGTCTTGCAAGGAAAAGCACTTGTGTATCCAAAATGACAATCATGAAACTTGATATCAAATGAAATTTGATATATAGAAATTGTCAAAGGATATGTTGAGTGGATTCATGCTTCCTTGTATTCAACAACCATATAGTAGAGACTCGGTGATGTAGAGATCGCTCAAGATATGAGTGACTTGCAATCTCATAGATTTGGGCTCATCCAAGAACCTACAAGGATTAGATAACATGCAAGGGTACAAGTATAGATCCAAGGCATATGATCATCATCATAAGAGAAATATCAAGGATTAGTTCAAAAAGACAAGCTCATGCCTTGCATGTATCCAAATGGAGTTTCTACTCCAAGTTTGAGGCATAAATGATATTCAATTCACCTCTCAAACGGCAAAATACTTTCTCTTCAAGCGGTTTGGTGAATATATCCGCCAATTGTTTATCGGTACGAACATGCTTAAGATTGATGTCTCCTTTAACAACATGATCTCGAATGAAATGATGACGAACTTCGATATGCTTAGTTCGAGAATGTTGCATGGGATTGTGAGCAATATTAATAGCACTTTCTTTATCACAAAGCAATGGAACATGTTTCACATATATCCCATAATCCTTAAGAGTTTGGGTCATCCAAAGTAATTGAGCACAACATGATCCGGCGGCAATGTATTCCGCTTCGGCGGTGGATAAGGATACTGAGTTTTGTTTCTTGGAGGACCAAGATACAAGAGATCTACCAAGAAATTGACAAGTACCCGAAGTGGACTTTCTATCAACCTTGTCACCAGCATAGTCCGAGTCGGAGTAACCAACAAGATCAAAAGAGGACCTCTTAGGATACCAAATGCCAAAGTTTGGTGTGTGGATTAAGTATCTCACTATCCTTTTCACAGCCTTAAGATGACATTCTTTAGGGGCCGCTTGATATCGTGCACACATGCACACACTTAGCATAATATCGAGATGGGAGGCGCATAGATATAACAATGAACCAATCATAGAGCAGTAAACCTTTTGGTCAACCGGTTTGCCATCCTTAGTCAAGTCAAGATGCCCACTAGTAGGCATGGGTGTTTTCATACCTTTGATCTCTTGCATGTTGAACTTCTTGAATAAGTCCTTGGTATACTTTGTTTGGGAAACAAAGGTACCCTCCTTAGTTTGCTTGATTTGCAAACCAAGAAAGAATTTGAGTTCACTCATCATAGACATCTCAAACTTCTCCGACATTAGCCTTCCAAACTTTTCACTAAAATGAGGGTTAGTTGACCCAAATATGATATCATCCACATAAATTTGGCACACAAATAATTCTTCATTAACCCTTTTAGTAAAAAGTGTAGAATCAATTTTTCCAATCTAAAGCCTTTTTCAATAAGAAACTTAGTCAAGCATTTATACCATGCTCTGGGAGCTTGTTTAAGACCATAAAGAGCTTTGTGAAGTTTGTAAACATGATTAGATTTCTTGGGATTAACAAAGCCGGGAGGTTGTTTAACATAGACTTCCTCCTCAATTTCACCATTTAGAAATGCACTTTTAATGTCCATTTGGTATAGAGTGATATCATGGTGATTGGCATAAGCAAGTAAGATGCGCATGGACTCAAGTCTAGCAACGGGGGCATATGTCTCACCATAGTCCATACCTTCGACTTGAGTGTAGCCTTGGGCGACGAGACGGGCCTTGTTGTGTACAACTTGACCATCTTCATCTTGCTTATTCCGAAACACCCATTTGGTTCCAATGACATTTTGGTTGTCGTCCGGCTTTTCTACCAATGTCCACACTTGGTTCCTCTCGAAATTGTGTATCTCTTCATGATGGTGTTCACCCAATCCGGATCATCAAGAGCTTCTTCAACCTTCATAGGTTCAATACTAGAAATGAATGAGTAATGTTCACAAAAGTTAGCCAAACGAGTTTTAGAGCGAGTAATTCTCCCGGTTTGAATATTGATACGTCTCCAACGTATCTATAATTTTTGATTGTTCCATGCTATTATATTATCATTCTTGGAAGTTTTACAATCATTTTATAGCAACTTTATATCATTTTTTGGGACTAACATATTGACATAGTGCCCAGTGCCAGTTGCTGTTTTTTGCTTGTTTTTTACTTCGCAGAAAATCAATGCCGAACGGAGTCCAAATACAGCGAAACTTTTTGTGGATTTTTTCTGGACCAGAAGACACCTGTTGGGTCAAGAAAGTACCTGAGGGGAGCTCCGAGGGGAGCACAACCGACCAGGGCGCGCCTGGGGGCCCAGGCGCGCCCAGGTGGGTTGTGCCCATCTCGGTGGCCTCCCGCACCGCCTCTTTGCTCTATAAATACCCCAAAATTCCAGAAACCCTAGGGGAGTCGACGAAAATCAATTCCAGCCGCCGCAAGTTCCAGAACCACCAGATCCAATCTAGACACCATCACGGAGGGGTTCATCATCCTCATTGGTGCCTTTCTGATGATACGTGAGTAGTTCATTGTAGACCTACGGGTCCGTAGTTAGTAGCTAGATGGCTTCCTCTCTCTCTTTTGATTCTCAATACAATGGTCTCTTGGAGATCTATTTGATGTAACTCTTTTTGCGGTGTGTTTGTTGGGATCTGATGAATTTTGAGTTTATGATAAGATCTATTTTTTATCCATGAAAGTTATTTGAATCTCTTGATCTGTTATATACTTGATTACTTATAGCCTCGTATTTCTTCTTCGAATCTTGGGTTTAGTTAGGCCGACTAGATCGATTTTTCTTGCCATGGGAAGAGGTGCTTTGTGATGGGTTCGATCTTACGGTGCTTGATCCTAGTGACAGAAGGGGAACCGACAAGTATGTATCGTTGCTATTAAGGATAACAAGATAAGGTCTATTTCTACATAAATAGATCTTGTCTACATCATGTCATCGTTCTTATTGCATTACTCCGTTTCTCCATGAACTTAATACATTAGATGCATGCTGGATAGCGGTCGATGTGTGGAGTAATAGTAGTAGATGCAGGCAGGAGTCGGTCTACTAATCTTGGACGTGATGCCTATATAATGATCATTGCCTGGATATCATCATGATTATTTGAAGTTCTATCAATTGCCCAACAGTAATTTGTTTACTCACCGTATGCTATTTTTCTCGAGAGAAGCCACTAGTGAAATCTACGACCCCCGGGTCTCTTCTTTATTATATTTTCCTTCGCGATCTATTTTTATTTGCTTTTATTTTCATATCTATTAATCCAAAAATACAAAAATACCTTGCTGTAATTTTTATTTATTTATTTTATCTCGCGTTCCCACGAGATCTATTTATCCAATCTACTACAATTTTACCTATCTTTTTACCCGTGAGGGATTGACAACCCCTCTCTTACGTCGGGTTGCAAGTATTTGTTCTTTGTGTGCAGGAGCTGTTTAGTGGTGTTGCGTGGTTCTCCTACTGGTTTGATAACCTTGGTCTCATCACTGAGGGAAATACCTACCGTAACTGTGCTGCATCATCCCTTCCTCTTTGGGGAAATACCGACGTAGTTCAAGCCGCATTAAAAGGAATTTCTGGCGCCGTTGCCGGGGAGACATCATCAACATCTACCAGGTTCCTAATCACAAATCTCATCTCCTTGCAATTTACATTCTTTGCCATTTGTCTCTCGTTTTCATTTCCCCCACTTCACAAAAATTTGTCGTTTTATTCGCCCTCTTTTCCGTTTGCCTTTTTCTCGTTAGATCTCTTGTTTACTATCTCTACTTATGTTACCATGTGCCTTCTATTTGCTTGCATCTTTGCTTGCTAAAAATCTATTGATATGGATCCTTATCCACTTGCTAATCTTTTCAAAAGATCCAATTATGATGAACAAATTGCTAGTGAATTGAGTTCACTAGATTATCTTTATGAAGTTTTGCTTCAGATTTATGAATCTGAAAATTATGATGAAGTGTTAAACGAAGAAATTTATAAAGTGATTCCTGACACTACTGCAGGATGCTGCTAACGCGACACTACGATCAGAGACCCTTCGACGAAACTGTGTGCGATGCAATAATCGCAAACGGTGGTGTAAAAAAACCGTCAAAAAGGTGCAAAACGTTTGCAATGACGGATGCATCAAACACGGTTCAGATTTTAGTTGCGTGTGTGCAGGGCATACGGTTCAGTTCAATTAACTGTTTGCGATGAGGAGGAACAAAAGAAATGGGCAGCCAGATGAAGGTGTGTGCGATATACATCATACAGTTCACTCGGATGAACTGTTTGTGATTAGGCAACACAAAAGAAACGGTCAGCCAGATCAAGGTGTGTGCGATATACGGCATGCGGTTCACTCGGATGAACTGTTTGCATTGAGACAAGAGAACAGAAACGGTTCAATATAACAAGATGTGTGTGATACGCGGCAAACAGGTCTGTAATCAGAAATGTGTGCGAAGACCGATAATAACACAGACGATTGCTGCTAATAAGACGTGTGTTGTGCGATGGGATTGCATACAGAACAACAACACACATATATATATATATATACACACACACACACACACACTTATAAGGACATGGTTGCATAACCAAATTAAACATCCAATTACATAGGTGGCTACTACAACCATGGCATTTGCACACACCAAAGTAAACTATTACATGCATAATTACATAGGTGGCTACTACACACATGACATTTCCACACACCAATGTAAACTATATATTACATGCATGATTAACTAGGATAAACGATCATCTGATCATCATCTACTTCTTGTGACGCTTGCTCTGCTTGTGGCTCGATCTGGCCTCGTCGATCTCCATAACAAGGCACTTCCTCATGTCAACGATCCGCCTGTGCATCTCGTAGCATGTGTACACGCTCTTGGCCGCGAACCTGAGGTGAGGTTCATCCAGTTGCCGCATCCAGGCCCCGTGCCAGGATACGGGACGTGTTCTATTGGCATCCTGCTTCATCTTTTCATAGTATGGGTCGATGATGGCCAAGGCGACTTCAACCAGGGAGTCGTTCTTCGTGCTGCCCCAGACCCTGTAGTGCTCACGGATTTCGACAAGGTTCTCGCAGGCCAAGCCCGTAACCCTGAGCGCTTTTACATCATCGGTAGTTTCCACCGTGGCGAACTTGTAGTCGGTGCTGTTGACAAACCTGTTGAAACGGTCGCAAGGCTCTGTGGCCATGCAGTAGTGGTAGATGAGGACATGATGGCGCACGCACAACTGGGCGACGGCAACCTACTGATCTATATTGGGACGACCGGCGGTGTACTGGAGGTCGATGCCGACCACCTTGTACTTGTCTCGAGCAAGCAACTGCTCAACGGTGTTGATGTAGTCGTCCACCACGGCCGGGTCGATGGTGTACACCACCGAGAGATCCGTCTCCCACGTGTGGGTCTCCACTTTATGCTCGCCGAACTCCATTGGAGCGCCGCTAGACATCCCCTCTCTATGTGTCGTCGTGGGTGTGCTTGTTGTGTTGTGGGGCGCGATCAAAAGGTTCAAGAGACTAAGGTTATCATGGCCGCGGGAATTAAAGGGGAAGCCGGACGGCCTGCAATATCGGCACGCCCTGATAGCAGTTCTAATTTGCAGCGTGTAACTCCATCGTGCCGCACGTAACTGCATCGCGTGGCAACGCGCGCGGCGCAACCGCATGCATATGGGGCCCCCGACGTGATCATGCGCAGGCCCAACCGCTGGCAGAGCGCGCGTGGAGGGATGCGAGCAGAGCGCTCCGCGGTCGCCTCAACGGCGAGCAACCGTATATATGCATATAGCAGTTGAACACGCAAGGAAAAGCTGTCCACAAGCCGAGCGCGCCGCGGCGCCTAACGGCGAGCATAGCGCGCTGTGGCGCCTAACGGCGAGCAGAGCTTACCAAGGGACGTGAGTAGAGGCCGGCACAGTGATACGTGGCAAATAAGACGAACTGTGCGAGCGATGTCGGAGACATCAAGCACGAATCAGATTAGAGTTGCGTGTGCGATATGTGGCATACAGTTGATCCATCCGAGCTGTTTGTGATGGAATAAGCCGTATGTGTTGTGGGCAAACGCTTGCTGGTATATAACCTTAAATTTAACCAACAAAATGTTAATGCATGTTACAAAAATTATATAACTGGAAACTATGTTCAAATACGAATCCAACGATATAATCTTTGGCGACATGCATTCGTATTTTATTAGTTAAATCCTATTTATAAACCAGGACGAGGGTATAGTAGGTAATTAAATCACAAATGTTTTTTTTATTAACCGTATGTGTACGTGTCCTTTCGTCCTCCTCTCGCACGTCTTGTCACCCCGCTGCCGCAGACGGCTTCGAGCGCAAGCTTGAGCAGCGCGCGGGGGCGTTCTTTTGGCCAAACGATGGTGAGCCCCTTCCCGCGCAGGTTCCCGCGCAAGCTTCCCGCCCGACTCGGTGAAATCCTCCAAAATCCCAATGCTTACCAGCCTACTATATAAACCCTCACGGCCGGCGAGTCCTGCGTCGCATTTTCCCCTCCCTCCCTGTAGCTTATCTCATCTGCTTCTCCCACAATCGCCAATGGCACTGGTCCGTCATCGTCGCTCAGCCACTCCGCCGTCATCAGAGGACAGCTCCAGTTGGGAGGCTACACCACGGCGGCGGCGCAGTCCCCGGCGTAGTGTAGTGCGCGTGGCGTCCCTGTTGGGTGTGCGCGGAACACCCACCACACACTCCGCCACCGCTGCCTGTCGGCAGCTATTGCCGGCCGCCGTTGCCGCCACACCACCATCGAAAGCCAGGGCCATCGCCCGCTCCGCCACCACGGCCCGAAGGCTGGAGGTGGCCGTCGTGGCCGCAACCCCACTGCCAGCCATCGTGGCTGCCACACCACCGTCGAAAGCCAGGGCCATCGCCCACTCTGTCGCCACGGCCCGAAGGCGGGAGGTGGCTGTCGTGGCCGCCACCCCACTGCCGGCCACCGTGGCCATCACCCGCTCCACCACCGCGGCCCGTAGGCGGGAGGTGGTGATCATGGCCGCCGTGGCCGCCAGCCCACCGTCGACCGCCGGGATCATCACCCACTCCGCCACCGCCGCCAGAAGGAGGGAGGCGGAGGTGGAGGCCCGCACGTGCCTTAGCAACCTGATGTCTACTACGTAACTTTATTCTTGTAGACTCGTGTTGGGCCTCCAAGCGCAGAGTTTTGTAGGACAGTAGCAATTTTCTCTCAAGTGGATGACCTAAGGTTTATCAATCCGTGGGAGGTGTAGGATGAAGATGGTCTCTCTCAAACAACCCTTCAACCAAATAACAAAGAGTCTCTTGTGTCCCCAACACACCAAATACAATGGTAATTTGTATAGGTGCACTAGTTCGGCGAAGAGATGGTGATACAAGCGTAGTAATGATAGTAGAAATTGATTTTTGTAATAGGAACAATAAAAAACAGCAAGGTAGCAATTGATAAAACGGAGCACAAACGGTATTGCAATGCTTGAAAATGAGGCCTAGGGTCCGTACTTTCGCTAGTGCAATCTCTCAACAATGCTAATCTAATTGGATCATATAGCCATCCCTCTACGTGCGATGAAGAATCACTCCAAAGTTCCTATCTAGCGGAGAATATAAGACAAAATTGTTTGTAGGGTACGAAACCACCTCAAAGTTATTCTTTCCGATCAATCTATCCTAGAGTTCGTACTAAAATAACACCAAGCTATTCTTTCTGATCGACATAACCAAGAGTTCGTACTAAAATAACACCATATGATACACATCAACCAACTCTAATGTCACCTAGATACTCCAATGTCACCGCGAGTATCCGTGAGTTGATTATACGATATGTATCAAACAATTTCAGATTCATAATACTCAATCCAACACAAAGAACCTCGAAGAGTGCCCCAAGATTTCTACCGGAGAAACAAGGACGAAAACGTGCATCAACCCCTATGCATAGATTACCCTAATGTTACCTCGGGAATCCGCAAGTTGAGTGCCAAGACATAGATCAAGTGCTCTCAAATCCATAAAAGTATTCAATCCGATAAAACGAAATCTCAAAGGGAAAACTCAAGTCATCACAACAAGATAGAGAGGGGAAAACACCATATGATCCAACTATATTAACAAAGCCCGCGATACATCAAGATCATGACATCTCAAGAACATGAGAGAGAGAGATTAAACACATAGCTACTAGTACAAACTCTTAGCCCTGAGGGTGGACTACTCCGTCCTAATCATGGTGGCCGCCGGGATGATGAAGATGGCCACCGGTGATGATTTCCCCCTCCGGCGGAGTGCCGGAATGGGGTCTAGATTGGTTTTTCATGGCTACCTTGCGGCGGCGGAACTTATTATCTAGGGTTACCCCGAGGGTTTTTAGAATATTTGACAATTTATAGGGTGAAGAGGGGGTGCGGGAGGCCACCGAGGTGGGCACAACCCACCTGGGCGCGCCCGGGCCCCCAGGCGCGCCCGGGCCCCCAGGCGCGCCCTGGTGGGTTGTGCCCCCCTCGGGGCACCCCTCTGGCACTTCTTTGGCCCACTGGATGTCTTTTGGTCCAAAAAAATCTCCAAAAAGTTTCGCTGCGTTTGGACTCCATTTGGTATTGATTTTCTGCGATGTAAAAAACAAGCAAAAAACAGCAACTGGCACTGGGCACTATGTCAATAGGTTAGTCCCAAAAAATGATATAAAGTTGCTATAAAATGATTGTAAAGCATCCAAGAATGATAATATAACAGCATGAATACTTCATAAATTATAGATACGTTGGAGATGTATCAGCATCCCCAAGCTTAATTCCAACTCGTCCTCGAGTAGGTAAATGATAAAAGAAATAATTTACGAAGTGTGAATGCTAGCAAAGTGCACAAGTTTGATCAATGACAATTTCAATCACTTTTCCTAGCATCATAACAGCAATTCTTTCTTATAAAACTTCTCATGTTAAAGTAGCAACCAATTCACATGTTAAGGTTCAAACAATGAATTCTCTTGAAACTCAACAACCTATGTTCTCTGTCACCAAGCAATTGCAATTCAACTTATTCAACAAAGTTTAAGTAAGATCTCCACATACTCAATCATCATATAGTCTTCCATGATTGGTACTACTCAAAGCATATTCTTAGAATAAATGGCATCCATCGAACACAGAGAAAGATAGGGGCTTAATATTTCGCCTCCCAACTCATTTATCATAGAGATAATTGTCAACAATAATAAATCATGATCAAATATATTTGACTGGTCATATGTGTTTAGATCTTTCCCCACCACATGATGCTTGACAACTAGAGAATAATTGAGGTTGAAATGAGAATTTATACTATTGACTCTTTGCATAAAAGTAAATACTGAAAAGTAAAAGATAGGCCCTTCGCAGAGGGAAGCAGAGGTTGTCATGCGCTTTTTATTTGGATGCCCAAGCTCTTTATGCACAGGAACGTCACATTATATTGCCCCTTATGATAGCAACCTTTATTATGCAGTCTGTCGCTTTTATTACTTTGCCATCACAAGTTCGTACAACGCTCAATTTTCCCTTACAATAAAAGATCAAACATATTTAGGAGCAATTTTTATTGCTTTATGCACCGATGACAACTTACTTGAGGGATCTTATTCAATCCATAGGTAGGTATGGTGGACACTCATGGAAGAAACTGGGTTTAAGGGTTTTTGGATGCACAAGTAGTATCTCTACTTAGTACGAATTTTTAGCTAGCAAAAGATCCTAGGCAAACACCACATGTTAAAGGATCCATAACAATATAACTTCTATGCAAATATACCCAAACATAACTCATTACGTTGTCTTCCTTGTCCAACTTCAACTAATTTGCTCAAGTTTGAAAATAATTAATGGGTATTCACAATCATAGAAGATGTCCAAGATAATATATTTGCATGTGAAAGTTCTCTTCCTTATACTAATCATTCATGAATTGCTTGTATGACCAATATTGTGATTGTCAAGCTTCAAAAGATTTCACTTTCTAAACCCAATGTGAAGCCACTACTAGGCATGATATGGATATAATTTCAACTTCATGATATTCAATTCATTCAACAATTTACTCATAGGATATAAGTGAAGCACAAGAGTAAATAACAAACTACTCCAAAAAGATATAAGTGAAGATCAAGAGAGTAGTTGAGTAAAGGGGTAGCTAAGTGAGGACTCTTTCTTATTTAAAAACTTTCAGATCTAAGTATTTTATTAAAACAGCAAGCAAATAAAATAAAATGACATTCTAAGAATAGCACACATCATGTGAAGAAGCAAAAACTTAGGCTCAACCGAGGCTAACCGATAATTGTTGATGAAGAAAGGTGGGATGCCTACCGGGGCATCCCCAAGCTTAGATGCTTGAGACTTCCTGAAATATTATCTTGGGATGCCTTGGGCATCCCCAAGCTTGAGCTTTTGTGTCTCCTTAATTCCTCTCATATCACGGTTTCCCTAATTCTTAAAAACTTCATCCACACAAAACTCAACAAGAACTCATGAGATAAGTTAGTATAAATCAATGCAAAAAACCTTATCATTATCTACTGTAGCAAATCACTAAAATTATTATTCAACATTGCATACTAAATGCCTCTGCATATTTAATACTCCTATCCTCAAATAGAATCATTAAACAAGCAAACATATGCAAACATAACAGCAATCTGTCAAAACAGTACAGTCTGTAAAGAATGCAATATTCATCATACTTCCCTAACTCCAAAAATTCTGAAAAATTACCAAACTGTAGAAAATTTATTATATATTACTATGCAAAAAAAAATCAACCTTTTTATCATATTTGACTTTTCTAGGGAATTTTTGCAACAGCGATAAACTTTTTGTTTTAAACAGCAACTCATATACTTGCAAAATAAGCATGGCAAAGGCTATGCTTGACATTTTATTGAATTAAAAGATGCAAAACATTATTATAGATAGAAGCAAGAAAATAAAAACAAAATAAAATGACGCTCCAAGTAAAACTCATATCATGTGACGAATGAAAATATAGCCCCAAGTAAGATTACTGATAATGTTGGAGACGAAAGAGGGGATGCCTTCTGGGGCATCCCCAAGCTTAGTTGCTTGGATCTTCTTGAATATTAAATTGGGGTGCCTTTCGCATCCCCAAGCTTAGGGTCTTGTCACTCCTTATTCTCCTCATATCGATATCTCACCCAAAACTTGAAAACTTCAATCACACAAAACTTAACGGAACTTCGTGAGATGGGTTAGTATGATAAAGACAAATCATTCACTTTGGTACTATCAAATACAAGATTCATAATTGTTCTAACATAATTCCTACTGTACCTTATCATTTCCACAATTTATATGGAGCAATATAAGCCATAGAAACTAGAAAACAAGCAAACTATGCATTGAAAACAGAATCTGTCAAAAACAGAACAGTGTGTAAATATCTGAATTAAGGTCATACTTATGTAACTCCAAAAATTCTAAAAAATTAGGAAAACGTAGAAAATTTGTATACCCATCAACTGTAAAAAATTCAGAGTTTTTTTATGTTCAAGTAAAAGATAGGAATTTCTGCACTGGACGCAAAATTTTCTGTTTTTGCACAGATTCAAGTCAACTATCATCCACACTATCCCAAAGGCTTTACTTGGCACTTTATTGAAACAAAAACAATAAAACATGATTACTACAGTAGAATAATCATGTGAACACACAAAAACAGTAGGTAAAAGTGTTGGGTTGTCTCCAAACAAGCGCTTTTCTTTAATGCCTTTTAGCTAGGCATGATGCTTTCAATGATGCTCACATAAAAGATAAGAATTGAAACACAAAGAAAGCATCATGAAGCATATGACTAGCACATTTAAGTCTAACCCACTTCCTATGCATAGGTATTTTGTGAGCAAATAACTTTTGGGAGCAAGAATCAACTAGCATAGGAAGGCAAAACAAGTGCAACTTCATAACTTTCAACATAAAGAGAGGAAACTTGATATTATTGCAATTCCTACAAGCATAGGTTCCTCCCTCATAATAATTTTCAGTAGCATTATAAAGAAATTCAACAATATAACCATCACATAAAGCATTCTTTTCATGACACAAAAGCATAGGAAACTTATTACTCTCCACATAAGCAAATTTCTTCTCATCAATAGTAGTGGGAGCAAACTCAACAAAATAACTATCATGAGAGTGAAAATTAAAATCATGATGACAAGTTTCATGGTTATCATTATTCTTTATGGCATACGTGTCATCACCATAATCATCATAGATAGCAACTTTGTTATCATAGTCAATTGAAGCCTCATCCAAAATGGTGGATTCATCACTAAATAAAGTCATGACCTCTCCGAATCCACTTTCATCATTATAATCATCATAAATAGGAGGCATGCAATCATTATAACAAATTTGCACATTAAATCTTGGGGGACTAAAAATATCATCTTCATCAAACATAGCATCCCCAAGCTTATGGCTTTGCATATCATTAGCATCATGGACATTCAAAGAATTCATACTAACAACACTGCAATCATGCTCATCATTCAAAGATTTTTTGTCAAACATTTTATAGAATTCTTCCTCTATCAATTGAGCACAATTTTCCTTTCCATCATTTTCATGAAAGAAATTATAAAGATGAACAATATGATGCAACCTCAATTCCATTTTTTTGTAGTTTTCTTTTATAAACCAAACTAGTGATAAAACAAGAAACTAAAAGATTCAATTGCAAGATCTAAAGATATACCTTCAAGCACTCACCTCCCCGACAACGGCGCCAGAAAAGAGCTTGATGTCTACTACGTAACTTTATTCTTGTAGACTCGTGTTGGGCCTCCAAGCGCAGAGTTTTGTAGGACAGTAGCAATTTTCCCTCAAGTGGATGACCTAAGGTTTATCAATCCGTGGGAGGTGTAGGATGAAGATGGTCTCTCTCAAACAACCCTGCAACCAAATAACAAAGAGTCTCTTCTGTCCCCAACACACCAAATACAATGGTAATTTGTATAGGTGCACTAGTTCGGCGAAGAGATGGTGATACAAGCGTAGTAATGATAGTAGATATTGATATTTGTAATAGGAACAATAAAAAACAGCAAGGTAGCAATTGATAAAATGAAGCACAAACGGTATTGCAATGCTTGAAAATGAGGCCTAGGGTCCGTACTTTCGCTAGTGCAATCTCTCAACAATGCTAATCTAATTGGATCATATAGCCATCCCTCAACGTGCGATGAAGAATCACTCCAAAGTTCCTATCTAGCGGAGAATATAAGACAAAATTGTTTGTAGGGTACGAAACCACCTCAAAGTTATTCTTTCCGATCAATCTATCCTAGAGTTTCTACTAAAATAACACCAAGCTATTCTTTCCGATCGATCTAACCAAGAGTTCGTACTAAAATAACACCATATGATACATATCAATCAACTCTAATGTCACCTAGATACTCCAATGTCACCGCAAGCATCCGTGAGTTGATTATACGATATGCATCAAACAATTACAGATTCATAATACTCAATCCAACACAAAGAACCTCAAAGAGTGCCCCAAGATTTCTACCGGAGAAACAAGGACAAAAACGTGCATCAACCCCTATGCATAGATTACCCTAATGTCACCTCGGGAATCCGCAAGTTGAGTGCCAAGACATAGATCAAGTGCTCTCAAATCCATAAAAGTATTCAATCCGATAAAACGAAATCTCAAAGGGAAAACTCAAGTCATCACAACAAGATAGAGAGGGGAAAACACCATATGATCCAACTATATTAACAAAGCCCATGATACATCAAGATCATGACATCTCAAGAACACGAGAGAGAGATAGAGAGAGATTAAACACATAGCTACTGGTACAAACCCTCAGCCCCGAGGGTGGACTACTCCGTCCTCATCATGGTGGCCACCGGGATGATGAAGATGGCCACCGGTGATGATTTCCCCCTCCGGCAGAGTGCCGAAATGGGGTCTAGATTGGTTTTTCATGGCTACAGAGGCTTGCGGCGGTGGAACTTATGATCTAGGGTTACCCCGAGGGTTTTTGGAATATTTGACAATCTATAGGGCGAAGAGGGGGTGCGGGAGGCCACCAAGGTGGGCACAACCCACCTGGGCGCGCCTGGGCCCCCAGGCATGCCCTGGTGGGTTGTGCCCCCGTCGGGCACCCCTCTGGCACTTCTTTGGCCCACTGGATGTCTTCTAGTCCAAAAAAAATCTCCAAAAAGTTTCGCTGCGTTTGGACTCCATTTGGTATTAATTTTCTGCGATGTAAAAAACAAGCAAAAAACAGCAAGTGGCACTGGGCACTATGTCAATAGGTTAGTCCCATAAAATGATATGAAGTTGCTATAAAATGATTGTAAAACATCCAAGAATGATAATATAACAGCATGAATACTTTATAAATTATAGATACGTTGGAGACGTATCACGACCTTGTGCGCTACATCGAGTTCCTGCGGGAGGAGGAGGAGCGCCTCGTTGAGCACGCAAAGAGCCTTACCGCAGCCGTGGCCGCAGCACACGCCGACGCAGAGGCGAGGAATCAGGAGATCTATGAGCAGTCCGGCCGCTTCGGGAGGGGTCATCTGGAGCGGCAGAGGGCGTTCGAGCTGGTGAGCGTCGCTGAACATGCAGCAGCGGCAGGCACCGTATTGCAGTTGTCCAGCTCGCCGGTAGGCTCCTGCTCCTCTGCCTCTTACTAAGCGCGCTCGGCAGACGAGAGGCTGCCGGAATTTGTACAAAGCCCCTCCGTAGTAGTAGTATTTAGGGGCTATTTTGTTCAGTTCATCTGACTATAGATGTGGTGGAACTGTACAACGTACTTAAAATTAGCTAGTATATATAGTTGAACTAGCTATTTCAGTATGTGGTTGGCAACAATTGGGGAAAAGTTTGGTCGGTTCAGCTGTCAAGTTGAACTGTTTGTATAAAGAATGACTGCTTAATCTATGAATGAAATCTATGCTTAATTACTGAATTTTAGTTGCAAAAATTAGATAGTGCTAGTGATTTTTAGCTGCATATTTTGACAAATCGCAGTGTTACAAGGTTGACAAATGGCAATGTTACTAGATCAACAAATGTCAATCTTTCCAGTTTGACAAATGGCAACATACCCAATATGACAAATGCAAATCTTACCAAATTGTTTGTACGTTTTCATACCGTATTCAATCTGAATCGTTTGCATTGAAGAGATGCACAAATCCTGCGCTGCGAATTTTCCCTTGACTTAAAGGGGAAAACCATAGCTCTCACTTTGCATACGGGTGTTCTATCTAAAATGTTTGCGATCAAGAGCTGCACAAATCCTGCTCGGCACATTTTCCCTTGGCTTCCTGGGGAAGCTGTCGGTTTGCATACGGGTGTTCTAACTAAAACTTTGCGATGAGTGTTTTATATTTAAAAACTATTAACATTTTTTTCAAAAGAAAATCGTTTGATAAGTCTGTACATTAAGAGAGAAAAACGCAAGTTCGTTGAAACCATATCTTTCATTCAGTCACACTGCGAATTTATATTCATATGATCAAGATACAGTATTAAACCCCAAAAAAAACTATTTCCGGCGGTGGCGGAGGCGGCGTGCCATGCCGTCGTTGTCGTTGTCGTCCTCCAGGACACCGTTGTTGAAGTCTTCAAGGCAGCACAGAATGTTCTTCACTTGGAAATCAAACATCATGTCGTCGCGCGATCGACGGGCGGGGTGCGGGAGGATGGCAACTGGCGGCGCTGAGAGGTAGAGGTCGATGGCGGCATCCCATGCCGCTGAGGGGGGCGCACGCACGGGCACGGGCATGGCAGGTGCAGTCAAACGCACGGGGACCGGCGCCGCGGTGGGTGGAGGGGCACGCACGGGCACGGGCACGGGCGCTGGCGCTGGCATGTACATGAGCTCGCGCGGGTCCGCGGAGACCTCGCTGACGCCCTTGGCTTCTAGCTCTGCGATAGTGCTCGGATGGTCGCTGGCACGGGCGCGGGGATGGGAGCTGGGACGGGAGCGGGGGCAGCAACCGCCATGGCCAGCTCATTAAGGGCCATGTCCATGAGGCCCCATTCCTCCTTATTTTCTATCTCCTGCGGCTCGGAGTCGACTTCACCAAACTTGAAGACTAGTGGCAGATGATCATTCTGCGCCATGGCGTTGGTGGAGGTCTGCGGGAGGGAGGGGAATGGGAGGCGAACAGTAAGGCCGCCCGTATTAAACAGCGGCTCAGGCGCCATTAATGGAGAGGAAGGCAGACGACCATGGAAGTCAAAGAGCTCGCTTCCCAATGAGCTTGCGCAACGTACAGCTCGCATCCTTCCCGGTGAGCCTGTGCATTGGAGGACAACTTACACGCCTCTCAGTCAGCCTGCGCACCGGACTGCGCTCGCACGCCTCCCGTTCAGTCAAGCAGCTGTCCGCACGGCACCTCCTATAGCCATTAAAACCAAGACACGTGGCGTCACATGAATGGTTAACAGAACGCACACGATTTGAATTATACAAACGTTTGAGATATTAAAGTGGCAGCTATTTTTTCAAAATGCCTTTGTTGGCTGTTATTCGAGTGCGCCTTCTCTCAAAATGGACACGAAAAATACCACAGCATGTCGGGTTCCATTCCATGATAGCATGCCAAGTTTCATGAATTTCAGACGAGTTTTGGATTTACTAGAATTTAAAAACAAAGTATCTCAACGTTTTACCGGCAATCAACAGTGCCCTGGTGTTTGAAATTCATTCCCATTTCTTGCATGGGACCTAAGCATGCACCCAAGGACACAGATTTGATTTTTCAACCAATTTATATGCACTGGAGCATGTGCATGTAGTTCAAATTTGAATTATGCACATAAAATGCCTAGAAAACCCAGTTAATGTATAAAAATGTCCAAACGGACCCCGAAAATTTCCAAAATTTAACACAACACTCCTGTTGTTCTATGTTGACACTAGAAAATTTTTGAAAGCAATAAGAGGCAACGGATATCATTTCATCCCCAAAGGTGGCACGTTCCCTACCGAAACCATCAGGCTTGTTGTGAGAAGCTCTGGTTTCTGAGAAGATTATACCCAAACCTGCCCCAAATGGGACAAAAATTTTACCACGGCATATTGATGCTGCTCCATGATAGCATGCCAAGTTTCATGAATTTCAGACGAGTTTTGGATTTACTAGAATTTAAAAACCAGGTATCTCAATGTTTGCGGCCGAGTGACGGTGGCAGGGTGTTTGAAATTCATTCCCATTTCTTGCATGGGACCTAAGCATGCACCCAAGGACACATATTTGATTTTTTAACCAATTTATATGCACTGGAGCATGTGCATGTAGTTCAAATTTGAATTATGCACATAAAATGCCTAGAAAACCCAGTTAATGTATGAAAATGTCCAAACGAACCCCGAAAAGTTCCAAAATTTAACACAACACTCCTGTTGTTCTATGTTGACACTAGAAATTTTTTGAAAGCAATAAGAGGCAACGGATATCGTTTCGTCCCCAAAGGTGGCACGTTCCCTACCGAAACCATCAGGCTTGTTGTGAGAAGCTATGATTTGTGAGAAGCTTATACCCAAACTTGCCCCAAATGGGACAAAAAATTTACCACGGCATGTTGATGCCGCTCCATGATAGCATGCCAAGTTTCATGAATTTCAGACGAGTTTTGGATTTACTAGTATTACAAAAGCAAGTATCTCAATGTTTGCGGCCGAGTGACGGTGGCAGGGTGTTTGAAATTCATTCCCATTTCTTGCATGGGACCTAAGCATGCACCCAAGGACACATATTTGATTTTTCAACCAATTTATTTGCACTGGAGCATGTGCATGTAGTTCAAATTTGAATTATTCACAAAAAATGCCTAGAAAACCCAGTTAATGTATAAAAATGTCCAAACGAACCCTGAAAATTTCCAAAATTTAACACAACACTCCTGTTGTTCTATGTTGACATTAGAAATTTTTTGAAAGTAATAAGAGGCAACGGATATCGTTTCGTCCCCAAAGGTGGCATGTTCCCTACCGAAACCATCAGGCTTGTTGTGAGAAGCTCTAGTTTGTGAGAAGCTTATACCCAAACCTGCCCCAAATGGGACAAATTTTTTACCACGGCATGTTGATGCCGCTCCATGATTGCATGCCAAGTTTCATGAATTTCAGACGAGTTTTGGATTTACTAGAATTACAAAAGCAAGTACCTCAACGTTTGCCGGAGAGCCACGGTGCCGTGGTGTTCGAAATTCATCCCCATTTCTTGCATGGGACATAAGCATAAATCCATGGACACATATATGATTTTACAACCCATGTTGGTGCACCGAAGCATGTGCATGTAGTTTAATTTTGAATTGTGCACCTGAAATGGCTAGAAAACCAATTTAATGTATAAAATGTCCAAACGAACCCTGAATAATTCCAATTTTTTTACGACACACATATAGTTGCATGTTCACTGTAGATAAAAGTTCTAGCAATTCAAACACCGTCCATTAATGCTGTGACCCCATTATGTAATTAAAATCAAGATGAAAAATCAAGTAGATCCCACATAGTTTATTATCACCAACCGTGTGAGATGCAGTACAAAATATCCTGGAGCACTGTCGGTGTATAGTACACCTATGGCTTACGCGAGAAGGTGCGTCGGCTACAGTCCACAGCCGGCGTGTCAAGCACACTAGCTCGCTCCCCAAATATCATTTCACTGTTCAATCGTCGCCGGTGAAAGATGGGGACGTGGACCCGCGTCGTGAGGGCAACTTCGGCGGCCCACTCTGGCGAGAGCACGGCCGCAGCCGCCATGCGCGTGCTAACAAGGTGCATGAGCGCGGCCGCAATCTGTGACCGGGCGGCCAGGGCAGCCCAAACGGCCGCTGTTGCTTCTCAGGTGGCGGCAACAACATATGCCTCGGGGATAGCAACTGGCGAGAGCGGCACAGCAGTTGTCCATTCCGCAGTGGCGGCCTTAGCCCTGATGGAGGCCGCCCACGACCATGTCGAGGCCGCCCATGCCCAGATCGTGGCGGTCACCGCACAAATCGAACGAAGCTTCTCCGACAACGGTCAGCAACCCATGGTCGAAGAGTTGGCAATCGCCGAGAGCGTTTGAGCAGCCGTCCGTTCCTCCACCGCATACCTTGCCACAACGGAGCCCGTCCAAGCCCAGATCGCGGCCGCCCACGCCCAGCTCGTGGCGGCCTTTTCCAAAGAGATGGCGGATGCGGATGGCGAGATGCTTGTCGAGTATGGTGCAATGGATGCCATGGAGCCCCTTCCCTAGGAGACCGTCGGGCGTGAGCTGGACATGGAGGCGGCGGTGGAGATCGACAAGCACCAGCCGTAGTAGTACTCTTTGTTTTGTTTAACTAAGAGCACCGGTCTTTAATTTGTTAGATTAATGTTTAGGTCAGCTAGCTCTATCTAATTGTTGAACTTGCTCGATTAAGAAGTGTGGGTGTGCTGTAGTCTCCTTTGTGTACCCAAATTATGCAATGACGTGGATGACCACTGTAACCAGGGAAATTCGAACCAAAATTTTTGACGTTCAAACTCATCACACACGGGTTAAGCTATCTGAATCGTTTGTGATGTTCACATATCGTACACAGTTCTGAATAAGGGACCGTGTTTGATGACACTTTGCGCGCCAGTTTTTTCGCTGAACCGATTCAAAATTTTCGGCTTCCGCGGAAATATCTACCTCCCCGCCCCCTCCCCCTTACCAAAAGTCACATTTCCCCTGTTTTTGCCTTCCTTTCCAAGTTGAAACCTTCACTCCTTGCTTGCAGCGCCGTCTCCTCACCGGCGACCCTCCTTCACGCTGCTCGTCCTCGTCTATACAGGCAGGTAATCCACACCCGACCCCCATCCTCCTCCTCCTTCCACATCCCACATGCCCCGACCGCCTGCGCGACACCTTCCACCCAAATCACCGACCCCTCCACCAAATAAGCGCCGCCCTAAGCCATGGTGCACGCAGTATAGCCAGGAGCTCAAGGAGCATTTGGCAGCGGAGAAGCAAATCGCGGCCGCAGCGCGGATGAGGTCGCGATGGCTGCCATTCGTGCCGACCCCCAGATCTTGGAGGAGCACCTTGCCATTTGCTAGCTACGCCGGTTAAGCATGCTCGGTTTACCCGTTGCATGTGCTGCTCCTGCCTTTCCTTAACAAATTCTAGTGAATTATGCTATCTAATTTTACCATGCAATCTGTTGCTCTAGTGTATATGTTCTATATGTCGTGCAGTGTGGTGATCACTTATTAACTATTTGGTTAATTAGTTGTCGTCTTCAGTTAACTGTTTGGTTCAATTCTGCAAATATGATGTTCAATTCTTCAGGCTGCAATTTTGTATTGTCTTCCATGTGAGAAATAAATCAAATTTATCTTTACAAAATACATGAGAAACAAATACAATTGCTATATTTCCAAGTTGTCAAGCATGCTTGATTTGGTTATACATTGTGCAATGTGGTGCTTAGTTAACGTTTGGTTCATTTGTTGTGGTGTTTACTTAACAGTTTGGTTCAATTCTGCAATGTGATGTTCAATAGTTGTGGGTGCATTCTGTTATTGTATACCATGTGAGAAGTAAATCGAATTTGGCTGTACTAAATACATGAGAAACAAATACAATTGCTATATTTCCAAGTTGTTAAGCATGCTTGGTTTGGTTAACTGTCTGATCTTCTATTAGGAGTATGTTATATTGTGCAATATGGTGCTCAGTTAACGTTTGGTTCATTTGTTGTGGTGTTTAGTTAACTGTTTGGTTCAATTATGTAATGCGATGTTCAATTGTTGTGGGTGCATTCTGTTATTGTTTACCATGTGCAGAATAAATTGAATTTGGCTGTACTAAATACATGAGAAACAAATACAATTGCTATATTTTCAAGTTGTTAAGCATGCTTGGTTTGGTTAACATTCTGATCTTCTATTAGGAGTATGTTATATTGTGCAATGTGGTGCTCAGTTAATGTTTGGTTCATTTATTGTGGTGTTTAGTTAACTGCTTGGTTCAATTCTGCAATGCGATGTCCAATTGTCGTGGGTAGAATTTTGTATTGTTGTGCATGTGAGGAATAAATCGAATTTGGCTGCATTTAATACATGAGAAACATATACAAGTGCTATATTTCCTAGTTCTTAATCATGCTTGGTTTGGATAAATGGGTTTTCCATGTGGCTTGAATTAATCTGATGAATCTGCAATGTGCTTATTTTTTATCAACATATTTTACTGATACCATGCGAACCCTTACTTAACCTGATGACTAACTACCTTATATGTGTTGCAGGGAAACAATGGGAAGCACTGAGGTTTACAATCAAGGTTAGCACGTGCATGGTCCGTTGTCTAATAGCACATTATTGTGCTATTGCAGGAACCATTCTAATATTTAGGTTTTTAACAATTTGGTCTTGCACATGTAGGTCCTGCTGTCAGAGGTTTTAACCCACTGTTCGACCCTTTTTGTATATGGGGAAATGAGTTGTCCATGAATATCAATCAAGTGAAGAAACTCAGAAAGATTGTTAGGATAAAGAAATTAGCGACAAAAAACAACAAGATCATTGTCTGCACAATGAAGAAGACATCAGCTAACTACAAGATGGTACTAACTATTATACCTTGCCTTTTTTTATTCCTTTGCCCCATTTCCAATATAGAGAAGATATTTATGCACATCCTTGTTTTCAGGCCTTTCCAAAGCAGTTCACTGATGATTACCTCTCAAACCACCTCTATGGTCAGGAGGCGAGGAAGATTTTCATACAACACCCACGGTTCAATATTGAAGTGTTCCTGAAGTGGACGAAGGATGGACGGTCAACCATCCACAGGCACTGGCCTAAAGTTACAAAGACCTTCAACATGAATGAAGGCTCAATATTTGCCTTCCGCTTTAGCAGTTTTCCAGATGAGATGCATCTGTCTATGTACCGTCTATGATGCTAATTTTGAAAGGTTCTAGATGTTGCATGTGAAACTTGGTACTGGTGCAGTTGTGTAATGGGGTAGCGGAGTGCTGAAGCTATATCATGTTGTACTCTGATGTATTTCAATTATGAAATCCTGCTTCCTTAATATGGAAATGAAATATATTATGTGCTTAATATGAATGTCAATTAGATTAATAAATGGATTATTAATAATAGGGCAATTAGCCTGCTAATTGGGTTTTTCTATTGCAAACGGTTATTTAGAAAACACTGTGGGCGATGACCTCAGGCAACGCACACAGTTTCTAGGAATAAACCGTGTTGGATCAATGAACAATCACACACGACATTCTCTTGAAAATTGTTTGCGTTAGGCCACCTTGCGCAAATGTTTACCACATAAAAACTGTGTGTGATGGACAGCCTTTGCCACACAGTTTCTTCTACGCACCGTGTGTGATGCATTCAATAACGCAAACGATAAAATTGTTAATATCGTGTGCAATGGCAACGCTATCACAAACGATTTAACAGGGAAAATTGTGTGTGATGTACCTGCGAACGGAAACGTTTTCCTTGGAGCGACTGTGTAGAATGTATATACGAACGGAAACGTTTAGCGGGGATTAACTGTGTGGGATGTAGTTACGACCGGAAACGATTTCGCCTGTATAATTGTATTTTTTTAGCACTACTGTACGTATAACCGTATTTGATCACTCGCCGGTCGCACACGACCTCATTTTGCCGAGCGTGTGTGCCAGGAGGGCATATCCCCGACGGTTTCTGGGTCGTGTGGGAAGGACCCCCCTATCGCCCATACTCACTTGGCGACGGTTCCAAATGCCATCGCGGAAAGGGGTTAAAAACCGTTTGTATAGCACCTCGCTGTACCAGTGTGATATCTCTTTCAATGAAAAGCATGATTGCAATGATGTTATTATAAATTCTATTAATGTCAATTGTGTTAATGATATGCAAAACCCCAAGCTTGGGGATGCTAATTTTGCTATGTTCACTACTTGTTGCAATGATCATGATTGGGGTGATAATGTTTTTTATGATCTTGAAACTTTATTTAAGCCTCATGATGAATATGATATTGATAATAATGTTTGCAATAATATTGAAAGTGGGTTTGGAAGAGCGTCAACTTTAGGTAAAAATAATCCCACATATTTGGAGAGTGTTCAATCTTATGAAATTTTTGATAAAAGTGGGTTTGGAGAGGTCATGACTTTAGTTGATGTTAATCCCACTACCTTGGAAGATTGTAAAACTTTTATGCATGTGAATCATGGAGAGAAAATTTTATATGATAGCTATATTGTTGAATTTGATTATGATCCTATATGTAATTATTATGGGAGTGAAAAATATGGTTGTAGAAATTTTCATGTTACTAAATTACCTCTCGTTATGTTGAGATTGTTATTGTTTCTTTCTTCTTCCTTGCATATGCTAGTTTTTGATTGCCATGATTATTTGTTTGCTTATAAAATCCCTATGCATCGGAAGTATGTTAGACTTAAATGTGTTTGTCACATGTATTATGATGCTCTCTTTGTGTTATAATTCTTGTCTTCATGCGAGCATCATCAAAATGATTACGCCTAGCTAGGGGCGTAAAACGATAGCGCTTGTTGGGAGGCAACCCAATGAATAAAATTTATTTTTTGTCTTTTCCTTTCTGTTCTTGAGTGTTTGCACAATTATGCTACTGTTGTTATTGTGTTTTTTGTGTTTTAATTAGTGTTTGTGCCAAGTAGAGCCTTTGGGATAGCTTTGGTGATACTTGATTTGATCTTGTTGGAAAACAGAAACTTTTGCATTCAGTAAAATAATTTTAAAAAATCACAGAAAGGACGAAAAATTCTGATTTGTTTTACACAAGATTGATATACAAATTTCCTCTGTTTTCCTAATTTTTCAGAATTTTTGGAGTTACACAAGTATGAGAACAGTTCGCATATTTACAGACTGTTCTGTTTTTGACAGATTCTGTTTTCTTTGCATTGTGTGCTTATTTTGATGAATCTATGGTTTGTATTGGAGGTTATAAGCCATGTTAAAGTTAGAATACAGTAGATATAATGCAATAACAAAATTTGAATGGGTTTTCTATAGTACTTAAAGTAAAGATTGGTTTTTTTTATACTAACGGATCTCACGAAGGTTTTGTTGAGTTTTGTGTGATTGAAGTTTTAAAGTTTTGGGTGAGACCACGATGGATGAAGGAATAAGGAGTAAGAAGAACCTAAACTTGGGGATGCCCATGGAATCCCAAGCTATTATCCAAAGAGAAGCAAGCAACTAAGCTTGGGGATGCCCGAGTGGCATCCCCTCTTTCTTCTAACGACCATCGGTATTTTACTTGGAGCTATATTTTTATTCGTCACATATCATGAGTTTTGCTTGGAGCGTCTTGTATGATATGAGTCTTTGCTTGTTTTGCTTTTTATTTTCTGTCATCTATCCTTGCTGGACACACCTATTTGAGGGAGCCAAAATTATGCTATGTCTTTTTAGAATTGCTCTCTATGCTTCACTTAAATTTTTATGATCTATGGAATTGCTCTAGTGCTTCACTTATATCTTTTTGAGCACGGTGTGCTTTAGTATTTTTGAAGAAATGCTCTCATGCTTCACTTAGATTTATTTGAGAGTTAGTAAACTTATTTTTAAGAAATTCTCTCATGCTTCACTTAAATTATTTTGAGATAAGAAAATTTTTATGCTCATGTTATTCACTTATATTTGTTTGAGCTTATTAAAAGCAACATATGAAACTAGTTCCAAAGTGATAGATATCCAAGGAGGATATAATAAAAACTTTCATGAAGATCATTGGACAAAATAAACTTGATTCTTTGTAATAGTTTTGAGATATGATGATAGTGATATGTGAGTCATGTTGATGAGTAATTATGCTTTAGTAAGAATATTGGTGTTAAGTTTTGTGATTCCCTATGCAAGCACGAAAGTCAATAGTTATGCAATGAAATTACATCCTACTTGTGGTGCATTATTCGGTGTTAGTTATGCCTAATGCTCACTTATGAGATTTTTCGTTTCTTGGTTGGATGCTTCTCAATCTTTTGCTAGCCTTCATTTGCACTAAGTATGATCACTACTTGTGCATCCAAAATCCTTTAAACCAGTTTTTGCCACATGAGTCCACTATACCTACCTATATGCGGTATTCTTTTGCCGTTCTAAGCAAATTTGTATGTGCCATCTCTAATTTTCAAAATAAATTTCTCTTTCGTGTGCTCGTACCGCTCATGAAATGGTAGGAGGTGGCTGATATATTTCCATGCTAGATATGTTATTCTCAAGATGAGTGTTTATTCACTTGTCATTGCACGAGAGTACGGCAAAGGTATTAGGGATGCCTAGTCCCGAAATGAAAAATGAATTTACTTTATGTTGTCAAATAATAAATTCCTTGGAAAGTGTTGGTATGGAAGGCACCCGTGGATACGGCTAGCCATGGAAAGTGAAAGTATGGTGGAAAAAGGAATAAACTTTATTTTCTGTTTGGGAACCGCCTATGATATATCTAGCATGTAAAGTATTGGGAACTACTCGATCGTTTTCGTTGACAGGAAAAGCATGCCACCCAAAATGTTTTTATCTCTTTCTTTTTCGCTTTGACATCTGGCACCTCTACAAATCCCTACTTCCCTCCGCGAAGGGCCTTTCTATTTACTTTATGCAATTTTTATTTTTACTTGAGTCTCCATCTTCTCTTATAAAGCACCAACTAAGGGGCACTATGATCGTACTTGAGCATTGGGTGTAGCTAATATGCGAGTGTGTTTCATCAATGGATCAATGATTGAGCATAATGGGCTAGGGATAACTTGCTTTAGCGTTGATATTTTGAAAGACATGGTTGCTTGTTGACATGCTTGAGTATTAAAGTCCTCATGTCAAAACTAGACTATTGCTTTGAACCATATAAAAGTAATTGTCCATGCTATAAAGAAAAGAATATGTGATGAACATGTTAGGCAGCATTCCACATCAAAAATTCTGTTTTTATCATTTACCTACTCGTGGACGAGTAGGAATTAGGCTTGGGGATGCTGATACGTCTCCAACGTATCTATAATTTTTTATTGTTCCATGTTGTTATATTATCATTCTTGGATGTTTTACAATCATTTTATAGCAACTTTATATCATTTTTTGGGACTAACCTATTGACATAGTGCCCAGTGCCAGTTGCTGTTTTTTGCTTGTTTTTTACTTCGCAGAAAATCAATACCAAACGGAGTCCAAATGCAGCGAAACTTTTTGTGGATTTTTTATGGACCAGAAGACACCTGTTGGGCTAAGAAAGTACCTGAGGGGAGCTCCGAGGGGAGCACAACCCACCAGGGCGCGCCTGGGGGCCCAGGTGGGTTGTGCCCACCTCGGTGGCCTCCCGCACCACCTCTTTGCTCTATAAATACCCCAATATTCCAGAAACCCTAGGGGAGTCGACGAAAATCAATTCCAGCCGCCGCAAGTTCCAGAACCACCAGATCCAATCTAGACACCATCACGGAGGGGTTCATCATCCTCATTGGTGCCTCTCCGATATGCGTGAGTAGTTCATTGTAGACCTACGGGTCCGTAGTTAGTAGCTAGATGGCTTCCTCTCTCTCTTTTGATTCTCAATACAATGGTCTCTTGGAGATCTATTTGATGTAACTCTTTTTGCGGTGTGTTTGTTGGGATCCGATGAACTTTGAGTTTATGATCAGATCTATGTTTTTATCCATGAAAGTTATTTGAGTCTCTTGATCTCTTATATGCATGATTACTTATAGCCTCGTATTTCTTCTTTGAATCTTGGGTTTAGTTAGGCCGACTAGATCGATTTTTCTTGCCATGGGAAGAGGTGCTTTGTGATGGGTTTGATCTTACGGTGCTTGATCCTAGTGACAGAAGGGGAACCGACACGTATGTATCGTTGCTATTAAGGATAACAAGATGGGGTCTATTTCTACATAAATAGATCTTGTCTACATCATGTCATCGTTCTTATTGCATTACTCCGTTTCTCCATGAACTTAATACGCTAGATGCATGCTGGATAGCGGTCGATGTGTGGAGTAATAGTAGTAGATGCAGGCAGGAGTCGGTCTACTAATCTTGAATGTGATGCCTATATAATGATCATTGCCTGGATATCGTCATGATTATTTGAAGTTCTATCAATTGCCCAATAGTAATTTATTTACCCACTGTATGCTATTTTTCTCGAGAGAAGCCACTAGTGAAATCTACGGCCCCCGGGTCTCTTCTTTATTATATTTGCCTTCGCGATCTATTTTTATTTGCTTTTATTTTCAGATCTATTAATCCAAAAATACAAAAATACCTTGCTGCAATTTCTATTTATTTATTTTATCTCGCGTTCCCGCGAGATCTATTTATCCAATCTACTGCAATTTTACCTATCTTTTTACCCGTGAGGGATTGACAACCCCTCTCTTATGTCGGGTTGCAAGTATTTGTTCTTTGTGTGCAGGAGCTGTTTATGTGGTGTTGCGTGGTTCTCCTACTGGCTCGATAACCTTGGTCTCATCACTGAGGGAAATACCTACCGTAGCTGTGCTGCATCATCCCTTCCTCTTTGGGGAAATACCGACGTAGTTCAAGCCGCATCAAATATCATCAAAGATTTGTTCGACGGGATGATCTCTTGAAACTCTTGCTCTAACTCGTGAGAGCTTTTGTTTGGGTCGGGGTGGAATATCCTCTTCGTTATCTTGTTCTTCCTCTTGTCTTTCTTCATTATTGTTGGTGTTGTTGTTCTCTTGTGGAGGTGGTGAAGGAGGTTGATGAGGTTCATCTTGTTGTACTTCCTCGTTTCCTTCATCTTGACGTGTTCCACTTGTGGATGCCTCCAAGTCAACTTGTGGGTCACCTTGTCGTGAAGTTGAGGCTTCCACTTGAACGGACGAGTTACTCTCCTTCACCTCCGTTGGACGAATCTTGCCAATAGATAAGTCTTGAATTGCTTCCGAAGGGTCTTTGTCTCCTACATCAATTGGCAATTGCTCTACTTGCGAGCCGTTAGATTCATCAAACTTCACATCTACCGTCTCTTCAACCTTTCGGGTGAAATTGTTGTAGACACGGTAAGTGTGAGAGTTTGAGCCATAACCGAGTAGGAAACCTTCATGAGATTTAGGGACAAATTTCGAACGACGATGCTTATCAAGAATGTAACACTTTGAGCCAAATACTCGAAAGTATCCAACTTGGGGTTTGTTACCGGTGAGAAGCTCGTATGCCATCTTGCCGAGAAGCTTGTGAAGATATAGTCGATTAGTTGCATGACAAGCTGTCTCAACCGCTTCTGCCCAAAAGTGTTTTGGCGTCTTGTATTCATCAAGCATCGTTCTTGCCATCTCAATAAGTGTTCGGTTCTTCCTCTCAACAACTCCATTTTGTTGAGGTGTGTACGTAGCCGAGAACTCATGCGAAATCCCTTCTTCGTCAAGAAAGGTATCCACGTTGCCGTTCTTGAACTCCGTTCCATTGTCGCTGCGAACCTTCTTGATCTTCACTTCGAATTGATTTTGGGCCTTCCTAGCGAAGTTCTTGAAGATCTTTTGGACCTGCGATTTATCATCAAGAAAGAACACCCATGTAAATCTTGAAAAATCATCAACGATGACCAATCCGAACGAGTTACCACCAAGGCTCTTGTAGGCGTTGGGACCAAAAAGATCCATGTGAAGTAGCTCGAGCGGTCTTCTCGTTGTCATAATGTTTTTCACGGGATGACTTCCTCCAACTTGTTTTCCTGCTTGACAGGCACTGCAAAGTCTATCCTTGTCAAATATAACATCTTTAACACCAAGGATATGATCACCTTTAATAAGCTTATCAAGATTTCGCATGCCCACGTGACCTAACCTTCTATGCCACAACCAATCTTTAGATGATTTAGCAATTAAGTAAGTTCTAGGTTGAGCCTTTTTAGTGAAATCAACAATGTATAGATCACCTCTACGTATACCGGTAAAAACCACACTATGATTATCTCTTCGAAACACTTGGCAATCTATTTCAATAAATAGGACGTTAAAACCGAAATCGGCTAGTCTAGATATGGAAAGTAAATTATAGCCAAGAGATTCAACGAGCATAACATTTTGGATGGAGCTGTCATGTGAGATGGCCACCTTACCAAGGCCAACCACCTTACCCTTTGAGTTATCACCAAAAGTGACATACTTTCGAGGGCCGTCATTTTCAGCAAGCTCACAAAACATATCCTTGTCTCCGGTCATGTGATCGGTACATCCACTATCAAGAACCCATTCCTTTCCTCCGGCCATATAACCACGAAGATTAGCCATAAGACCAAAGTGTCTCATAGACTCATCAAGATTAAAGTCACTATCATCATCCTCATCATAATATCCATCTTCAACCTCGTCTTGTGATTGATCATCACCTAGAGAGAGTGATTCATTAGATGTATGACCATGACAATGTGCATCTTTATGAATTCTAATGACTTGAGAGATGATGCTACTAATGACTCCAACATCTCCTTTGGAACGCATAAGGTCACGAAGCTCAAATAGACAATCATCAAATTTAGGATCACTAGGTTTCATTTTATGAAAAGCTATGGACTTTTGAAGAATCTCATTAGGTTTTTCAAGGAATAGTTTGGAAAACGTTCCTCAAGATATCTCCATATGGTATAAGCACATTCAAATGTAGGCAAGCATACAATCAAATTTCCAGGCAATCCTCTAATGATAAGATTAATAGTTCTAAGATTGCGGATCATGTCAAGAAACTCATCGGGGGTAGGATGCAAGGGATCAATAGGAGGCGCACAAGGGCTAGTAATATACTTGTTCAAGTGATATTCATTGAAAATCTCAAGCAACTCATTTTTCCAAGCATTATAGAACTGTCCATCAAGCATAGGCACTCTACGTCTAAAACTCCCAATCGTAGACTCATCCATCTTCCTTCAATGGTGATTAAACCAAAGTAATGGAGACCAATGCTCTGATACCAATTGAAAGGATCGAGAAGGGGTGTTTAGAGGGGGGTGATTAGACCCTCAACAAGCAAAAGTAGCAGTTTTTAAGTTCTTCAAGTTGAGGTGGAGTTTTAGCACAAGTTTAAGCATTCACAATACATTTCAAGCAAGCATGACAAGAGTATGAGCAGCAGAAAGATTAAAGCATGCAAATTGCAAGAAAGTAAATGAGTGGGATTAGAGTGTGCAAACGCAATGAAGACACGGAGATTTTTGGCGTGGTTCCGATAGGTGTTGCTATTGTACGTCCACGTTGGTGGAGACTTCAACCCATGAAGGGTAACGGTTGCGCGAGTCCACGGGTGGCTCCACCCACGAAGGGTCCACGAAAAAGCAACCTTGTCTATCCCATCATGGCCATAGCCCACGAAGGACTTGCCTCACTTGGGTAGATCTTCACGAAGTAGGCGATCTCCTTGCCCTTACAAACTCCTTGGTTCAACTCCAAAATCTTGTCGGAGGCTCCCAAGTGACACCTAACCAATCTAGAAGACACCACTCTCCAAAAGGTAATAGATGGTGTGATGATGATGAACTCCTTGCTCTTGTGCTTCAAATGATAGTCTCCCCAACACTCAACTCTCTCTCACAGATTTGGCTATGGTGGAAAGATGATTTGAGTAGAAAGCAACTTGGGGAAGGCTAGAGATCAAGATTCTTGTGGTTTGATTGGAATGTCTTGGTCTCAACACATGAGTAGGTGGTTCTCTCTCAGAAAATGAGTAGTGGAAGTGTAGGCACATTCCGATGGCTCTCTCTTGAATAGAGAAGGGGGTGGAGGGGTATATATAGCCTCCACACAAAATCTAACCATTACACACATTTGACCCAATTCGGTCAGACCGAATAGGAAAACTCGATGAGACCGATTCAGTTCAAAATATGAATGTTAGGATTCTCGGTGAGACCAACATGATCAACTCGGTGGGACGGATGCTCTAGGGTTAGGGCAAAACCTCATCTCGGTGTGACCGATTGCATGAACTCGGTGCGACCGATTTCAGCAATGAGCAAGCAGAGAGTTGGTCAGGCAAACTCGGTGGGACCGATTGCATATTTCCGTGAGACCGAAATAATTGCAACAGGCAACAGAGAGTTTGCAGGGCCATCTCGGGGAGTTCGAGATCCCAATCGGTGAGACCGAATTGATTAGGGTTTCTGGCAGTGGCTATGTCAAAGGAACTCGGTGGCGCCGGATAGATCAAATCGGTGGGGCCGAGTTTGACTTTAGGTTTTGGACATATTTGGAAATGGGAAAGTGGTTGAGGGCTTTGGAGCATATTACTAAGCACTTTGAGCAAGTAGACCATTAAGCAACACGTCATCCCCTTTTAATAGTATTGGCTTTTCCTATAGACTCAATGTGATCTTGGATCACTAAAATAGAAATGAAGAGTTTTGAGCTTTTGCCAATCTTTGTCCTTAGCATTTTGGAAAGGGTTCCACATCCTTTTGTCCATGCCACGTCATTTGTTGAACTTTCTGAAATATACTAGATGAAAATATTAGTCCAACAAGAGATATGTTGATATTAATTACCAAAATGACCCAGGGAGTACTTGTGCTTTCAACGGCCTAATCGCCACCCCTCTCCCGCTGCTTAGGGAAGCGTGTCGCCGCCACCGCCGCCCTTTCCCTTCTTCCTCGCCTCCCGGGGATCCTGGCCATTAGTTCTCCTTCCTTTGGGGTACGAGCAGCTATGTTGTTTTAACGGCGCTGCTAAAAATCAGTCAACTGAGACTTCGCGAAGTCTCAGTTGACTGATACCTAGACAGTCCCATATAGAATATATATGATTTGTTCTATCTTTTTAGTTCCCTTGCACAAGCGAGTTTGCATGTAGTGGTTGGGGCCACGGTGGCTTCTCTTTTTTTCAAAAGAAATTGTCTTTCTTTGCTTCATCTTTCTCTTCTTTTTTATTTTTTCATTTTTCATTTTTTGTATGTCTTTGACTTTTTGTTTATTTATTTATTTATTATTTTTGCTTGTTGAGTTTCATCTTTGGTTTTATTATTCTTCCTTTTTTATTTCATATTTCATGTTGTTTTTACTTATTAATTTTGTGTTTTGTGGATGGGCTCCTAGCCCAGTGGTGGGAATGCAGTGGTGTGCTCCCGTCAGCGCGGGTTCAATCCATGTGGCGTCTCTGCACGACTCACTCCGCAGCAGCCGCCTGACTCGCCCCGCGGCAGTAGCACCCGAGCGATGCTTGTTCACTACTGCAGAAGTCCCACCACAAACCTATTTTGTATGCTCTTCTCTTTCTCTCTCCATTGTCCAAATGACGGATATTTGACGAATATGGTCGGACGTCGTGAGTGACAGTGGATTTTTTTTAACATCAGTACAGACACAAGCGCTCATATACATGCGCATACACTTATCCATATAAACGCACACACGCACACCCTACCCCTATGAGCACCTTCGAAAGACTGAGCCGGTATATCATCTTGAAATTTACAAAGTCACCGTAAGCACCTCGTCGTCGACGGGAACGTCTCCTCCCACTAAATGCGCATCGCCGAGAATCCTGAAATAAATCCAGGAATAAATGCGAGCACCAGGATTTGAACCCTGATGAGCTGGGGATACCACAGTCTCTCTAACCATTCAAGCACAGATTGGTTCACAGTGACAGTGAATATTTAATGATATTTGTTTTGATGAATCATGTTGGTGTTGCTCTAATACTTTTCATTGGTGCCTTGGCGGTTGCAGCGTCCACATTCACACATCGTTTTCTTCCCCGCATGAGGCAGTTTGGCTGTTTAATTAGCGTATCGTGAACAACTACAATATATCCTGTATCCCTAAAAGAACTATCGTTTAAGGAAAGTTTGGGCAAAATAAAGGCCTCCACCAGTTCCCGTAGACCCAGAAAAATATTACGGGATCATGTATAATCACCTCATTCGTCCGGTAAGTTTACGGGAAGGATTAGCCCTTCCCATATAATTTGACGGGTAAAAGACAGCTTGAAAGTTCATGATGAGCGTCGTGCGCCGTCACGTCACCCGACGTCACCTTGTCATGCCGCCACTTCGTCGCCGCCCCTCCGCTGCCCCGCTTTGTCGCGTCGTCGATCTGCCGCCGGCACCCCAGCAAGGCCTGGGGCCGCCGGCGTGCCTCCCATACTGCGCCGCCCCGTGCCGGTCGCCGCGGTAGGACGGCCGCGATACCGCCACTGCAACCCTCGCACGGCCACCCTGTGTCGCCGTCGTGTCGCCTCCACGCACGGGCCACTGCCTCGACGCGCTCCTGATGCTTCCACGCCGGTGCGCCGCCGCTGTTGAACAGAGAAACTAGGGGGGAAAACTCACGCTTTGATTATGCTCTTGGCAGGGATATATACAGTTGGATGAGCTGCCAAGAGAGATCATGGGGAGTCCCACGTCCTGCGATCGTGCGCCACTACAGGGAGGGAACTGGCTGCACGATCGGGCACTACAGCTGACCGTACATGCCTGTACAAATACATCAGGAGCACGTACGGTACAGGCTACAAGTATAGTCTAACACCCCCCCGCAGTCGTGACATCGTCGCCGGCGACGCAAAGACTGGACCTGAACTCAGAGAAAATGTCCGAGGGCAAGCCTTTGGTCATGATGTCGGCGAGCTGCTGCCGCGTGGGGATGTGAAGAACACGGAACTCGCCAAGTGCCACGCGTTCTCGCACGAAGTGGATGTCGAGCTCGACGTGCTTGGTCCGGCGATGATGGACTGGGTTGACGGAGAGGTACACCGCCGACACGTTGTCGCAGTACACCAGCGTGGCCTTGTGCACGGGCAGGAGGAGCTCGCCGAGTAGTTGCCGCAGCCAGACGCACTCCGCGACGGCATTCGCGACGCCGCGGTACTCGGCCTCCGCGCTGGAACGAGAGACGGTCGCCTGGCGCTTGGAGGACCAAGAGACGAGCGCGTCGCCGAGGTAGACGCAGAAGCCCGACGTGGAGCGGCGCGTGTCTGGGCACCCTGCCCAGTCGGCGTCGGTGTAGGCACGGAGGTCCAGCGTGGAGGAGGTGCGAAGATGGAGACCGAGCGACGGCGAGCCACGCACATACCGGAGCACACGCTTGACCAGGGCAAGATGACACTCGCGGGGATCATGCATATGCAGGCAAACCTGCTGGACGGCGTAGGCGATCTCCGGGCGTGTGATGGTGAGGTACTGCAGCCCCCCCGCAATGCTGCGGTAGGCAGAGGGGTCGTCGACACGGGGCCCGTCGGAGGCGGGCAACTTGGCCTTGGTGTCGATGGGTGTCGGGGAAGGGCGGCAAGTGTCCATGCCGGCGCGCTCGACGAGGTCCTCAGCGTACTGCTGTTGGCAGAGGAAAAAGCCGGCAGCCGTACGGGTCACGCGGATGCCGAGGAAAAAGTGGAGGGCGCCAAGATCCTTCATGGCGAACTCGCCGGTGAGCCGGGCGATGATGCGGCGGAGAGCAGTTGTGGACTAAGCGGTCAAGACGATGTCATCCACGTAGAGCAGAAGAAATGCCGTGTCCTCGCCGTGGTGGAAGACAAACAGCGAGGAGTCCGAGCGTGTGGCAACGAAGCCGATGGAGGTGACGAAGCCGGCGAACCGAAGAAACCAGGCTCGCGGAGCCTGTTTGAGGCCGTAGAGGGACTTGGCGAGGCGACAGACGTGGTGTGGTCGCTCGGGGTCGACGAAGCCGGCGGGTTGCAGGCAGTACACCTCCTCCGAGAGCGTGCCGTGGAGAAAGGCATTAGAGACGTCGAGTTGGTGTACAGGCCATCCCCGCGAGGCAGCGAGTGTGAGCACCATGCAGATCGTTGCCGGCTTGATGACGGGGGAGAAGGTCTCGCCGTAGTCGATGCCGGCGCGCTGGCGGAAGCCGGGCACGACCCACCTGGCCTTGTACCGATCCAGAGAGCCGTCGGAGTTCGTTTTGTGCTTGAACACCCACTTCCCTGTGATGAGGTTGGCGCCAGGAGGACGGGGAACCAGCTCCCAGGTCCGGTTGCGGACGAGCGCGTCGTGTTCCTGCTGCATGGCCGCCAACCAATTGGGATCGCGCACAGCCACGCGAACCGAGCTGGGGACGGGCGAGATGGCCGGTGCAGTGCTGGCGACGGCGGCGTCGTAGTACTTCGGGTTGGGCCGAAAGATGCCCCGCTGGGCACGAGTGACCATGCGCGGCGGAGACGACGGCATGGGGCAGGCGGGGGGCGAGACAGCAGCAGAGGTCGATGAAGAGCTGCTGGCCACGCTCCCAGCGGCGCCCGAGCCACCAGAGTCGGCACACGAAGAGGCAGACGAGCTCGGCGAAGTAGCGGACGACGTTCGTGCTGGCGAGGTGGACGCGGGGAGCGTGTGCCGTCCAGCACAGGCGGGCTCGGCAGACGGCGAGCGGACACCCGACGAGGAAGGAGTGGTGGGAGCGCGCGCCGTCGACGGTGGAGGAGCCGGCAACACCTGCAAGACAGTGGGCGAAGTGCTTGGTGCAGCGGGTGCCGTGTTAGAGACCGGTGTCGTAGCGAAGGGAAACACATGCTCATGGAAGACCACATGCCGGGATGTGAAGACACGACGCGAGGAGGGTTCGTAGCAGCGGTAGCCGCGGTGGTCCGGCGGGTAGCCAAGGAAAACGCACGCTGCCGAGCGCTGATCGAGTTTGTGACGCGAAGTGGCTGTGAGGTTGGGGAAACACAGACAGCCGAACACACGCAGGAGAGAGTAATCTGGTGGAACGCCGAGCAGCAGCTCATGCGGGGAGCGCGGTGCACTGGAATGGCAAGGGCGGCGGTTCAGCAGGTAAGTGAACGTGCTGAGGGCCTCTGCCAAGAAGCGGGGCGGCATGGTCGCATGGAGCAGGAGCGCGCGTACGCCATCATTGAGCGTGCGAAGTGTACGCTCGGCCTTGCCATTCAGCGGGCTTGCGTAGGGACACGACAGGCGAAGATGCGTGCCGTGGCGAGCAAGCATTGCGCGGACGGCAGAGTTGTCGAACTCACGGCCGTTGTCGGTCTGAAAGGCAAGAACGGGAAGCTGAAACTGTGTCTGAACGTAAGCGAAGAAATCAGTCAAGATGGCAATAGTTTCAGATTTGTGTTTGAGGGGGAAGGTCCATGTATAATGTGTATAATCATCAAGCACGACCAAATAAAACTGATAACCAGAGACGCTTACAACTGGGGATGTCCATACATCGAGATGCAGAATCTGAAAAGGAAACATGCTGAAACTACGGGAAGACTGAAAAGGTAAGCGCGTGTGTTTGCCCAGGCGACACGCCGTGCACACATGCGGCGTAGACTTGGTGAACTCCGGCGACAGACTTGGAGAGAGACGGCGCAACGAAGAAGCTCCGGGGTGCCCAAGCCGCTGGTGCCATAGGTCAGTAGTGACAGCGCCAGCGAACAGAGACGTAGGAGACCGCGACGAGCCGCCGACCGGATACAGATCACCGCCGGAGTCACATCGGAGGATCACCGCCCTGGTTCGAAGGTCCTTAACAGAGAAGCCACACGCGTCAAATTCAACAGAAACGGGGTTGTCGCGGCAAAGCTGCCGGACAGACAGAAGATTCTTAATCAAAGATGGACAAACAACGACGTTGCGAAGCTGAATAGGGGATGTGCCGGTGATGAGTGAGCCGGCACCGACGTGGGTGATGGGCAGACACTCCCCACTACCGACGATGACATGAGAGAGGGAAGCAGAAGGACGAACAGAGAGGAGATTACCCGGCGAGGAAGACATGTGGGATGCAGCCCCGGAGTCGAGGTACCACTCCTGTTGCGCCGTGCCGGACGAAGAGGCGCCCGAGTTGGCAGCGTGAAGGGCAGCTTGCAGAGACGCCATGTCCCAGGCGGGCGACGGAGAGGTGGACGGCCCAGCCCCCGCACCGTAGCCAGGCGGGAGGGCGCCAGGGGCACCGTAGCCAGGCGGGAGGGCGCCAGGAGCACCGTAGGCGTGCGGGTGTACCATCGGCGCGGACGGGGCGGCGTACATCGCCTGTTGGGGCGGAGTACCTGGCCGCGGCCCGAGCACGCCAAGCCACGGGCCACGCCTGAGGCCGGTCCAGGAGTTGGCGCCAGGGGTCGGCGCGGGAACCGTCGGAGAACGAGGTAGCGGGGGCGCCGGAGAAGCGGGGTGGCCGCTGGCGCCACGGCCCCGGCGACGCGCGCGCCCGCGCCCTGGAGGAGGGTTGGCCGGCGCAGGAGGTGCAGGAGCGGAGCCGCGCCCGGCAATGAGCGCGTGGGTGGACTGGATGCGAGCGGTCTGCTCGGCACGATGCTCCTCCAGGAGCAGGAAGGAACGCACCTGCAGGAAGGACGGCAATGGCGACTGCGACGTGATGTGCGGGATGACGGCGTGGAACTGGCGGTTGAGGCCGCACAGAAGGTGGAACACCTGGTGCGGCTCCGTCACGGGTTGGCCCAGATCACGGAGCTGGTCGGTGAAGGTCTTGAGCTTGGTGCAGTACTGCATCACCGAGAGGTCGCCTTGGACAGCAGCATGATACTCGGCGTCGACGTAGACCGCGCGCGCGAGGTGGTTGTCGCGGAAGATGCCGTCGATGGCGGTCCACACGGAGATCGCCGTGTCCTCGGGGTGCATGACGGCGTCGAGAAGCTCGGGGGAGATGGTGGAGTACAGCCAATGCACGACGACGTGATCGGCCATGAGCCACTCGGGGTAGTCCAGGCGCGGCGCGGCCTCGGGATCGACGTGGTCACCGAGCCCGAACATGCCGATGACGGTGTCGAAATGGCGCCGCCACTGAGTGTAGTTGCCGGAGAGGAGGTCCAGGGTGACCGGGACATGACGGCGGATGTCCACGGTTTGGAGGATGGAGGAGGAGACCGCCGGAGGCGGTGGTGCCGCAGCGACTGGAGCGGGCGCAGGGAGAGCAGCGAGGGGTGGGGACGACACTGCAGGGGCCGGGGGTGCGGAGACGGCCGCGACGTCTGGTGCGCCCGCAGCAGGGGAAACGGTGCGGAGGGCGGCGGGATCGCCGGCGTCCTCCATGGCAGCGGAAGGAAGATCGGAGACGGGCGCAAAGATGTTGTGCTCGTCAGCGGTATCTGATACCATGTTGAACAGAGAAACTAGGGGGGAAAACTCACGCTTTGATTATGCTCTTGGCAGGGATATATACAGTTGGATGAGCTGCCGAGAAAGATCATGGGGAGTCCCACGTCCTGCGATCGTGCGCCACGACAGGGAGGGAACTGGCTGCACGATCGGGCACTACAGCTGACCGTACATGCCTGTACAAATACATCAGGAGCACGTACGGTACAGGCTACAAGTATAGTCTAACAGCCGCGCCACCGCCCTGCACCGCACCATGCAGTTCACTCTCACACTCTCTCTCTCACACACACACACACACGTGTCAATGACATGCGGATCCTACGCCATTAGCTAGGTTTATTTAACAAAAATAGAAAGAAAAACAGATTTTACGGAAAGAGGTTTACACGAACTGGGAAAAGTTGATGTCTGACAACTTCCCACTTTTACGGAATTTTTTTTACAGGAGCTGTTGAAGTTGTTTGTCTGGTGCTAAAAGCTAGGCCGCTTAGATATTTTCTAGTTTTGTGATATTTAATCTTTCCTCCATAAGAGTCTAGACAAACGCTTCCCATTGTCCCATTGGAGATGCTCTTGGCTGTTTAATTATAGACTGCTGAAATTTTCTCTATGCCAACATAAACATGGGGCCAGCGTAGAGGACGAGGCCGCACGGGCCAATTGCAGCATCTGACAAGCGAGAGGCGTACGCTCCCAAGCTCCCGCCATGGCCTCCACTGGTGAGCACACCGTGGCCCTGCTTGGCCGCCTTCCCGCCGAGGTCTCCTCCCCCTAGCCTCTGGCTCCTTCATTTTCTTTCTCCCTTTCGCCTGCGTATTATTTCAACCCCTGACATGGATGATGTTTCGCTGTTAATTCTGGTGGGGATTGCCGTCGCAGGCAGCGGAGGCATACACCACCGACAGGTCCCTTGATTTCGACGGGAACCCGGCGCTCAAGAATCGCACAGGTGGATGGCGCGCGTGCCGCTCAGTTCTCGGTAATTTATTTCTTCCTCACCTGTTCTTGGCAGTAATAAAATTCTTTGCGTGATGATGATTAATTCAGTTTTAATCTTGGGTCGATGGTGTCTCTGCGTGATGATTAATTTAGTTTGAACGACGGTGTTCACGCAGGTACCGAGTTCTGCTACTGCCTGGCGTTCCACGGCATCTCCTTCAACCTCGTCACGTACCTCACCGGCGTCCTGGGCCAGAGCAACGTCGCCGCCGCGAGGAACGTGTCAACCTGGCAGGCCACCTGCTTCCTCTTGCCCCTCGGCGGCGCCATCGTGGCCGACTCCTACTGTGGAAGGTACCGCACCATGGTCGTCTCCTGCTTCATCGGCGTCGCAGTACGTTGCCTAATCCTCCTCCCGGCCACTCTGCACTGCAATCAATAATCACTCTGCGCACAGTCTGCATCTCTATGTCATGTCCCAATGGAGCAATCAAGAATAGCACTTCAATTAATTACGATACTCTGCAGTCGACATCATGCCTGGAGCACTTCAATTAATTGAGAAAATTCAGGCAGCATTATGGAAGATCGTTAGAATTTGGTGTCTCTGTTTTTTGGGCAGGGCATGCTCATGACAGCATTCTCGGCGTACCTCCCGCTGCTCGTCGAGAACGGCGTGTCGTTCAGAGGCCTCACCTCGTCGAACATGGTGTCGGTTCAGGAGTTCGCCTTGTTTCTCGGCCTCTACATGATTGCCGTTGGGCTGGGCGGACTCCGGCCGTGCCTCATGTCCTTCGGCGCCGACCAGTTCGACGACGGCGATCCATCGGAGCGCGTGACGAAGGGCTCCTTCTTCAACTGGTACGTGTTCAACATGAGCTGCGCGTCGCTCATATCCAGCACCGGCATCGTGTGGGTGCAGGATCGTTACGGCTGGGCGCCGGGCCTGACCGTCCCGGCGGTCGTCCTGGCCGTCGGGCTTTCTTGTCTGGTCGCGGCGTCACGGACGTTCAGGTTTCAACGGACTCGCGGCAGCCCACTCAGCAGAGTGTGCCAGGTCGTGGTTGCTGCCGTGAGAAAGTCCGGCGTCGAGCTGCCGGCCGACAGCTCTCTGCTCTACGACATGCCGGAAGACGACCTCGCCTTGAAGGGTGTTGAGAGGTTCGAACACACCACAGATCTCCGGTCAGTTACTACAATTCTGCGAGGTTTCCTCTGCTTGGTCCAATTCACCACTCAAGATGGATCTGTTGCATGCTTGATCAGATTCTTCGATAAGGCCGCCATTGTCGTGGCTTCCGACAAGGAGGTGGAGGCAGCAGCCGCGCCGGTGGCGCGCAGCCCGTGGAGGCTCTGTATCGTGACACAGGTCGAGGAGCTCAAGATTCTCGTGCGGATGCTGCCGCTCTGGGCGACCGTCGTCTTCTTCTATGCCGTGTCGGTGCAGATCTCGTCCACATTCGTCGAGCAAGGCAGGGCGATGGACGCTACCGTCGGCTCCGTGCGCGTCCCGCCCGCGTCCATGTCCACCTTCGATATAAGCACCATCATCGTCCTGGTACCTCTGTACGACCGGGTCTTCGTTCCGGCGGCAAGAAGGCTCACCGGGAGGGAGAAGGGCATCTCGGAGCTGCAGAGGATCGGCGCCGGCCTCGCCATGGCCGCCGCGGCGCTTCTTGAGACCGCGCGCCTCCGCGCGACGAGCGTGCTGTGGCAGGCGCCGCAGTACGTGCTGGTGGGCGTGGGCGAGGTGCTCACCACCATCGGCCAGCTCGACATCTTCTACGGCCAGGCGCCGGCCGCGATGAAGACCGTGTGCACGGCGCTCGCGCTTCTCGCGGTATCGGCCGGCGGCTACCTGAGCTCATTCCTACTGACGGCCGTGCAGTGGGCAACGACGACTGGTGGCGCGCCGGGGTGGATCCCCGACGACCTGAACGAGGGTCATCTGGATCGCTTCTTCTGGATGATGGCCGGACTTGGGTGCCTGAATCTGATAGCGTTCGGGAGCTGCGCCAGGAGGTACAAATCCAGGAAAGGTTGCTGATTTTTGAGTTGCTTCTCCGTGGGCAGACTTTTTTTGCAGCCCAAGATAAAGCACGATTCATCAGCAATAGAGAAATGCCTAAAAAGGATCTGCCATTGCCATAGTGAACCATTTCAAGAATGGCTTTACTAAGGGTCTGACTATATAACATCTAGATGTGAGATAATATCTCACATCTAAGTTTTTTTTTTCTGTAGCGCGACAATTACATCTAAGTTTCTTTTTTCTGTTTGTTGTTTGTTTATTCTGTTTGTTTTTTTATTGTAGCGTGACAAAAAAAAATTAACAGGCAAGTTTTTTTCTGTTTGTTTTCTTACTGTAGCACAACAATTACATCTATAAGTTTTTTTTTTCTGTTTGCTGTTTGTTTTTTTATTGTAGCGCGACAATAAGAAATTTAATAGGCACAATGTGCTGACCAAGAATTGAACTCAGGACCTAGTGCGGTCAAACAAGAGCACCTACCACTCCAACCAAAGCCACTATTGAGATTCAAGAAACAGAAAACTTTAACAACATAATACAACGTTCAGATTAGAAGACATGTTTGAAACTTTTGAAACCTTTTTTATATATTATGATTTTTTCAAATGACGGATATTTTTGAAAACACGAACAATCTAAAATCCGAAAATTATTTTTCAAATGTGAACAAACATTATAATTTTGATTTCGTTTTTGAAAAATAAAAACAAAATTCGATATCCTGAATAATTTCTTCGCAAACAAATTTTGAAACATGGACAATTTTCGAAAATCCTTGAAGAGTTTTTAGTGTGTGGACACTTTTGAAGATTGCAAACATTTTCTAGAAAACGCGAATAAATTTATTCTATTTTTAATTTAATAATAAATTTCAATATTTTTTAAACCATTCAAAAAATGTTCATGCATTCCAAAATAACGTTTTATGATGTTTAAAAAATGTATTATACAATTGGAAAAATGGGAATATTCAAAGAAATGTTCGTGACAATTTTTTTAAAGAAACTTCACGCATTTTAAAAAAACGACATTTTCTAGAATTTTCTGGTGCAATGTAAATAAAATGTTTACATATTTTTTTTAAAGTGTCATGCCATTTAGGAAAACGATCGGTAGGAATTTGAAAATTGTCTACCATGTATTCTAAAAAATGCTCAGGCATGTATTTGAAAAAAATATTCATCATGTATTTTACAAAAAAGTTCAATGTTTGTTAAAAAAATGTTCCCCGTGCATACAAAAAATATACAGTGTGTATTACAAAAGTGGACACATGTTTGAAAAGAATACAACTATGTAGGGGTACTGGGTTCGGAACGAGTTGCGTGCTGAGAGGGTATATGCAACTATGTTAGGCATGAGTTGCATGTTTGGCTTGGTAATGCAACTAGGCTGGGCGGGTTTACATTTTGGGGTTGGACATGGAACTAGAGGTCGGGGCAAGTTGCGTGTTAAAAAACGATGCACAAGCCTAGTTGCGAGTCAAAAGGGTGGGCTTGCAACTAGGAGAACTATGAGCTGAGTTACGAGTTGAGGATAGACTTACAACTGGGACAACTACAAACTATGAGACCAGTTGCAAGTCAAGGATCTGACTTGCAACAGGGATAAAATGAACTACGGTCCTAGTTGCGAGTCAAGAATGGACCTGCAACTAGGATGAAAGACAAAAAGACAGGCCTAGTTGCGAGTCAAGGGTGGGCTTGCGACTGGGATAAAAAAAACTATGGGCCTAGTTGCGAGTCGAGGGTGTACTTGTAACTGAGACAAAGTATATAAAACTACGATACGAGTTACGAGTTGAGGTTGGACTTGCAACTGAGATGAAAAACAAAACACATCCCAGTTGTGAGTCGAGGGTAGACTTGCAACTGGGACATCAATAAACTATGGGACTAGTTGCGAGTCGAGGGTGGACTTGCAACTGGGACAACAAAAGACTATGATCCCAGTTGCGAGTAGAGGATGGACTTGCAATTAAGACAACTATGAAACAAATGACCCAGTTGTGAGTCAAGGGTCAACTTGCAACTATGATGAAACAAACTACGGTCCTAGTTGCAAGTCAAGGGTGGACTTGCAACTGGGATAAAAAACAAAACAGGTGCCTAGTTCCAAGTCGAGAATGATCTTGCAACTGGGAAAACTATGAGCCCAATTGCGAGTCAGAGGTGGACTTGCAACTGGGACAACTACGAAACTACAAGTCCGGTTGCGAGTAAAGGGTCGGCTTGCAACTAGGATGAAACAAACTACAGTCCCAGTTGCGAGTCAATGATGGACTTGCAAGTGAGATGAAAGACAAAACATAGGCCCAATTGCGGGTCTAAAGGTGGGCTTGCAACTCGGAGGGTGGGCTTGCACATCGGACAACTACGAGCCCAATTGCGAGTCAAGGGTGGACTTGCTATTGGGACAACTACGAACCCAGTTGCGAGTTAAGGGTCGACTTGCAACTGGGATGAAATAAGCTATGAGCCAGTTGCAATCAAAAGGTTGACTTGCAACCGGGATGAAAAACAAAACACATGCTCTAGTTGTGAGTAGAGGGTGGGCTTGCAACTTGGACAACTACGAGCCCAGTTTTGAGTCCAGGGGGACTAGCACCTTGGACAACTACGAAACTACGAGCCAGTTGTGAGTCAAGGGTCGACTTGCAACTGGAATGAAATAATGTATGGGCCCAGTTGCGAGTCAAGGGTGGACCTGCAACTAGGATGAGAAAACAAAAACACTGTTGCGGGTCGAGGGTGGGTTTGCAAGTTTGACAACTACGAGCCCGGTTGCGAGTCGAGGGTGGACTTGCAACTGAGAAAACTAAGAAACTACGAGGCCAGTTGCGGGTCAAGGGTCGACTTGCAACTAGTATGAGAAAAACTACACGCCTAGTTGTGTGTCAATGATGGACTTGCAACTGGGATGAAAAACAAAAACACATGCTCCGGTTGCGAGTCGAGGGTGGGCTTGCAACTCAGACAACTACGAGCCCGGTTGCAAGTCAAGGGTGGACTTGCAACTGGGACAACTACAACTCTACGAGCCCGGTGGTGAGTTAAGGGTCGACTTGCAACTGGGATGAAATAAGCTATGAGCCAGTTGTGAGTAGAGGGTGGGCTTGCAACTTGGACAACTACATGCCCAGTTGTGAGTCGAGGGGGGCTTGCACCTAGGACAAGTATGAAACTACGAGCCAGTTGCGAGTCAAGGGTCGACTTGCAACTAGGATGAAGCAAGATATGGGCCCAGTTGCGAGCCAAGCGTGGACTTGCAACTGGGATAAAAACAAAAACACATGCTCCAGTTGCGGGTCGAGGGTGGGCTTACAAGTCTGACAATTACGAGCCCAGTTGCAAGTCGATGGTGGACTTGCACCTAGGATAACTACGAAACTACGAGTCCAGTGAATAACCAGGGTCAAAGATCGGCTAGTAAGAAGATGGGGGATAAGCTTCATAATCGAGCCCCCCAAACGACAATATATATCAGCCCATGTGAAAATAAATGCAAGAACATGACGACACAAAACAAACGGGACAAAGAGGATGCGCGACAAAAAAACAAGCTGACATGGGCGTAGATGATCGTGTTTGTGCGAACATTAAATCTAACAAATCAGACAGTTATAGACTTAGATGAGCTAAAACTTATCTATATTAGATTTAGCAAATCTGAAAATGAAAAATTTAGTTGCACTCCTCTCTAGCTACACGGTCAAACCAAAAATAAAAGAAAATAAGGAATAAAAAACACGTGTCGCTTCACAAAAAACCTAAGCCCACAAAAAAACCAATACATAAAACATAATAACGACCCACTAAAAAATGTTATATCAGGTCTCGCTGCTTCACGAGGGACAAACAGAAAATACGATGCAAGGATAACGAGCATGACTCAAAAGCACGTGTATCTACCGGTATATGAGTTAGATGAAACATTGTTAACTCTCATTTAGATAATAATTGGGAGACCAATTCGAAACGGGACCTTAGACCGCGTCGTGAAAACGGCCCAACAAAGGACACATGCGCGAACAGGTCAACAAGAAGACACCAAACACATGACGCGACACAGAGCGCGCGTGACAAAATAACCCGCAATCAAGATTTGCACAAAATTAAAAGTGAACATACGACAAAGTGAAAACAAGTTCATGAATTTTAAATGAATAAATGAAGAATAAAAGGAAAAATAAAAAAATTGGAAAAGGTGAAAATAGAAAATAAAAGATCATGAATTTGAACTAGTTCATAATTAAAACAAATAATGAAATAGAAAAAATAAAACCGAGACAAAAAAAATAAATACTGGGAGTCAAATGGGACATGGGAGTGTAGAAAAATGAGAGGAAGTAGGACCGACTGTAGCACAGACTTTTGAAAAGAAAAAAGAAAAAGCCAATCGAACCTCACACTAGCAAACGGCCTTCAGGAGCCTATGCTTGTGAAAAGCAACAACAGACCAACCGCGACCAGCAAACAAGCCGGACACAGGCAGCGCGCCAGACAACGCGCCGCGAGCCAGCACAGCAGCCAGACCGTTGCGTTTTGCACGAATATTAAAAACAGATGATCCAATGGCTCTGGACTTAGATGTGAGATAGTTATTTCACATCTAGATGTGAAATAGCAAACCCGCTTTACTAAATCTCAGTCGCATGTTTCACCGTTGGATTGAAGTTCCTTTATGATCCACGCAAGCGCACGTGATGGGATCAAGCATGTTTTTCTTGTGTTTGTGGGTGAAAGGGCCACTGATCAGCGTCAACCGACTGATTTCTATAAATCAGTCGGGTTGGTATCCCTCCCTGGAACCTCTGGTGTAGTTCGAATTCGAATCCATGGAGTGAAATTGAGGAAGAGCATCTAATAATTTGGCATCAGAGCCTCTCGATCAGTCAGCCCTTCCGGCTCGCCAGCGGCACACCAGGTTCCCCGACAAGCTGTGCGCGGTGGCGATGGACCGCATCTCGCCGGAGACGAAGGCCATCTACGACTTGCTAGTTGCTACGCCGCCGATTTCGACAAGTCCGGCCACGAATTCAATTGGAGTCCGAACTCATGATGGTCTGGACACTTTCTGTAATTCAATTGGAGTTTGAACATGCCGAGGACGGATAATATCCAGTGATACCACACCCTAAATTCTCCCATGACACCATTTACAAAATCAATTTTAAATGTTTTAAAAAATTCTGAAAAAAATCATGAATGTTCACAAGGAATGTGTCTACATCTCCTAAAAAATTCAGCTTCAAATTCGAAATGCACATTTAGAAATAAAAAAGACAAATCCAGATGAGAATAGTGTCAATTTTGCTTTTGTCTTTTTATGGCACTATTCATGCTAGATTTGTCATTTTTTTTCTCATTGTGTATTTTGAATTTGGATGTGATTTTTTAGGGGTTAGAGTCACATACGTTGTGAACATTCACAAAAAAAATCAGAATTTTCTGAAACATCTACAATGATTTTTTGAAGTTGGTATCATGGGAGCATTTTTGGTGTGGTATCACCTGATACTCTCTTGTTCCGAGGATACACCAACTCTTGAAATAGGCTTTCGCCCCGTTTTATAAATAAAGCAAAGATCCATACAACCAACATCTAGATAAGCCATATAGGCGACGGCTGGGGCAACAGGACAATAACGCCCAAAGAGAAATGAAAAAAAACAAGGCCACCTAGTGGCTGTTGACGGACGAAGCTAAGATGACGAGAGCCGACGTGCCGAATCCACGAGCGCATCCAGCATGGTGTCTAGACGAACGCGGTCGTGCTGCCTAGTAAGCGGGTGCCATTGTTGCAGAAACGCAAGGAATTTGAACAAAGTGTCAGACGCCTGCCTCGGGAACACCTTCTCAATCACCATTTTATTTCTTGTCGTCCAAAGAGTCCATGACATGACCGCAAAGATCAGCCAAAATATGCGGCGACGACGGCCTGACATGGTAGCCCTGACCTGGAGGAAGTCCCCGAGATCCAGGGCCTCCCAGTCGGGCCCTATTGCCTCACGGACAAACTGCCAAAGGACCTGAGCCGCCGTGCATGAGAATATGATATGGGCCACCGTCTCAGGAACTCTGCATAAAGGGCATAGTCCATCACCCGGACCCTGTCACTTGAGCACCTCGGTCCCCGAAGGGAGGTGATTTCTAAGGAGCTGCCAAATGAAGATCTTTATCTTCAGGGGCGTGGGGGCCTTCCACAAGTTGGCTAGCCAAGGGATAACAGGGAGGCGACCTAGAGCCTTATAGGCGGATTTGACAGAGAACTCACCCGAAGGTGAGGGCCTCCACGATATAGTGTCCGGATAGGCCGGCAACATTGGCGGCAGAGCAGCCAGCAGTCTAGTCCATTTAGCATGCTCTGCCTACCCAAACATCCGGCGGAACCGGATATCCCACTGTCCTGAACGTGACACCGTGGAAACAAGGATCGACGGGTCTGTGCATATAGAAAATAGGGTGGGTAAGCCCACCCTGAGGGTCTCGGTACCCATCCATGGATCTAACCAGAATTGGGTCCCGTCCCCATTACCTATAGTGAAGGAAATCCCAAGGCGGATATCCTCCTTGATCTTTTGGATGGACCGCCAAAACTGGGAACCGTTCGACCAGGAGCACGCCAGGAGGGGTTCACCCCTCAGATATTTTGCTTGAATCAGCCATAGCCACAACCCTCCCTCGTCGCGCATGATCCGCCATAACCATCGCAGCATAAGTGCAACGTTCATGCGACGGGACGCCATAATGCCCAGACCACCCTGGTCCTTGGGCCTGCATATATTAGCCCACTTGACCATGTGATACTTCTGGCGTCCGTCTGCGGCCTGCCAGAAGAACCTCGCGAGCTCCTTATTGAAGGAGCCATGGACGCCCTCCGGTAGGATATACATCCACATCAAGAACATGGGGAGACTCGCAAGGTTAGCAGAAATAAGGATCGATTTACTCCCCTTGGACGTAAATCGTCCGCGCCAGGGCTCGACCCGCGATGCCACCCGTTCTACCAAGGGATCGAAGGCACTCATTAGTATCTTCGAGTCGGCCATCGGTGTACCCAAGTACGTGATGGGAAAAGATGCCAGTCTGCAGTTCAGGTTATCCGCAATCCGTTGCTGATCGTCTGCCGGGAATCCTATAATGATGACCTTGCTCTTATCGAAGTTGATCTTAAGTCCCAACATAGCCTCAAAGCAGAGGAGCAGGAACTTAAGATTCACAATGTCAAGGGCCGACCCTTCCACCATAATCATGGTGTCGTCCGCATATTGGAGGTGGGTGACCCCACCCCCGGGATCAGATGGCCAACAACCCCTGATATGTGGCCTGACGTCCTATCTTTATCCAGGATGCCTGCCAGAGTGTCAATGGTGAGGTTGAAGAGGAGAGGAGATATCGGGTCGCCTTGCTTCACTCCCGCAGAGGACGTGAAAAAAGGCCCCACCTCACCATTGATATTGATCGCATTCCTACTAGATCGTACCAACTGCATGATCCAGGAGCACCATATGTCATCAAAACCTCGACGCTGAAGTACCAACCTCAAGAAGGACCAATCAAGACGATCATAGGCCTTCTGGAAGTCCAACTTGAGGAAGACACCCTTACAACCACGTGTCCTGACCTCATGAACAATCTCATGAAGGGCCAGGATCCCATCATGAATCCGCCGCCCTTTCAGAAAAGCCGTCTGTAGGGGGTGTCCAAGCGCTCTACAACAGGGGCTAGATGGGTCGTGCACATTTTTGAGAAGATGCGCTCAAGCACATTAATCACTGTGATAGGTCGAAAGTGGCGGATATCTGTAGCCCCAACTATTTTCAGGATAAGGGTGATGACCCCATAGTTTATTCGGGACATGTCAAAAGTTCCAATGTAGAACTCATGGAACATCGGCATGATCACTAGTTTAAGAACGTTCCAGAATTTCTGGAACAAAATCACCGGCAAGCCATCCGGCCTCGGGGCACTAGTAGAAAAATGCCTATTTGTCCCGGTTCCAGAGGCACATTTGTCCCGGTTCTGGAACCGGGACTAAAGGGTCGGGACTAAAGCCCAATACCTTTAGTCCCGGTTCACCTACTAACCGGGACAGATGGGGCTCCACGTGGCCGCTGCAGCTTGCCCAGGCAGGAGGGCCCTTTGTCCCGGTTGGTAGCACCAACCGGGACCAAAAAGCATCCACGCGTCAGCAGTTCAGGGGCTGGGGTTTTTGTTTTTTTTTTGAAAGGGGGGGTTTGGGGTTTTTGGGGGTTTTGTAGGGTTAATTTAGGGGTTTCATATATTGTGTTAGCTAGCTAATAGAGAGAAGTGTCCTCTCTTATCTCCATGCTTGGTCGACGCTACGTACTATACGTATAGAGTGGACTCGACACGCTAGCTAGTAAGCAAATGAAGGAAACCATTAAGTACACAAGATCATCATGAACATATACAGAGAGAAGTGATCGACCTCCTCCTTCTCCGAGAGATTGGTCGAACAACAAGTTTTCGTATATCTATCCGACGCTACTAGCTACATATATACAATATAAGATCTCTTACAATCCCTAACATCTAAAGTCAGTTTCCACATGGTATTCTCCGGCTGGATTGATGACGTGGTCAAGAAAGAATCCCGCCAATTCCTCTTGAATTGCTTTTATGCGATCTTGTGGTAGGAGTTCATCCCGCAGCTGCCACATCTAATTTGAAGAAGGGGTTAATACATATATATGAATGAAACTCAACACAAATGATGGTAATAAAACAAAATTGTGAATATTATTGCTTACGCACTTCATATTGTTTTTCAGAGTAGCCCCGCTTAGAGGTCGTCGCGTTGTAGATGTACTCGCAAACGTAGTATCCACAAAAATTATTCCCGCCTTCCTGCCACAACCACTTTACGAGAAATAGAGGTCAATCAAACTGATAATCAAGCATTATAAATGGTATTGATGAAACTAGCTAGAATCAATGGGAGATGCGCGGAACTAGCTAGTAGTACTTACTTTCAGGTGTGTAAATCAGAGCTTCCCCAACAGTCCCGGAGCTTCTGCGGTGAACTCTTTTCAAACCCTGCCAGGCAAAGAAAACAATTACTTGATATCAGGAAATGAACAAAGTTGCCGATATGGTGCGATAATGATCGATTGAACTTACTTCTCGAGCATTTTAGTCATGGCCGCATACTCCTTGGGATTTTTTCGTCTCGAGTCTAAGACGGTTACTAGTCCCTGCTCAAGCTTAATCTCTAGGAGAATAAAGTGGAAGCTGCGCACGCATGCATAACTCATCAATTACATTACTATAACCTCGAGTAATAAGGGAAACCGAATATGCACAAGACAGTAACACTCACTTGAAGTTGTAAGGAAAGAGGATTTTATCTTTGTTTTGATTTCGAAGCAACGATTGTAGCAAGTTGGCCTCGGTTTCTTTGGCATTATATGTAACCGTCCATTCATCTATGAGATTTGTGTTAATGAACCCAATATCATAGATTTGTGCATTTCTGCATTCGACGATCTTCAATCTGCATAATATAGTGAGGATAATTATATATACATGCAATGAAAGAGCTGAGCTATATATAGAGACTTAATTACAGAAGTAGTACTTATAGATAGTAGCAAGTGACGATTATTTTATCGAGGGCCTTTTGATTGAAAAATTGGAAGAACTCCTCAAATGGAACAGATAACAGATCAATTCCAACGAGGTCGTGCTCCTCTTTAACTCTCAGCGTCAAAGTATACTTCCCAAACTCGCTGCAGGTGTCCATGTACCACTCATGGAATCTTCATATCATCGTTGTTAGAGGAGGATGACCAGGTTTGATGAGAGGCTTCCCGTGCCAGTATTTGTGTTCGTCCACCTCCATTATATCAAAATGTGCATCGTCGGGCAGGTAATCACCAGGATTGGTACCGGGCAGCATCCCCGGCAGATTTGCGACGATATCGCTAGACACCTTGAGCGGGGGGCACGATTGGTTCACCTGTTCGCCGAGCTGGGGATTTTTTTTCCCACTTCTTCGTTCTTGTAACCTTTTGTCACTTGAAGTAGTTCCCGACCGGCGCGCTCCTTGCACTGCCTTTTTAAAAGCGCGGACATGGTTGTCATCCGGCGGAGGCGGTGGTGGTGGCTTCAGGGCATTCAAAGTGCGCTTCAATTTCACCGGTTCTATCTTCTCCTCCGGAGGTGGATTTTTCTGTGCAAAAAAGTCTTTCACTTGGGCTTCACAGATCTGCGCGTTTTCCTCCTCAGTCATCTCGTATGGTAACTTCTCTAGAGGCTTGAGAGATGGACCGAATCTGTATTGCCTCCCGCCTCTGGCTGTACTGCTAGACGCCGGAGAAGCCGGAGCGGCTGCAGCTGTATTCCTTCGTTGCTTACGAGGCGAAGAAGGAGGCGGAGTGCTACAATGCACCAGAGCAGCCAGAGCGGCGGCGGCTATCTTCCGCTGTTGCTGACGAGGCGGAGGAGGAGGCGGGCTGCTCGGATGCGTCGGCGCAGGCGGAGAAGGAGGCGGAGTGCCGCCACGCGCCGGAGCAGCCGGAGAAGCAGGCGGAGGAGGAGGTGTTGGAAATATGCCCTAGAGGCAATAATAAAATAGTTATTATTATATTTCCTTGTTCATGATAATTGTTTATTGTTCATGCTATAATTGTATTAACCGGATACCGTAATACATGTGTGAATACATAGACCACAACATGTCCCTAGTGAGCCTCTAGTTGACTAGCTCGTTGATCAATAGATGGTTACGGTTTCCTGACCATGGACATTGGATGTCGTTGATAACGGGATCACATCATTAGGAGAATGATGTGATGGACAAGACCCAATCCTAAGCATAGCACTAGATCGTGTAGTTCGTTTGCTAGAGCTTTTCTAATGTCAAGTATCATTTCCTTAGACCATGAGATTGTGCAACTCCCGGATACCGTAGGAATGCTTTGGGTGTATCAAACGTCACAACGTAACTGGGTGACCATAAAGGTGCACTACAGGTATCTCCGAAAGTGTCTGTTGGGTTGGCACGGATCGAGACTGGGATTTGTCACTCCGTATGACGGAGAGGTATCTCTAGGCCCACTCGGTAATGCATCATCATAATGAGCTCAATGTGACTAAAGAGTTAGCCACAGGATCATGCATTACGGAACGAGTAAAGAGACTTGCCAGTAACGAGATTGAACAAGGTATAGGGATACCAACAATCGAATCTCGGGCAAGTATCATACCGGTAGACAAAGGGAATTGTATACGGGATTGATTGAATCCTCGACATCGTGGTTCATCCGATGAGATCATCGTGGAACATGTGGGAGCCAACATGGGTATCCAGATCCCGCTTTTGGTTATTGGCCGGAGAGATGTCTCGGTCATGTCTGCATGGTTCCCGAACCCGTAGGGTCTACACACTTAAGGTTCGATGACGCTAGATTTGTTATGGGAAATAGTATGTGGTTACCGAATGTTGTTCGGAGTCCCGGATGAGATCCCGGACGTCACGAGGAGTTCCGGAATGGTCCGGAGGTGAAGAATTATATATGGGAAGTCCAGTTTCAGTCACCGGAATGGTTTCGGGGGTTATCGGTATTGTACCGGGACCACCGGAAGGTGTCCGGGAGTCCACCGGGTGGGGCCACCTGCCCCGGTGGGCCAAGTGGGCTTAGCAAGGGAGGGAACCAGCCCCTGGTGGGCTGGTGCGCCCCCCCAAGGGGCCGAAGGCGCCTAGGGTTGGAAACCCTAGGGGGTGGGGGCGCCTCCCACCTGGCTTGGGGGTAAGTTTCCCCCCTGGCCGCCGCCCCTCCCCTTAGATGGGATCTAAGGGGGTCAGCCCCCTCTCCCCTTCTCCCTATAAATAGAGGGGGGGTGGGAGGGCAGCAGCACCTGATCCCTGGCGCAGCCCTCCCCCTCTCCAACACCTCCTCCTCCTCCGTTGAGCTTGGCGAAGCCCTGCCGGAGAACTGCAAAGTTCCACCACCACGCCGTCGTGCTGCTGGAGCTGTCTTCCTCAACCTCTCCCTCCTCCTTGCTGTATCAAGGCGCGGGAGACGTCACCGGGCTACACGTGTGTTGAACGCGGAGGCACCGTTGTTCGGTGCTTAGATCGGAATCGACCGCGATCTGAATCGCTGCGTGTACGACTCCTCCAACCGCGTTCTTGCAACGCTTCCGCATCGCGATCTTCAAGGGTATGAAGATGCACTCCTCTCTCTCTCGTTGCTAGTCTCTCCATAGATTGATCTTGGTGATGCGTCGGAATTTTTTTTGATTTACTACTACGTTCCCCAACAGTGGCATCATGAGCTAGGTCTATGCGTAGTTTCTTGCACGAGTAGAACACAAGTTGTTGTGGGCGTCGATTTTGTCAATTTTCTTGCCGTTACTAGTCTTATCTTGATTCGGCGGCATCGTGGGATGAAGCGGCCCGGACCGACCATACACGTACGCTTACGTGAGACAGGTTTCACCGACTGACATGCACTAGTTGCATAAGGTGGCTAGCGGGTGTCTGTCTCTCCCACTTTAGTCGGATCGGATTCGATGAAAAGGGTCCTTATGAAGGGTAAATAGAAATTGGCATATCACGTTGTGGTTGTGGCGTAGGTAAGAAACGTTCTTGCTAGAAACCTATAGCAGCCACGTAAAATTTTTTGCAACAACAATTAGAGGACTTCTAACTTGTTCTTGCAGCATATGCCGTGTGATGTGATATGGCCAAAAGGATGTGATGTATGAGATTGATCATGTTCTTGTAGTAGGAATCACGACTTGCATGTCGATGAGTATGACAACCGGCAGGAGCCATAGGAGTTGTCTTAATTTATTGTATGACCTGCGTGTCAATGAAAAACGCCATGTAATTACTTTACTTTATTGCTAACCGTTAGCCATAGTAGTAGAAGTAATAGTTGGCGAGGCAACTTCATGAAGACACGATGATGGAGATCATGATGATGGAGATCATGGTGTCATGCCGGTGACGATGATGATCATGGTACCCCGAAGATGGAGATCAAAAGGAGCAAAATGATATTGGCCATATCATGTCACTATTTGATTGCATGTGATGTTTATCATCTTTTTACATCTTATTTGCTTAGAACGACGGTAGCATAAATAAGATGATCCCTCACTAAAATTTCAAGAAAGTGTTCCCCCTAACTGTGCACCGTTGCGAAGGTTCGTTGTTTCGAAGCACCACGTGATGATCGGGTGTGATAGATTCTAACGTTCGAATACAACGGGTGTAAGCCAGATTTACACATGCAAAACACTTAGGTTGACTTGACGAGCCTAGCATGTACAGACATGGCCTCGGAACACGGAAGACCGAAAGGTCGAACATGAGTCGTATAGAAGATACGATCAACATAGAGATGTTCACCGTTGATGACTAGTCCGTCTCACGTGATGATCGGACACGGCCTAGTCGATTCGGATCATGTATCACTTAGATGACTAGAGGGATGTCTATCTGAGTGGGAGTTCATAGAATAATTTGATTAGATGAACTTAATTGTCATGAACTTAGTCTAAAATCTTTACAATATGTCTTGTAGATCAAATGGCCCATGCTAATGTTGCCCTCAACTTCAACGCGTTCCTAGAGAAAACCAAGCTGAAAGACGATGGTAGCAACTACACGGACTGGGTTCGTAACCTGAGGATCATCCTCATAGCTGCCAAGAAAGCTTATGTCCTTGAAGCACCGCTAGGTGACGCACCTGTTTTCCCGGCAACTCAAGACGTTATGAACGCCTGGCAGTCGCGTAGTGATGATTACTCTCTGGTTCAGTGCGGCATGCTTTACAGCTTAGAACCGGGGCTCCAAAAGCGTTTTGAGCAACACGGAGCATATGAGATGTTCCAAGAGCTGAAAATGGTTTTCCAAGCTCATGCCCGGGTCGAGAGGTATGAAGTCTCCGACAAGTTCTACAGTTGTAAGATGGAGGAGAATAGTTCTGTAAGCGAGCATATACTCAAAATGTCTGGGTTGCACAACCGCTTGTCTCAGCTGGGAGTTAATCTCCCGGATTACGCGGTTGTTGACAGAATCCTTCAATCGCTTCCACCTAGCTACAAGAGCTTTGTGATGAACTTCAATATGCAGGGGATGGAGAAAACCATTCCTGAGATATATTCAATGCTGAAATCAGCGGAGGTGGAGATCAAAAAGGAACATCAAGTGTTGATGGTGAATAAAACCACTAAGTTCAAGAAAGGCAAGGGTAAAAAGAACTTCAAGAAGGACGGCAAGGGAGTTGCCACGCCCGGTAAGCAAGCTACCGGGAAGAAGCCAAAGAATGGACCCAAGCCTGAGACTGAATAATTTTATTGTAAGGGAAACGGTCACTGGAAGCGGAACTGCCCCAAGTACTTAGCGGATAAGAAGGCCGGCAATACCAAAGGTATATGTGATATACATGTTATTGATGTGTACTTTACCAGCGCTCGTAGTAGCTCCTGGGTATTTGATACCGGTGCGGTTGCTCATATTTGTAACTCAAAACAGGAGCTGCGGAATAAGCGGAGACTGGCGAAGGACGAGGTGACGATGCGCGTCGGGAATGGTTCCAAGGTCGATGTGATCGCCGTCGGCACGCTAGCTCTACATCTACCTTCGGGATTAGTTTTAAACCTCAATAATTGTTATTTAGTACCAGCTTTGAGCATGAACATTGTAATCAGGATCTCGTTTGATGCGAGATGGCTACTCATTTAAATCCGAGAATAATGGTTGTTCTATTTATATGAGAGATATGTTTTATGGTCATGCCCCGCTGGTCAATGGTTTATTCTTATTGAATCTCGAACGTGATGTTACACATATTCATAGTGTGAATGCCAAAAGATGTAAGGTTGATAATGATAGTCCCACATACTTGTGGCACTACCGCCTTGGTCACATTGGTGTCAAACGCATGAAGAAACTCCATGCAGATGGACTTTTGGAGTCTCTTGATTATGAATCATTTGACACGTGCGAGCCATGCCTCATGGGCAAAATGACCAAGACTCCATTCTCCGGGACAATGGAGCGAGCAACCAACTTATTGGAAATCATACATACTGATGTGTGCGGTCCAATGAGCGTTGAGGCTCGCGGTGGTTATCGTTATGTTCTCACCCTCACTGATGACTTAAGTAGATATGGGTATGTCTACTTAATGAAACACAAGTCTGAGACCTTCGAAAAGTTCAAGGAATTTCAGAGTGAGGTAGAGAATCAACGTGACAGGAAAATAAAGTTCTTACGATCAGATCGTGGAGGCGAATATTTGAGTCACGAGTTTGGCACGCACTTAAGGAAATGTGGAATTGTTTCACAACTCACGCCGCCTGGAACACCTCAGCGTAATGGTGTGTCCGAACGTCGTAATCGCACTCTATTGGATATGGTGCGATCTATGATGTCTCTTACCGATCTACCGCTATCATTTTGGGGTTATGCTTTAGAGACTGCCGCATTCACTTTAAATAGGGCTCCGTCGAAATCCGTTGAGACGACACCATATGAATTATGGTTTGGGAAGAAACCTAAGCTGTCATTTCTGAAAGTTTGGGGATGCGATGCTTATGTCAAGAAACTTCAACCTGAAAAGCTCGAACCCAAATCGAAAAAATGCGTCTTCATAGGATACCCTAAGGAAACTATTGGGTATACCTTCTACCTTAGATCCGAAGGCAAGATCTTTGTTGCCAAGAACGGATCCTTTCTGGAGAAAGAGTTTCTCTCGAAAGAAGTAAGTGGGAGGAAAGTAGAACTTGATGAGGTACCCCCTCTTGAACCGGAGAGTAGCGCAGCTCAGGAAGATGTTTTTGTGGTGCCTGCACCGACTAGAGAGAAAGCTAATGATGATGATCATGAAACTTCGGATCAAGTTGCTACTGAACTTCGTAGGTCCACGAGGACACGTTCCGCACCAGAGTGGTACGGCAACCCTGTCCTGGAAGTCATGTTGTTAGACAACGGTGAACCTTCGAACTATGAAGAAGCGATGGCGGGCCCGGATTCCAACAAATGGCTTGAAGCCATGAAATCCGAGATAGGATCCATGTATGAAAACGAAGTATGGACTTTGACAGACTTGCCCGATGATCGGCAAGCCATAGAGAAAAAATGGATCTTTAAGAAGAAGATAGACGCGGATGGTAATGTGACCATCTATAAGGCTCGACTTGTCGCTAAGGGTTATCGACAAGTTCAAGGGGTTGACTACGATGAGACCTTCTCACCCGTAGCGAAGCTGAAGTCCGTCCGAATCATGTTAGCAATTGCCGCATTCTATGATTATGAGATATGGCAAATGGACGTCAAAACGGCATTCCTTAATGGTTTCCTTAAGGAAGAATTGTATATGATGCAGCCGGAAGGTTTTGTCGATCCTAATAATGCTAACAAGGTATGCAAGCTCCGGCGCTCAATCTATGGGCTGGTGCAAGCATCTCGGAGTTGGAACATTCGCTTTGATGAGATGATCAAAGCGTTTGGGTTTACACAGACTTATGGAGAAGCCTGTGTTTACAAGAAAGTGAGTGGGAGCTCTGTAGCATTTCTCATATTATATGTGGATGACATACTATTGATGGGAAATGATATAGAATTCTTGGAAAGCATAAAGGCCTACTTGAATAAGTGTTTTTCAATGAAGGACCTTGGAGAAGCTGCTTACATATTAGGCATCAAGATCTATAGAGATAGATCGAGACGCCTCATTGGTCTTTCGCAAAGCACATACCTTGACAAGATATTGAAGAAGTTCAATATGGATCAGTCCAAGAAGGGGTTCTTGCCTGTATTACAAGGTGTGAGATTGAGCACGGCTCAATGCCCGACCTCGGCAGAAGATAGAGAAAAGATGAGTGTCATCCCCTATGCCTCAGCCATAGGGTCTATTATGTATGCCATGCTGTGTACCAGACCTAATGTGAACCTTGCCGTAAGTTTGGTAGGGAGGTACCAAAGTAATCCCGGCATGGAACATTGGACAGCGGTAAAGAACATCCTGAAGTACCTGAAAAGGACTAAGGATATGTTTCTCGTTTATGGAGGTGACGAAGAGCTCGTCGTAAAGGGTTACGTCGATGCTAGCTTCGACACAGATCTGGATGACTCCAAGTCACAAACCGGATACGTGTATATTTTGAATGGTGGGGCAGTCAGCTGGTGCAGTTGCAAGCAAAGCGTCGTGGCGGGATCTACATGTGAAGCGGAGTACATAGCAGCCTCGGAGGCAGCACAGGAAGCAGTCTGGATGAAGGAGTTCATCACCGACCTAGGAGTTATTCCCAATGCGTCGGGTCCAATGACTCTCTTCTGTGACAACACTGGAGCTATTGCCCTTGCCAAGGAGCCCAGATTTCACAAGAAGACCAGGCATATCAAGCGTCGCTTCAACTCCATTCGTGAACATGTTCAAGATGGAGACATAGATATTTGTAAAGTGCATACGGATCTGAATGTCGTAGATCCGTTGACTAAACCTCTTCCACGAGCAAAACATGATCAACACCAGAATTCTATGGGTGTTCGATTCATCACAATGTAACTAGATTATTGACTCTAGTGCAAGTGGGAGACTGTTGGAAATATGCCCTAGAGGCAATAATAAAATGGTTATTATTATATTTCCTTGTTCATGATAATTGTCTATTGTTCATGCTATAATTGTATTAACCGGATACCGTAATACATGTGTGAATACATAGACCACAACATGTCCCTAGTGAGCCTCTAGTTGACTAGCTCGTTGAGCAATAGATGGTTACGGTTTCCTGACCATGGACATTGGATGTCGTTGATAATGGGATCACATCATTAGGAGAATGATGTGACGGACAAGACCCAATCCTAAGCATAGCACTAGATCGTGTAGTTCGTTTGCTAGAGCTTTTCTAATGTCAAGTATCATTTCCTTAGACCATGAGATTGTGCAACTCCCGAATACCGTAGGAATGCTTTGGGTGTATCAAACATCACAACGTAACTGGGTGACCATAAAGGTGCACTACAGGTATCTCCGAAAGTGTCTGTTGGGTTGGCACGAATCGAGACTGGGATTTGTCACTCCGTATGACGGAGAGGTATCTCTGGGCCCACTCGGTAATGCATCATCATAATGAGCTCAATGTGACTAAAGAGTTAGCCACGGGATCATGCGTTACGGAACGAGTAAAGAGACTTGCCGGTAACGAGATTGAACAAGGTATAGGGATACCGACGATCGACTCTCGGGCAAGTATCATACCGGTAGACAATGGGAATTGTATACGGGATTGATTGAATCCTCGACATCCTGGTTCATCCGATGAGATCATCGCGGAACATGTGGGAGCCAACATGGGTATCCATATCCCGCTGTTGGTTATTGGCCGGAGAGATGTCTCGGTCATGTCTGCATGGTTCCCGAACCCGTAGGGTCTACACACTTAAGGTTCGGTGACGCTAGATTTGTTATGGGAAATAGTATGTGGTTACCGAATGTTGTTCGGAGTCCCGGATAAGATCCCGGACATCACGAGGAGTTCCGGAATGGTCCGGAGGTGAAGAATTATATATGGGAAGTCCAGTTTCAGTCACCGGAATGGTTTCGGGGGTTATCGGTATTGTACCGGGACCACCGGAAGGTGTCCGGGGGTCCATCGGGTGGGGCCACCTGCCCCGGTGGGCCAAGTGGGCTTAGCAAGGGAGGAAACCAGCCCCTGGTGGGCTGGTGCGCCCCCCAAGGGGCCCAAGGCACCTAGGGTTGGAAACCCTAGGGGGTGGGGGCGCCTCCCACCTGGCTTGGGGGTAAGTTTCCCCCCCTGGCCGCCGCCCCTCCCCTTAGATGGGATCTAAGGGGGTCAGCCCCCTCTCCCCTTCTCCCTATAAATAGAGGGGGGGTGGGAGGGCAGCAGCACCTGATCCCTGGCGCAGCCCTCCCCCTCTCCAACACCTCCTCCTCCTCCGTTGAGCTTGGCGAAGCCCTGCCGGAGAACTGCAAAGTTCCACCACCACGCCGTCGTGCTGCTGGAGCTGTCTTCCTCAACCTCTCCCTCCTCCTTGCTGGATCAAGGCGCGGGAGACGTCACCGGGCTGCACGTGTGTTGAACGCGGAGGCACCGTTGTTCGGTGCTTAGATCGGAATCGACCGTGATCTGAATCGCTGCTTGTACGACTCCTCCAACCGCGTTCTTGCAACGCTTCCGCATCGCGATCTTCAAGGGTATGAAGATGCACTCCTCTCTCTCTTGTTGCTAGTCTCTCCATAGTTTGATCTTGGTGATGCGTAGGAATTTTTTTTGATTTACTACTACGTTCCCCAACAGGAGGCGTGCTGCTCGGACGCGCCGGTGCAGGCGGAGAAGGAGGCGGAGTGCCGCCACGCGCCGGAGCAGCCAGAGAAGGAGGCGGAGTGCCCTGATCACTCGCCTGAGGAGGAGGCGGAGTGCCCTGACTCGCCGGAGGAGGAGGAGGAGGCGGAGGCGTCCAGTTCGGAAGGTTGATGAGCTCCTTCCGCCATAGACATGGAGTCTTCAGAGCAAGACCCAGCTGAGTCTCCCCTTCACCGGTAGGGTGGTCAAGCTCGAGCTCCTCAAATCCCTCCATTATTTCATCGACCATCACAATAGCATAGCCTTGTGGACTCGGAAGGCAGTGAAAAGTTGCGCCGGGTTCAGGAGGTGCAACAGAGCCGACAGTCGCCTTGACTTTGAGGTGCTGCCATTGCGTCATAAGGTGGCAATCTTGAGCCTCCGTGATAGCATCCACGGGGTAGCTGGGAGCCATGAAGTCAGGCTGCTGAATTAGGAGCTCGGTGGAAGCCACGCTGCTTCTCCGCTGAGATGGCGGGGTAGCTTCTGGGGTAGCTCCGGCAGGTCGCTGGCTCTGAACTAGTGCTTGTTCCTCTAGCGCTCGTACCCTTGCATTCAGCTTCTGCAGTTCGGTCTGCTCCACTTTCCTCCTCCTCTCCCGGGTTTTGTAATCGCCTGTTGCTGACGAGGCGGAGGAGGAGGCGGGCTGCTCGGATGCGTCAGCGCAGGCGGAGAAGGAGGCGGAGTGCCGCCACGCGCCGGAGCAGCCGGAGAAGCAGGCGGAGGAGGAGGTGTTGGAAATATGCCCTAGAGGCAATAATAAAATGGTTATTATTATATTTCCTTGTTCATGATAATTGTCTATTGTTCATGCTATAATTGTATTAACCGGATACCGTAATACATGTGTGAATACATAGACCACAACATGTCCCTAGTGAGCCTCTAGTTGACTAGCTCATTGATCAATAGATGGTTACGGTTTCCTGACCATGGACATTGGATGTCGTTGATAACGGGATCACATCATTAGGAGAATGATGTGATGGACAAGACCCAATCCTAAGCATAGCACTCGATCGTGTAGTTCGTTTGCTAGAGCTTTTCTAATGTCAAGTATCATTTCCTTAGACCATGAGATTGTGCAACTCCCGAATACCGTCGGAATGCTTTGGGTGTATCAAACGTCACAACGTAACTGGGTGACCATAAAGGTGCACTACAGGTATCTCCGAAAGTGTCTGTTGGGTTGGCATGAATCGAGACTGGGATTTGTCACTTCGTATGACGGAGAGGTATCTCTGGGCCCACTCGGTAATGCATCATCATAATGAGCTCAATGTGACTAAAGAGTTAGCCACAGGATCATGCATTACGGAACGAGTAAAGAGACTTGCCGGTAACGAGATTGAACAAGGTATAAGGATACCGACGATCGAATCTCGGGCAAGTATCATACCGGTAGACAAAGGGAATTGTATACGGGATTGATTGAATCCTCGACATCGTGGTTCATCCGATGAGATCATCATGGAACATGTGGGAGCCAACATGGGTATCCAGATCCCGCTGTTGGTTATTGGCCGGAGAGATGTCTCGGTCATGTCTGCATGGTTCCCGAACCCGTAGGGTCTACACACTTAAGGTTCGGTGACGCTAGATTTGTTATGGGAAATAGTATGTGGTTACCGAATGTTGTTCGGAGTCCCGGATGAGATCCCGGACGTCACGAGGAGTTCCGGAATGGTCCGGAGGTGAAGAATTATATATGGGAAGTCCAGTTTCAGTCACCGGAATGGTTTCGGGGGTTATCGGTATTGTACCGGGACCACCGAAAGGTGTCCGGGAGTCCACCGGGTGGGGCCACCTGCCCCGGTGGGCCAAGTGGGCTTAGCAAGGGAGGGAACCAGCCCCCGGTGGGCTGGTGCGCCCCCTCAAGGGGCCCAAGGAGCCTAGGGTTGGAAACCCTAGGGGGTGGGGTGCCTCCCACCTGGCTTGGGGGTAAGTTTCCCCCCCCTGGCCGCCGCCCCTCCCCTTAGATGGGATCTAAGGGGGCCGGCCCCCTCTCTTCTTCTCCCTATAAATAGAGGGGGGGTGGGAGGGCAGCAGCACCTGATCCCTGGCGCAGCCCTCCCCCCTCTCCAACACCTCCTCCTCCGTTGAGCTTGGCGAAGCCCTGCCGGAGAACTGCAAAGTTCCACCACCACGCCGTCGTGCTACTGGAGCTGTCTTCCTCAACCTCTCCCTCTTCCTTGCTAGATCAAGGCGCGGGAGACGTCACCGGGCTGCACGTGTGTTGAACGCGGAGGCACCGTTGTTCGGTGCTTAGATCGGAATCGACCGTGATCTGAATCGCTGCTTGTACGACTCCTCCAACCGCGTTCTTGCAACGCTTCCGCATCGCGATCTTCAAGGGTATGAAGATGCACTCCTCTCTCTCTCGTTGCTAGTCTCTCCATAGATTGATCTTGGTGATGCGTAGGAATTTTTTTTGATTTACTACTACGTTCCCCAACAGGAGGCGTGCTGCTCGGACGCGCCGGTGCAGGCGGAGAAGGAGGCGGAGTGCCGCCACGCGCCGGAGCAGCCGGAGAAGGAGGCGGAGTGCCCTGATCACTCGCCTGAGGAGGAGGCGGAGTGCCCTGACTCGCCGGAGGAGGAGGAGGAGGCGGAGGCGTCCAGTTCGGAAGGTTGATGAGCTCCTTCCGCCATAGACATGGAGTCTTCAGAGCAAGACCCAGCTGAGTCTCCCCTTCACCGGTAGGGTGGTCAAGCTCGAGCTCCTCAAATCCCTCCGTTATTTCATCGACCATCACAATAGCATAGCCTTGTGGACTCGGAAGGCAGTGAAAAGTTGCGCCGGGTTCAGGAGGTGCAACAGAGCCGACAGTCGCCTTGACTTTGAGGTGCTGCCATTGCGTCATAAGGTGGCAATCTTGAGCCTCTGTGATAGCATCCACGGGGTAGCTGGGAGCCATGAAGTCAGGCTGCTGAATTAGGAGCTCGGTGGAAGCCACGCTGCTTCTCCGCTGAGATGGCGGGGTAGCTTCTGGGGTAGCTCCGGCAGGTCGCTGGCTCTGAACTAGTGCTTGTTCCTCTAGCGCTCGTACCCTTGCATTCAGCTTCTGCAGTTCGGTCTGCTCCACTTTCCTCCTCCTCTCCCGGGTTTTGTAATCGCCTGCGCTGGGAAACCCAACCTTCCACGCAACGGAGCCTGCCGTGCCTAGTGTTTGTCCTGGGTGCTCAGGATTCCCGAGGGCCTGTGTGAGCTCGTCATTCTCTCTGTCGGGAACGAACGTCCCTTGTTGTGCTGCGGCGATATACTTCTGAAGCTTCTTGACGGGTATTTCAAGTTACTCCGCCGTCCATCAGCACTTCCCTATTTCAGGGTCCAAGGTTCCCCCAACCCCGAAGAACCAAGTCCTTGAACGGTCTGGCCAGTTCAATGTCTCTGGTTCGACCCCTTTATCAAGCAGGTCCTTCTCAGCCTTGTCCCACAACGACCGGGCTTTGAGGTAGCCACCTGACCCCGTGCGATGGTGATGCTCCTTCTTTGCAGCATTTTTCTTGTTTGTCGCTGACATCTTCTTACTCTTCTCCGATGTCTTGTGGGCCACAAATGCGGGCCAGTGATCTCTTATCTTCTCAAATCGGCCGGTGAATTCTGGAGTCTTCCCTTTGTTGACAAACGTTGATTTCAACTCATTCTTCCACCTCCTGAATAGATCTGCCATCTTCTTAAGAGCATGAGCCTTGACCAATGGCTCTATAACTGGCTTATCCGGATCCTCCTCTGGCGGTAGGGTGAAATTTGCCTTCAGCGCGGTCCAAAGATCATCTTTCTGTCTATCGTTGACAAAAGACACTTGAGGGTCTTCGCTCTTAGGCTTATTCCATTGGTGGATGCTGATCGGGATCATGTCCCTAACAAGAACCCCGCACTGAGCAGAAAATGCTTCCTTGGTCCGGCTGGGTTCAATCGGTTGGCCTTCGCCCTTGATTGCTGTGATCGTGAATCTTTCATCCTGGCGCAACCTTTTCTTCGGGCCTCGTCTCGTTACCGAAGTTTGGCTCGATCCGGAGGGCTAGAAAAGAAGAAAGAAGAGAGTTAATATGTGTACATACCAAAACAATTAATGCATCAATTAGCTAGTCAGCACAGGCTTAATTAATATATATACCTCGCCGGACTTTGCAACAGCTCCTTCATCCGTTTGCTCACCGGAGCAGTCATCACGGTCTCCTTCTTCCACCGGCATTCCGTCACCGGAGCCATCATAATCATGTCCTTCCACCTCCATTGTTCGATCACCGGATCCTGCTTCACCCTCTCCTTCCAGACCATCGGTGTTGTTGAGATACGACAAGACATCACCTCCGCCGAGGATTATGTCCCCCAACAAATGTTCTGCTTCGATGTCTCGGTGCTCCATAGTTTCTTCAAATATTAAAACATGGCAATTAATATACAAACATGACAGATGGATATATTAGTGCAAACGTAGACCTAGCTAGCTCGACAATTCTACGGTTTGGGGTGGCCTCGACAACGCTTCTAGGGTTTGGGGTGGCCTAGGCAATGCTTCTAGGGTTTGGGGTGGCCTCGACAACGCTTCTAGGGTTTGGGCCAGACCGCCTCTCTCATGAATGTCCGACGTCCGGACCGACAAGGGATTTAACAAAATGACGCCATTCTGGATGTGCAGAAAATGGAACGAAATGACGCCTCTCTCATCATTAGCCGGAAGTAACAGGCGCATAATGGTACGAAGCTCTCCAAAATTGTTTTGGAACGGAGTCCCGGATAGGATAATTAGTTTTTTGGTATGAATTTCAGCAAGAGCCTTCCGAATATCGCTATTTGGAAGGCCTTTGCTGAAATTCGTACCAAAAAGCGAATTATTCTATCCGGAACTCCGTTCCAAAACAACTTTGAAGAGCTTCGTAGCATCATACGCCTGTTACTTCCGGCTAATGATGAAGCCATGGATTTCTTCAATACTTTGACAGACAACATGACATACAGAAGAATATATATATATATATATATATAGATGAGATCAGAAAAAAATTGGATCAACTTGTGCACATCCATAATGGGGGCATTCTTGATAAATCTCGACCCTTGACCCTCGACTCCTCGACGACCCTCGACCCCTCGGCGATCCTCGAACCTCGACCCCTCGGCGACCCTCGACCCCTCGACGACCCTCGACCCTCTACCCTAGTTCCCGACCCTCGACCGCTCGGTGATCCTCGACACCCTCGTTCCCGATAAAAAATAAGAAGAGGAAGAAGAAGAAAAAAAAGAGGAGAAGAAGAAGGAATAGAATAGAGGAGAAGAAGTTAGTTTTCCATTCCTCTATTCCTTCTTCTTCTCCTCTTTTTTTTCTTCTTCTTCCTCTTCTTATTTTTTTCTCCTCTTCTTCCTCTCCTCTTCTTCTCCTTCTTCTCCTCCTTCTTCCTCTTCTTATTTTCCTTTTTCCTATACTTCTTTTTCTTCTTCTTCCTTCTTCCTTCTTCCTCTTTTCTTCTTTTTCCTTACTTTCCTTTTTCCTCTCCACTAACCTAAAATGCACTAACAATACAACTAACCTAAAATGCACTAAATCAACTAACCTAAAATGCACTAACCTAAATCAACTAACTCAACATATGAATTTATAAAGTGCACTTGATATGTTTCGAGGACTCCTCCCCCCCCCCCTCATGTCGAAGTTATCGGGGAGGGGGTATATCGACAACGACATACATACATGGAAAAAAATGATATCCATCTATACATACATAGCCACATACATATATACATGAAAAAAATGCTATAAAAATACATATATGAACAAAAAAATTGCTATGAACAAAAAAATTAATACACATATGAACAAAAAAAATACATATATGAACAAAAATTCTAACTTTTGCATATGAACATAATACATACATATTCTTTTTTTCTTAAATGTAACTTTTGCATACACATACATATATATCATCATATACACTACATATATATCATCTATGAACAAAAAAATTATGAAAAAATAGGACATATCATCATATATATACACATACATATCATCATATACACTACATATATATCATCTATGAACAAAAAAAATCATCACATTAAAAAAAACAGAGAGGAGGAGGCCGGCCGGACCGAACGGCGAGAAGAGGTGCGGCGTGGTCGGGGCAGGGCAGGAGCGCGGGGCGACGGCGCCGAGGAGTGGGCGGCGACGGCATCGAGGAGCGGGCGGCGACGGCGACGGCGGGGCGGCGACGGCGTCGAGGAAGCAGGGGGCGGCGTTCAGAGAAGAATGGCGGGGTGGGGGAAATTTCTCCAAGTGTGGGGTTATATACCCACACCTTTGGTCCCGGTTCGTGGCACCAACCGAGACCAATGCTACCCTTTGGTCCCGGTTCGTGCCACCAACCGGGACCAAAGAGCTTTGGTCCCGGTTGGTGGCACGAACCGGGACCAAAGGGTAGCATTGGTCCCGGTTCGTGGCACCAACCGGGACCAAAGGTGGGCATTGGTCCCGGTTCGTGCCACCAACCGGGACCAATAGCCTGTGCCTGGCACAGCCGCGGTGGATGTTTAGTCCCACCACGCTAGCTGAGGAGCTTCGGCACCAGTTTATAAGCGCGGCTGTGCCTCCCCTTTCGAACTCCTCTCTATAGCAGGCCTACTAGCCTAACTGTGTCTCTGTGTCTGTGGGCCTACTGGGCCTTCTGCGGGCCTGAATCCTGGCCCACCTGCCGGGTTGGGTTGCTAGTCGTATTCAGGCCGTGGTGGCCCAGTAGGCGGCATTTTTTTATTTTTTTCCATTTTTTTTGTTTTGTTTTTTGCATTATTTATTTTCTTTTGTTTTTTGCTTTATTTTTTTAATTCTTTTTGCTGTTAGGTCACAAAAATTATAAACTTTCTGTTAGTGCCATTAGTTTTCAAATTTGAATAGTTTAAATTTGAATTCTTTGAAATTTGTGTGAATCACTAGTTTGTGAATAACTTGACTATAAAAATAGATTTTTCAGTGATTCTTTTTCCTGCTATTTAATATTACTGTGTTTTAACATTATATTCAAAAACAGATTTGGTTATTTTAGTTTCTAACAAAAAAAATTATGATAATTCTTTTTGCTATTAAAGTTTCTAACAAAAAAATTATTTATGATAATTCATTTTGCTATTAATGTTTTGAACTAAAAATACTTTGATAATTTTAGTTGCATAATTTTTTTTTAATTTAGTTTCAAAAATACTAGAGGTTTATAAAAGCTTTTTAGTTGATTCCTTTTGCTATTAGAGTTTTATAAAAGCTTTTTAGTTGATTCTTTTTGCTATTGAAGAATATTATAGTTTTGTTTTAGTTGATCATAACAGAAAATTTTAATTGATTATTTTAAGTTTATTATTTTTGCTATTAGTTCATTCTTTTTGCGCTGAATGACCCTGAAATTGAAAAGCACTACAAATGAACTCTGAAAAGGTTGAAAGTTGGCATGGTATCATCATTTCACCCACATAGCATGTGCTAAAAAGTTGAGAGGGTTACGGCAAAAACTGGATGCACTTCGTGTACAAAACGGGCAATCTCTTTCGAAGTATCAGGGTTTCGAACAAAAACTCGTCTGTTACAAAGGGATTTCATTTTTTTGAACTTATTTGCACTCCAGACTTTTTGTGTGTTCAAAATGCACCATTCAAAGCCACATCATCAATTTTCAACCCTTTCTGACTTCATTTGTTATTTTTCATGCATTTACTGATTTTTTTGAGCTATATGACCCTGAAATTGAAAAGCACTTCAAATGAACTCTAAAAAGGTTGAAAGTTGGCATGATATCATCATTTCACCCACATAGCATGTGCTAAAAAGTTGAGAGGGTTACGGCAAAAACTGAATGCACTTCGTGTACAAAACGGACAATCTCTTTCGAAGTATCAGGGTTTCATGCGGAAACTCGTCTGTTACAAAGGGATTTCATTTTTTTGAACTTATTTGAACTACAGACTTTTTGTGTGTTCAAAATGCACCAGTCAAAGCCACATCATCAATTTTCAACCCTTTCTGACTTCATTTGTTATTTTTCATGCATTTACTGATTTTTTTGAGCTATATGACCCTGAAATTGAAAAGCACTTCAAAGAACTCTGAAAAGTGTTGAAAGTTGACATGGTATCATCATTTCACCCACATAGCATGTGCTAAAAAGTTGAGAGGGTTACGGCACAAAACTGGATGCACTTCGTGTATAAAACGGACAATCTCTTTCGAAGTATCAGGGTTTCATACGGAAACTCGTTGTTACAAAGGGATTTCATTTTTTTGAACTTATTTGAACTCAGACTTTTTGTGTGTTCAAAATGCACCATTCAAAGCCACATCATTAATTTTCAACCCTTTCTGACTTCATTTGTTATTTTTCATGCATTTACTGATTTTTTTAGCATATGACCCTGAAATTGAAAAGCACTTCAAATGAACTCTGAAAAGGTTGAAAGTTGGCATGGTATCATCATTTCACCCACATAGCATGTGCTAAAAAGTTGAGAGGGTTACGGCAAAAATTGGATGCACTTCGTGTACAAAACGGGCAATCTCTTTGAAGTATCAGGGTTTCGAACGAAAACTCGTTGTTACAAAGGGATTTCATTTTTTGAACTTATTTGAACTCCAGACTTTTGTGTGTTCAAAATGCACCATTCAAAGCCACATCAACAATTTTCAACCCTTTCTGACTTCATTTGTTATTTTTCATGCATTTACGATTTTTTGAGCTAATGACCCTGAAATTGAAAAGCACTTCAAATGAACTCTGAAAAGTTGAAAGTTGGCACTGGTATCATCATTTCACCCACATAGCATGTGCTAGAAAGTTGAGAGGGTTACGGCAAAAATGGATGCACTTCATGTACAAAACGGATAATCTTTTCGAAGATCAGGGTTTCATACGGAAACTCGTCTGTTACAAAGGGATTTCATTTTTTGAACTTATTTGAACTCCAGACTTTTTGTGTGTTTAAAATACACCATTCAAAGCCACATCATCAATTTTCAACCCTTTCTGACTTCATTTGTTATTTTTCATGATTTACTGATTTTTTTGAGCTATATGACCCTGAAATTGAAAAGCATTTAAAATGAACTCTGAAAAGGTTGAAAGTTGGCATGGTATCATCATTTCACCCACATAGCATGTGCTAAAAAGTTGAGAGGGTTACGGCAAAAATTGGATGCACTTCGTGTACAAAACGGGCAATCTCTTTCGAAGTATCAGGGTTTCGAACGAAAACTCGTCTGTTACAAAGGGATTTCATTTTTCTGAACTTATTTGAACTCCAGACTTTTTGTGTGTTCAAAATGCACCATTCAAAGCCACATCAACAATTTTCAACCCTTTCTGACTTCATTTGTTATTTTTCATGCATTTACTGATTTTTTGAGCTATATGACCCTGAAATTGAAAAGCACTTCAAATGAACTCTGAAAAGGTTGAAAGTTGGCATGGTATCATCATTTCACCCACATAGCATGTGCTAGAAAGTTGAGAGGGTTACGGCAAAAATATGAACAAAAAAAATACCTATATGAACAAAAATTCTAACTTTGCATATGAACATAATACATACATATTCTTTTTTTCTTAAATGTAACTTTGCATACACATACATATATATCATCATATACACTACATATATATCATCTATGAACAAAAAAATTATGAAAAAAAGGACATATCATCATATAATACACATACATATCATCATATACACTACATATATATCATCTATGAACAAAAAAAATCATCACATTAAAAAAAACAGAGAGGAGGAGGCCGGCCGGACCGAACGGCGAGAAGAGGTGCGGCGGTTGGTCGGGGCAGGGGCAGGAGCGCGGGGCGACGGCGCAGAGGGAGTGGGCGGAGAACGGCATCGAGGAGCGGGCGGCGACGGCGACGGCGGGCGGCGACGGTCGAGGAAGCAGGGGGCGGCGTTCAGAGAAGAATGGCGGGGTGGGGGAAATTCTCCAAGTGTGGGGTTATATACCCACACCTTTGGTCCCGGTTCGTGGCACCAACCGAGACCAATGTACCCTTGGTCCCGGTTCGTGCACCAACCGGGACCAAAGAGCTTTGGTCCCGGTTGGTGGCACGAACCGGGACCAAAGGGTAGCATTGGTCCCGGTTCGTGGCACCAACCGGGACCAAAGGTGGGCATTGGTCCGGTTCGTGCCACCAACCGGGACCAATAGCCTGTGCCTGGCACAGCCGCGGTGGATGTTTAGTCCCCACGCTAGCTGAGGAGCTTCGGCACCAGTTTATAAGCGCGGCTGTGCCTCCCCTTTCGAACTCCTCTCTATAGCAGGCCTACTAGCCTAACTGTGTCTCTGTGTCTGTGGGCCTACTGGGCCTTCTGCGGGCCTGAATCCTGGCCCACCTGCCGGGTTGGGTTGCTAGTCGTATTCAGGCCGTGGTGGCCCAGTAGGCGGCATTTTTTTATTTTTTTCCATTTTTTTTGTTTTGTTTTTTGCATTATTTATTTTCTTTGTTTTTTGCTTTATTTTTTTTAATTCTTTTTGCTGTTAGGTCACAAAAATTATAAACTTTCTGTTAGTGGCCATTAGTTTTCAAATTTGAATAGTTTAAATTGAATTCTTTGAAATTTGTGTGAATCACTAGTTTGTGATAACTTGACTATAAATAGATTTTTCAGTGATTCTTTTTCCTGCTATTTAATATTACTGTGTTTTAACATATATTCAAAAACAGATTTGGTTATTTTAGTTTCTAACAAAAAAAATTATGATAATTCTTTTGCTATTAAAGTTTCTAACAAAAAAATTATTTATGATAATTCATTTTGCTATTAATGTTTTGAACTAAAAATACTTTGATAATTTTAGTTGCATAATTTTTTTATAATTTTAGTTTCAAAAATACTAGAGGTTTATAAAAGCTTTTTAGTTGATTCCTTTTGCTATTAGAGTTTTATAAAAGCTTTTTAGTTGATTCTTTTTGCTATTGAAGAATATTATAGTTTTGTTTAGTTGATCATAACAGAAAATTTTAATTGATTATTTTAAGTTTATTTTTTTGCTATTAGTTCATTCTTTTGCGCTGAATGACCCTGAAATTGAAAAGCACTACAAATGAACTCTGAAAAGGTTGAAAGTTGGCATGGTATCATCATTTCACCCACATAGCATGTGCTAAAAAGTTGAGAGGGTTACGGCAAAAACTGGATGCACTTCGTGTACAAAACGGGCAATCTCTTTCGAAGTATCAGGGTTTCGAACAAAAACTCGTCTGTTACAAAGGGATTTCATTTTTTTGAACTTATTTGCACTCCGACTTTTTGTGTGTTCAAAATGCACCATTCAAAGCCACATCATCAATTTTAACCCTTTCTGATTCATTTGTTATTTTTCATGCATTTACTGATTTTTTTGAGCTATATGACCCTGAAATTGAAAAGCACTTCAAATGAACTCTAAAAAGTTGAAAGTTGGCATGATATCATCATTTCACCCACATAGCATGTGCTAAAAAGTTGAGAGGGTTACGGCCAAAACTGAATGCACTTCGTGTACAAAACGGACAATCTCTTTCGAAGTATCAGGGTTTCATGCGGAAACTCGTCTGTTACAAAGGGATTTCATTTTTTTGAACTTATTTGAACTACAGACTTTTGTGTGTTCAAAATGCACCAGTCAAAGCCACATCATCAATTTTCAACCCTTTCTGACTTCATTTGTTATTTTTCATGCATTTAATGATTTTTTTGAGCTATATGACCCTGAAATTGAAAAGCACTCAAATGAACTCTGAAAAGGTTGAAAGTTGACATGGTATCATCATTTCACCCACATAGCATGTGCTAAAAAGTTGAGAGGGTTACGGCAAAAACTGGATGCACTTCGTGTATAAAACGGACAATCTCTTTCGAAGTATCAGGGTTTCATACGGAAACCGTCTGTTACAAAGGGATTTCATTTTTTTGAACTTATTGAACTCTAGACTTTTTGTGTGTTCAAAAGCACCATTCAAAGCCAAATCATTAATTTTCAACCCTTTCTGACTTCATTTGTTATTTTTCATGCATTTAATGATTTTTTAGCTATATGACCCTGAAATTGAAAAGCACTTCAAATGAACTCTGAAAGGTTGAAAGTTGGCATGGTATCATCATTTCACCCACATAGCATGTGCTAAAAAAGTTGAGAGGTTAGGCAAAAATTGGATGACTTCGTGTACAAAACGGGCAATCTCTTTCGAAGTATCAGGGTTTCGAACGAAAACTCGTCTGTTACAAAGGGATTTCATTTTTCTGAACTTATTTGAACTCCAGACTTTTTGTGTGTTCAAAATGCACCATTCAAAGCCACATCAACAATTTCAACCCTTTCTGACTTCATTTGTTATTTTTCATGCATTTACTTATTTTTTGAGCTATATGACCCTGAAATTGAAAAGCACTTCAAATGAACTCTGAAAAGGTTGAAAGTTGGCATGGTATCATCATTTCACCCACATAGCATGTGCTAGAAAGTTGAGAGGGTTACGGCAAAAATTGGATGCACTTCATGTACAAAACGGATAATCTCTTTCGAAGTATCAGGGTTTCATACGGAAACTCGTCTGTTACAAAGGGATTTCATTTTTTTGAACTTATTTGAACTCCAGACTTTTTGTGTGTTTAAAATACACCATTCAAAGCCACATCATCAATTTTCAACCCTTTCTGACTTCATTTGTTATTTTTCATGCATTTACTGATTTTTTTGAGCTATATGACCCTGAAATTGAAAAGCACTTCAAATGAACTCTGAAAAGGTTAAAAGTTGGCATGGCATCATTATTTCACCCACATAGCATGTGCTAAAAAGTTGAGAGGGTTACGGCAAAAACTGGATGCACTTCGTGTACAAAACTGAGAATCTCTTTCGAAGTATCACGGTTTCATACGGAAACTCGTCTGTTACAAAGGGATTTCATTTTTTTGAACTTATTTGAACTCCAGACTTTTTGTGTGTTCAAAATGCACCATTCAAAGCCACATCATCAATTTTCAACCCTTTCTGACTTTATTTGTTATTTTTTATGCATTTACTGATTTTTTAGCTATATGACCCTGAAATTGAAAAGACTTCAAATGAACTCTGAAAAGGTTAAAAGTTGGCATGGTATCATCATTTCACCCACATAGTATGTGCTAAAAAGTTGAGAGGGTTACGGCAAAAACTGGATGCACTTCGTGTACAAAACGGAGAATCTCTTTCGAAGTATCAGGGTTTCATACGGAAACTCCTTTGTTACAAAGGGATTTCATTTTTTTGAACTTATTTGAACTCCAGACTTTTTGTGTGTTCAAAATGCACCATTCAAAGCCACATCATCAATTTTCAACACTTTCTGACTTCATTTGTTATTTTTCATGCATTTACTGATTTTTTTTAGCTATATGACCCTGAAATTGAAAAGCACTTCAAATGAACTTTGAAAAGGTTGAAAGTTGGCATGGTATCATCATTTCACCCACATAGCATGTGCTAAAAAGTTGAGAGGGTTACGGCAAAAACTGGATGCACTTCGTGTACAAAACGAACAATCTGTTTCGAAGTATCAGGGTTTCCGGAAACTCGTCTGTTACAAAAGGCATTTCATTTCTTCACATGTAACTGCAGTGATATTCTAGATCAAAGGCATCATCATAATAGTTGTGGAGAGAAAGTCTTCACTTTTTCTTCGCTTGTGTCCTTTGCTTATTACGCCGTAAGCATGGATATTCTTCATCGCTTAACAGGGTGCTTGGGTCAGCCTTGACTTTGAAGGGAGGAATTTCATGAAACTTTTCATAATCTTCAGACTTGTCTGTCTTGCCCTCCAATACCACGATGTCTCTTTTTCCTGAAAGAACTATGTGGCGCTTTGGCTCATCGTATGATGTATTCGCTTCCTTATCTTTTCTTTTTCTCGGTTTGGTAGACATGTCCTTCACATAGAAAACCTGCGCCACATCATTGGCTAGGATGAATGGTCGTCTGTGTACCCAAGATTGTTCAGATCCACTGTTGTCATTCCGTACTGTGGGTCTACCTGTACCCCGCCTCCTGACATATTGACCCATTTGCACTTAAACAAAGGGACCTTAAAATCATGTCCGTAGTCAAGTTCCCATATGTCCACTATGTAACCATAATATGTGTCCTTTCCCCTCTTGGTTGCTGCATCAAAGCGGACACCGCTGTTTTGGTTGGTGCTCTTTTGATCTTGGGCGATCGTGTAAAATGTATTCCCATTTAACTCGTATCCTTTGTAAGTCAATACAGTCGAAGATGGTCCCCTGGACAACGAGTACATCTCATCAGAAACAGTGTTGTCACCTCTGAGACGTGTTTCCAACCAACTGCCGAAAGTTTTGATGTGTTCACATGTAATCCAGTTGTCACATTGCTCCGGGTGTTTGGAGCGCAGAATGTTCTTGTGTTCATCGACATACGGGGTCACCAAGGTAGAGTTCTGTAGAACTGTGTAGTGTGCTTGAGACCAAGAATGCCCGTCCCTACATATTATTGAGTCCCCTCCTAGTGTGCCTTTTCCAGTCAGTCTCCACTCATACCGTGATTGAGGGAGGCCAATCTTCTTAAGGCCAGGAATGAAGTCAACACAAAACCCAATGACATCCTCTGTTTGATGGCCCATGGAGATGCTTCCTTCTGGCCTAGCGCGGTTACGGACATATTTCTTTAGGACTCCCATGAACCTCTCAAAGGGGAACATATTGTGTAGAAATACAGGGCCCATAATGACAATCTCGTCGACTAGATGAACTAGGACGTGCGTCATGATATTGAAGAAGGATGGTGGGAACACTAGCTCGAAACTGACAAGACATTGCGCCACATCACTCCTTAGACTTGGTAGGATTTGTGGATCGATCACCTTCTGACAGATTGCATTGACGAATGCACATAGCTTCACAATGGCTAATCGAACGTTTTCCGGTAGAAGCCCCCTCAATGCAACCGAAAGCAGTTGCGTCATAATCACGTGGCAGTCATGAGACATTAGGTTCTGAAACTTTTTCTCTGCCATATTTATTATTTGCTTTATATTCGACGAGAAGCCAGACGGGACCTTCATACTAAGCAGGCATTCAAAGAAGATTTCCTTCTCCTCTTTGGTAAGAGCGTAGCTGGCAGGACCTTCATACTGCTTTGGAGGCATGTCGTCTTTTTCGTGCAAACGTTGTAGGTCCTCCCGTGCCTCCGGTGTATCTTTTGTCTTCCCATACACGCCCAAGAAGCGTAGCAGGTTCACGCAAAGGTCCTTTGTCACGTGCATCACGTCGATTGAAGAGCGGACCTCTAGGTCTTTCCAGTAGGGTAGGTCCCAAAATATAGATTTCTTCTTCCACATGGGTGCGCGTCCCTCAGCGTCATTCGGAACAGATAGTTCGCCGGGACCCTTTCCAAAGATTACGTGTAAATCATTGACCATAGCAAGTACGTGATCACCGGTACGCATGGTGGGCTTCTTCCGGTGATCTGCCTCGCCTTTGAAATGCTTGCCTTTCTTTCGACATTGATGGTTGGTCGGAAGAAATCGACGATGCCCCAGGTACACATTCTTCCTGCATTTGTCCAGGTATATACTTTCGGTGTCAGCTAAACAGTGCGTGCATGCGTGGTATCCCTTGTTTGTCTGTCCTGAAAGGTTACTGAGAGCAGACCAATCATTGATGGTTACAAACAGCAACGCATGCAGGTCAAATTCCTCATGTCTGTGCTCATGCCACACACGTACACCGTTTCCATTCCACAGCTGTAAAAGTTCTTCAACTAATGGCCTTAGGTACACATCAATGTCGTTGCCGGGTTGCTTAGGGCCTTGGATGAGTACTGGCATCATAATGAACTTCCGCTTCATGCACAGCCAAGGAGGAAGGTTATAGATACATAGAGTCACGGGCCAGGTGCTGTGATTGCTGCTCTGCTCCCCAAAAGGATTAATGCCATCCGCGCTTAAACCAAACCATACGTTCCTTGCGTCACCTGCAAACTCCTCCCAGTACTTTCTCTCGATTTTTCTCCACTGCGACCCGTCAGCGGGTGCTCTCAACTTCCCATCTTTCTTACGGTCCTCTCTGTGCCATCGCATCAACTTGGCATGCTCTTTGTTTCTGAACAGACATTTCAACCGTGGTATTATAGGAGCATACCACATCACCTTCGCAGGAACCCTCTTCCTGGGGGGCTCGCCGTCAACATCACCAGGGTCATCTCGTCTGATCTTATACCACAATGCACCGCATACCGGGCATGCGTTCAAATCCTCGTACGCACCGCAGTACAGGATGCAGTCATTAGGGCATGCATGTATCTTCTGCACCTCCAATCCTAGAGGGCATACGACCTTCTTTGCTGCGTACGTACTGTCGGGCAATTCGTTATCCTTTGGTAACTTCTTCTTCAATATTTTCAGTAGCTTCTCAAATCCTTTGTCAGGCACAGCATTCTCTGCCTTCCACTGCAGCAATTCTAGTACGGTACCGAGCTTTGTGTTTCGATCTTCGCAATTGGGGTACAACCCTTTTTGGTGATCCTCTAACATGCGATCGAACTTCAGTTTCTCCTTTTCACTTTCGCACTGTCTCTTTGCATCAACAATGACCCGGCGGAGATCATCATTGGGCACATCGTCTGGTTCCTCTTGATCTTCAGCTTCCCCTGTTGCAGCATCACCGTATTTAGGGGGCACATAGTTGTCATCATCCTCTTCTTCTTCGCTGTCTTCCATCATAACCCCTCTTTCTCCGTGCTTGGTCCAAACATTATAGTGTGGCATGAAACCCTTATAAAGCAGGTAGGTGTGAAGGATTTTCCGGTCAGAGTAAGACTTCGTATTCCCACATATAGGGCATGGACAACACATAAAACCATTCTGCTTGTTTGCCTCAGCCACTTCGAGAAAATTATGCACGCCCTTAATGTACTCGGAGGTGCGTCTGTCACCGTACATCCATTGCCGGTTCATCTGCGTGCATTATATATAATTAAGTGTGTCAAAAACCATTACAGAACATCATGAATAGATAAGTGACCAAATTAATAGAAGTTCATCATCACATTAAAACCAAAGTACATACATAGTTCTCATTGAACAACATATAGCTCTCCAGAGCATCTAATTAAACCATACATTGAAAATATGTAAAACATTTCAATGCAACAACAAATGCAATCATAATCGCAACCAAGGTAACAATTGATCCAACGGCATAATGATACCAAGCCTCGGTATGAATGGCATATTTTCTATACTTTCTAATCTTGAAGCGCATTGCATTCATCTTGATCTTGTGATCATCGATGACATCCGCAACATGCAACTCCGATATCATCTTCTCCTCAATTTTTTTCAATTTTTTTTCAAGTAATTGTTTTCTTCTTCAACTAAATTTAACCTCTTGACAATAGGGTCAGTTGGAATTTCTGGTTCACATACCTCCTAGATAAAAAAATCTATGTCACGTTGGTCGGCATAATTGTCATAAACAATAAATGAACCAAATAGTTATAAAATATAATATATACCACATCCGAATCATAGACAGGACGAGGGCCGACGGGGGCGGATACCAAAACCATCGCACTATATAATAACAAACAATAATAAAAGTAAGAAAATTATACAAGTATCTATCTAAATTATACAAGTATCTATCTAATCATACAAGTAAAAATGTTTTTCTTTTAGAAAGAAGATAAGAACAAGAGGCTCACCACGGTGGTGCCGGCGACGAGGTCGGTGCGGGCGATCGACGGCGGTGAAGATGGGGACGGGACGTGACAGACCGCTAAACCTAGACAACTCTTGAGGAAAATGGAGCTTGGAGGTCGAGTTTGGAGAGGAGAAAGCTTAAGTAGTGTGGCTCGGGCATTTCATCGAACACCTCATGTGCATAGGAGGTGAGCAAGAGCACCACAAAGCCCTCCCCTAGCCGGCCAGAAAAAATAGAGCAGTGGAGTGCTCTGCTTGCGGGCGAGGGGGTATATATAGCCACACCATTGGTCCCGGTTCGTGGCTGGAACCGGGACTAAAGGCCACCCTTTGGTCCCGGTTCCATCCACGAACCGGGACTAAAGGCCACCCTTTGGTCCCGGTTCCATCCACGAACCGGGACCAATGAATGTGGGCCAGGAGCGAGGCCCATTGGTCCCGGTTCGTGTCTGGAACCGGGACAAAAGGGTCCAGACGAACCGGGACCAATGCCCCGCGAGGCTCGGCCGGCCCCCTGGGCGCACGAACCGGGACGTATGCCCCCATGGGTCCCGGTTCATGACTAAACCGGGACTAATGGGCTGGGCAGGCCTGAACCAAAGCCCTGTTTTCTACTAGTGGGGCTGACCCTGCCTTCATAGAGGCGATGTCCCTGCCCACCTCTTCCGGGTAGGATGGTAAGCTCAGCATTCTCGCTATTAGAGACTCTATCCGCAGCCGACCAGAAGTCCTTCGCCAGGGACACCCCGCCCCGGGGTTCCACCGTGAAGAGCTCCTTAAAGGAGTAAACATGGGATCTAATCTCGTCCGGGTGTTCCAGGAGGGTGTCCACCTCCCAGAGACACGGGATGGAGCACTTCCTACGGCGCCCATTGGCGATCGCCTGGAAGTAAGTGGTATTGGCATCACCCTCAAGTAGCCATTTCTGGCCCCCGCGGCGTTGCCAGAATAGCTCTTCACCCTTGAATATCTCCATCAACGAGGATTCAAGGGCGTACCACCGGAGCTAGTCATCAACCGAGAGGCCGGTCGAATCGGCCACCTCATCCAGGGCCTTAATCTGGTCCAACAGTTCCCCTTTACGGGCCCTAAGGTCCGCACCAAGGTGAGCTCCCCACCCTCGCATGAACTGGCGGGAGACCTTGCTGCAGTGATGCCATATGTCTGTGGCGCAAAAAGACCTTGGCGGAGACGCCGCGGCTTCAGCCCACCGGTCCCGCACCATTTCAAAGAACCTTGGCTGTAATAACCAGGATGGTTCAAAATGGAAGCGTCTCGCCCGTGGTGGCTCCCCTTCCCCAGAGGAGAATAGCATAGGAGCATGGTCAGACCCAATCCGCGTGACCGCCCGAAGCGAGCATAGCGGGAACATGACCTCCCACTGAACAGACACCAGGACCCTATCCAGCATGCTCCGGATAGGGTCCGCCTGCTTGTTTGTCCATGTGAATCTAGCCCCTACGCGGGCTATCTCCCATAAGGCCATATCCGCAATGCAGTCATTGAACAAGCCCATGCGCCGTCGGTCCACGTTAGGGGTGCTCTTGTTAGCCTCAGTCCGGATCAAGTTAATGTCTCCGGCCACCACTACCGGTGTAGTGCAGCGAGCGACCTTCTCCTGAAGCTCAGCCAAGAAGTCCGCTGACCGCCCGTGGTCAGCCGGGCAATAGACGATGATCACCTCCCAAATGAGGTTTGATACGTCCATTTTGCATCATGTTTTTCTACTGTTATTTATTATGTTTTTATGCATAATAATGCTTTTGGGAGTAATTCTAATGCCCTTTCTCTCATAATATGCAAGGTTTACACAAAGAGGGAGAATACCGGCAGCTGGAATTCTGGACCTGAAAAAGCTACGTCAGAGTTACCTATTCTGCACATCTCCAAATGAGCTGAAAAATTACGAAGAATTATTTTGCAATATATAAAAAATACTGGAGCAAATAACTACCGAAGGAGGCCCACCAGGTGGGCACAACCCACCTGGGCGCACCAGGCCCCCCAGGCGCGCCCTGGTGGGTTGTGCCCTCCTCGGCCCACCTCCGGTGCCCATCTTCTGGTATATAGGTCATTTTGACCTAGAAAAAAATCGGAGAAGGACTTTCGGGACGAAGCGCCGCCGTTTTGAGGCGGAACTTGGGCAGGAGCACTTTTGCCCTCCGGCGGAGCGATTCCGCCGGGGGAACTTCCCTCCCGGAGGGGGAAATCATCGTCATCGTCATCACCAATAACTCTCCCATCTTTGGGAGGGCAATCTCCATCAACATCTTCAACAACACCATCTCCTCTCAAACCCTAGCTCATCTCTTGTGTTCAATCTTTGTACCGGAACCTTAGATTGGTACTTGTGGGTGACTAGTAGTGTTGATTACATCTTGTAGTTGATTACGATATGGTTTATTTGGTGAAAAATTATATGTTCAGATACATTATGCTATTTAATACCCCTCTTATCTTGAGCATGGTTATCATTAGTGAGTAGTTACTTTTGTTCTTGAGGTCACGGGAGAAGTCATGTTGCAAGTAATCATGTGAACTTGATATGTGTTTGATATTTTGATGATATGTATGCTGTGATTCCCTTAGTGGTGTCATGTGAACGTCGACTACATGGAACTCCATCATATTTGGGCCTAAGGGAATGCAATGTGGAGTAGTTATTAGATGATGGGTTGTTAGAGTGACATAAACTTAAAACCTAGTTTATGCGCTACTTCGTAAGGGACCGATTTGGATCCAAAAGTTTAATGCTATGGTTAGATTTTATTTTAATACTTTTCTCGTACTTGCGGATGCTTGCGAGGGGGTTAATCATAAGTAGGAGGTTTGTTCAAGTAAGAACAACACCTAAGCACCGGTCCACCCACGTATCAAATTAACAAAGTAGCGAACACGAATCGAACCAACATGATGAAAGTGATTAGATGAAATTTTCGTGTACCCTTAAGAACGCTTTGCTTATCATAAGAGACCATTTTGACCTGTCCTTTGCCTCAAAAGGATTGGGCTACCTTGCTGCACTTTATTTACCGTTACGGTTACAAATTATCTTGTTGTCAAACTAGGTTTCAGTGCTTGCAGAAATTACCTTACTGAAAACCACTTGTCATTTCCTTCTGCTTCTCGTTGGGTTCGACACTCTTACTTATCGAAAGGATTATGATTGATCCCCTATACTTGTGGATCATCAAGGCTAATTTCTGGCGCTATTTCCGGAGAGTGAAGCGCTCTTGGTAAATGGGAATTGGTATGGAAAAATTATTTCTACATGCTGAAATTTATTGTCACTTGTTACTACGAAGAACCATCCTTTGAATGTGTCCATCTGGCAGGCCACCTGCTTCCTCGGCAGCGCCGTCGTCGCAGACTCCTACTGCGGAAGGTACCGCACCATGGTCGTCTCCTGCTTCATCGGCGTTGCAGTAAGTAGCCGAGCCAACTGATCACAACTCTGCAGTTTTAAGCTTGCCTGATCCAGACTTGAATTGAATTTCTGCAAGATTATTAGACTTTGACAGCTCTCTCTTTTTGTGCAGGGCATGCTCATGACAGCTCTCTCAGCGTACCTGCCGCTGCTCGTCAAGAACAGCCTCATCTCGTCGAACATTGTGTCGTCTCAGGAATCCGTCTTGTTTCTCGGCCTCTACATGATCGCCATTGGCTTGGGCGGCCTCCGGCCGTGCCTCATGTCCTTCGGCGCCGACCAGTTCGACGACGGCGATCTGTCGGAGCGCGCGACCAAGGGCTCCTTCTTCAACTGGTACATATTCAACATGAACTGCGCGTCGCTCATATCCAGCACCGGCATCGTGTGGGTGCAGGATCATTACGGCTGGGCGCTGGGCCTGACCATCCCAGCGGTCGTCCTGGCCGCCGGGCTATCTTGCCTGGTTGCGGCGTCGCGGACGTATAGATTTCAGCGAACCCGTGGCAGCCCACTCACCAGAGTGTGCCAGGTCGTCGTCGCTGCCGTGAGGAAGTTCAGCGTCGACACGCCGGTCGATAGCTCTCTGCTCTACGACATGCCGGAGGACGGCCTCGCCGGAGTTACGAGGATCGAGCACACCACTGATCTCCGGTCAGTTACTACAATCCTCTCTGAGTTTACCTCGCGTCGCGTGCTTGGTTGCCTTGCCACTAGACTGAATGACTGCTATGCTGCTTGCTTGATCAGCTTCTTTGACAAGGCCGCCATTGTCGTGGCTTCGGACAAGGAGGTGGAGGCGGCAGCCGCGCCAGCGCGGACCAGCCCGTGGAGACTCTGCGTCGTCACGCAGGTCGAGGAGATCAAGATTCTCGTGAGGATGCTGCCGCTCTGGTCGTCCGTCGTGTTCTTCTATGCCGTCTCGGCGCAGGTCACGTCGACATTCGTCGAGCAAGGCATGGCGATGGACGCCACCGTCGGCTCCGTGCGCGTCCCGCCGGCATCCATGTCCACCTTCGATATACTCACCATCATCCTCCTGGTCCCGCTCAACGACCGGGCTTTCGTTCCCGCTGCCAGGAGGCTCACCGGGAGGGAGAAGGGCATCTCGGAGCTGCAGAGGATCGGTGCCGGACTCGCCATGCCCGTGCTCGCCATGGCCGCCGCGGCGCTTCTAGAGACGGCGCGCCTCCGTGCGGCGAAGATGGCGCCCCTGGCGCCAAACTCGACGAGCATGCTGTGGCAGGCGCCACAGTACGCGCTGATGGGCGTGGGCGAGGTGCTCACCACCATCGGGCAGCTCGACTTCTTCTACGGCCAGGCGCCGGCCGCGATGAAGACCGTGTGCACGGCGCTTGGGCTCCTCGCGATAGCGGCCGGCGGCTACCTGAGCTCGTTCCTACTGACGGCCGTGCAATGGGCGACGGCGGCTGGCGGCGCGCCGGGGTGGATCCCCGACGACCTGAACGAGGGTCACCTGGATCGCTTCTTCTGGGTGATGGCTGGACTTGGTTGCCTGAATCTGATGGCGTTCGGGAGCTGCGCTCGGAGGTACAAATCCAGGAAGGGCTGCTGATTTTTCAGTTGCTTCGCTGTGGGCCGAGATTTTTTTTTTGCAACCCACGGTGCATGATGCCCAAGATAAAAAACGATTCATCAGCTATAGAGAAATGCCCCTAAAAAAAGCAATAGAAAAATGTCTCAAAAAATCAGCAGTACTGAGCCACTTCAAGAATGTGAACTGGGTTCAAGTTGTGTTGTGTGGCGAGTCGATGTTCAACCCGGTAAAAGTCGATACTCCCTTCATTTTTATATACAAGACCACAAACTCAGATTATAGGTATCAAGATAAAATTTAATACATGTTTTGCAAGTCAATTTTTCTTCTTGTTTACTGGAATCATTAATACGCTGCATGCATACAACAAAACTGAGTGGATGAAGTAGCTAAGTGTCATTATGACTGTATGCATGCAAGCATTAAACAAGTTACTAGTACAATAAATATCATTAATTTTTGTCTCGATTACTGTTGGTGGCCTTGTATAAATGCAAAATGTATATTCCATAGTGGCCTTGTATAAGTAAATGGAGTAATATATATGAACTTTTTGCTCAACTCTTTTTTTTCAAAAAGGGTGAATTTTATTGGCTTAAAATGGAGCATCGAGTGCATCTAAGATGCCCAGCCAACACCAACATGCAAAAAAAAAAACACGCCGAGAAATAGTAAAGTCATATAAGACCAAAATTATGCGTAGTCGAGAAAACAAAACAAAGCGAATAGATCCGCGATCGGGAAATTATGTGTTGTCAAGTTTATCTCTGGACATTGATTTCTCAATGAATGTATATGCATATGGGTCGAACATTTTCCCAGACTGCCAGGTAAAACATCTGGTCTCTTCTAGGTCTTATCATACCCCTCTTTTAATAAATCTTACACAGAAGCCAAATGGGAGAAGTTCTGGCCGTCGTTGCCGTAGATATGAAATATACTGGGAAAAGGAAAAAGCTCTAGCAGATGAAGTGGAAGTTGCATGGTCCATGCATAGGCAGGCAACGGACCTACGAGGTGTAGCAACAAAACTTGAGTGTGTGATGGATGCGCTGCACTCATGGAGTAGCAGAACAGTAGGCTCGGTCCCAAAGAAAATAGAAAAAACGCGAAAAGACTTGGAAGGGATTTTACACAGTAATGACCCAAACAGACAGATGATCCAAAGACGGCTAGAAAAAGAACTAGATAGTCTGCTAGAGAAAGAAGAACTCTTCTGGAAGCAAAGATCGAGACTGGATGATATCCGTGATGGCGACAGGAATACGAATTTTTTTCACCGTAAGGCAACATGGAGGAAAAAGAAAAATAAAATTAGCCAGCTGGAGAAGGAAGATGGTAGCGTCACAGATAATACTCAAGAGATGGAGGAGCTTGCCTCGTCATTGTTCCAGAAATATACACAGCCAATCCGGACGTACAACCTGAAATTATACTGGACACTATAGAGCCCCAAATTACACAACAAATGAATGACATGTTATGCAGTGAATTTTCCGATGAAGAGATCAGCAACGCACTGTTCCAAATAGGGCCGCTGAAGGCCCCCGGAGCGGATGGGTTCCCTGCTAGATTTTATCAAAGGCATTGGGGTACCCTGAAAGAGGAGATGATTAAGGCAGTAAGGGAGTTCTTTAACTCGGGCATCATGCCGGAGGGAGTGAATAATACAGTCATAGTGTTAATACCAAAGAAGGAGAACCCCAACTCCCTCAAAGACTATAGACCCATCAGCTTATGCAATGTCGTGTACAAAATTGTTTCAAAATGTCTAGTAAACAGGATACGACCATTGCTCCATGATTTGATAGCCCCAACCCAAAGCGCCTTCATTCCAGGGCGGATGATCACGGACAACACTTTGATTGCATTTGAGTGTATACACAGTATCCAGAAGAGCTCAGAGGCAAAAGGTAAATTTTGTGAATATAAATTAGACCTCGCAAAAGCCTATGACAGAGTCGACTGGAATTACCTTGAAGGGGCGATGAAGAGATTAGGTTTTGCTGATAAATAGACACAATGGATCATGACGTGTGTAAAATCAGTGAAGTATTCCGTCCGTTTCAACGGGAACATGCTACAAAGCTTCTCCCCTACACAGGGGTTGAGACAGGGGATCCCCTTTCACCATATATCTTCCTCTTTGTTGCAGATGGACTTTCACGCCTAATAAATAGAAAGACCGAAGCGGGTGAGATCCAGGAGCTAAAAATATGTCGTCACAGCCCTGGTATCTCGCACCTGCTATTTGCAGATGATAGCTTGTTATTTTTTAAAGCAAATAATGATCAAGCAACAAAGGTGTCGTGGTTTTGTCACAGCAGTTGTCCTAGTGTGAGGACTTAGTCGTGAGGCATCGCAACTAGGTAGTAGCTTGAACAGGGTTGGTCGGAATCGAGAGACACGATATTTTACCCAGGTTTGGCCCCTCACGGTGGAGGTAAAAGCCTACATCCTGCTTCATTGATATTGATCATGGTGATGCTCACGATTACAAGGGTGCTCTTTCGCTACCTCTCCCTCGAGAGCTATTTACTTGTCTGTCTAAAACTTGTCCCTCTTGGGGTGCCCTGCCCCTCCTTATATAAGTTGGAGGGACGGGTTACATATGGAGTCCTAATAGGATTAGGACTATCTACTACAAGTGGAATCCTAGTCTTGCTTCCTTTGTAAGGGAATATTCTTTATGCCTTTTCTTTTAAGCCAGCCTACCATAACATGAGCCGGCCTACTGGGCCTTGGGCCTTGTCATCCATCTGACCTGCCGTCGGGGCCATTAGTGAGTCGCCAAACCAGTGAGTCGCCAGTCTTCGGGCGGGTTACCGATGAAACGCCAAGTCCCAGACGGGTCATACCGCGGGGTATATCTCCGACATTAGCCCCCAGTTTAATTTGGATTTATCCATGTTAAACTGATCCTGCAAAATAAACACAAGAACAAATTTGACAGGTTGTGTGCCGGGTCAAACATTCTTCTGAGTCGGCTTCTGTTCATCCTTAAGTCCTTGTCATTTGCTTCTCCTAGAAAGTCTGGGTCAATAGGCCAGCTTCATAGTCAATTTGCTGACATTAGTTTCCCACAGAAAAAAATACTGTGAAGAATAATCCATTTGATTCAGCTTCCAATGCTCTAGTTTGACAAAAATATTGGTCTTGAAATACTCATCTGATTTTCAGCCGGCTTGAAGATGTAGATATTGCCGATTTATGATTGCCAAAATTGCCGGGTTATAAAACGGATGATGCCGAGTCATGATTGTTGCTGATGCCGGGTCAATCTTATGGCGACTTGATACTTGCTTTTGTAAATGTAGCTTTCCAATCATTGAGTTGGCTCTCTAAACCTTTCTATGAATAGCTTAGAGGAAATAAACTTTGCAAATTTCTCCAATAATAATATAATACCTGGTTTGCTCAAAACTGAGAATTTGAAGATGTTCCTCCCTTATATGCATATCACCTGTAGCCCCCAAGTCTTAAGAGGAGAACGTAGTGATAGCTTAAGACTTGCTTTAATATAAATGCTGCAACTTTGGAGAAATCCGGGTTGTTCATGTAAGTCGCTAATCATAAACTTTGACAGGAGCAATTAGTAGCCCCCAAGGGCCGGCTCATCACTATGTGATGGGTCGGGTCTTCAATGAGGCGAGTTAAAATGACTTTGCATTAGCCCTCAAGTGCCATGATGCATGCTTGCAGTGACATGGGACTTGTATACTCGATGTAATCTTGATTTGAATAATGTAGCCCCCAAGTGCCGGATTGTATGCCTGCAGCGACTCGGGACTAAATAAAACCATATCCATTGTCCGGATGATGTTGCTGAAAGCCTTTGCATATCAATATTGAACCATGCTCTCTATTGTGAACCGATACTCTTGGATGAAGAAATAATAGCCATTGCTCTGAAGCGGCTTTTGAAAACCTCAATCATAATACTGGTTATTGATAACCATAATAAAAATCCAGCCATGTTGGCTATTAAAGATTTGAATAATATAATCCGGTATGAAAACCTCAATCATTCAATACCATAATGAAAATCCAGCCAAGTTTGGCTATTAAAGATTTGAATACTTTATCTGTTGACAAGTAAATCCGGAGTTAAATACCCGGCGGCTCTTGGGCGATGGCGAATTAATGCGCATCCATTGTACTCCGGGATACAACCCGGCAGCTTATAACCTTTGTAAAAATCAAGAACTGATAACCCTTTTGAAACATCAATTTTAATCTTTGATGATGGGCTTAAACTTAATCATTTATGTAAGCCATAGCTCTGCATGTCCTGCATAAAGTTTAAACAACATATGCCCTAGCGACTTAACGTCAAAAGCCAGGGCGGGTAACAACCCAAACATAATATAGTCTTATGCAATTATGGAAAAGAGTAGAATTAAGGCCATCGAAGCCAAAATATACTAGCGACTTAAAGTCAAAAGCCAGGGCGGGTTATCAAACCTCGTATATTCATATAACAATTAAAAACATACTTGTAAAATTGGCTTATACTGCCGGCTTACATCGCCATATCCAGTGAGGGTGACAACCCAAAGATTTGTAAGCGCATGACCCCAATTGCGCAAACCAAAGCATGTTTGTGACTTAAAGTCCATAGCCAGGGCGGGTTACCAAACCACAAATATTCAAACAATTATTGAAAGACATACCTGTAGATTGACACTATGGTAATACTTTGATAATTATAATCCGGAGCGGGTATCAACCCGAAGTCATGAAATATCATGATTTTGATTGCTCAAGGCAAAAATATCCTGGCGACTTAAAGTCCGCTATCAGGGTGGGTTACCAAACCCCAAAAATGCTCAAATATGAGTCATATGTTCAGGGCTGCATGGCCCGAATTGTAAAAAACGCACTTGAGCGGAAAAAATCTTTTAAAATATACAAATCCAAAATGGTCAGAAGAAACAGAAATCCAGAAAAAATTCGAGTGCTTTCATAGGCCGCCAAGCCTTAAAACCCAAGTGCTTTCACGGGCCGCACAACCACTGAGTTAATCCTTGCTCACCGTAAGCCGGCCCTCACATGACAAACCGCCATTTTAACCTTAACGAGCTCAGGGTCTTAAAAAAGATAGATTGTTAAGAGTACGGCGGGTCATTCAGGATTACCTGGCGGAGTAGCATCATGCATACAGGCAAGACAACTCGGGATTCGGCATTCACGCCTGGTCAAGAGGGTATGAAAGCTAAACCCGGTGGGTTGGAAGCCCCCAAGTGACCTTATGAACAAATAATAAAGACTCAAATACTTAGAGATGAAACGACAGAGGCCCTGAATTATCAGGGATGCCAGCTTTATTATATTGATCATAATAAGATAAGCCCATAAGGCAGGATACCCATGTTTGAACCGCGCTTCATGGCAGCAAGTTCTCTTTGGCAAATTTTAATTTTTCTGAGAACTCGAACTTGCGAGAGATGAATTCCTCTTGAACCGGATGTTGAGCCGGATATTGAACCGTAATCTTTGCTTATAACCCAGAACTCTTCTATTGAGCCAGAATCTTTTTGATTGCCAGGCACTTTTTTACCCGGAAATTGTCTGACAACCTTTTAAATTTTTACCAATGTGGCAGTAGCCTCCGAGAAATGCGGCATGGTCGGATGCTGGCGCATGACAATATTGGCGCAAGCTTTATATCCGTGGCACATCGATTGCTCTTGCAGTGAATAATTGTCTTGCACACACAAAAATATCGCGAGCCAGAGTAATTGTTCTCAAACAATTTAATATGTGCTGATAAAATACATAGAAAAGATTGCACCTGGTGATTTGTCAGATGATCGTAGATGCTGATCACGCATAATATTTGCTTCTGGTCTTTGGGATTTAATCCAGCATCTGGACTGCCATCAACCTGCTGTAAACTTAACAGTAGTACTTGCCCACCGGGACTCCTGCTCCATTATTGTCGGAGCAAGCTACGGGCCAGATGATTAGCCCATCAAAATGCTCCCTACTTCTTGGAAATAAATGCTCAGAAGAAGATGGTCAGCAAGTCATACATATTCTGAATGTGGTGACAGTGAGTTTTGAAGAGAAGTACTTAGGTTTGCCGGTTCCAAAAGGGCGTATGGTTAAAGGTAAATTCAAGTCAACCAAGGATAAAGCAAGGAAAAAATGAATGATTGGACGGAAAAATGTGCCTCCAGTGGTGCCAAGGAGACGCTAATAAAATCTGTGGCTCAGGCAATTCCCACTTTTGCGATGAGTGTCTTTAAGTTTTCGGCATCCCTATGTGAGGAGCTCATGCACATGACCAGAGAATTCTGGTGGGGAGATGATGGGAGAAACTCACACAACGCAAAAACCAGGGAGGTATGGGATTCAAGGACCTTAGAGTATTTAATCAGGCTCTCCTTGCTAGGCAAGCTTGGCGTCTTATTGCATATCCTGACAGTCTGTGTGCAAGAGTACTAAAGGCGAAATACTATCATGAGGCAGATCTACTTGACACGGCGTTTATTCACAATGCGTCGCCGGGTTGGCAGGGTATCATGCATGGTTTAGAACTTCTTAAAAAAGGATGTGTATGGCGTATATGCAATGGTAAAAGCGTTCGCATCTGGAGACACAACTGGATCCCAAGGGGAAATATGAAAATTAATAATCTTGAGCATTCGACTCCCAAACTTTGAGGAGGACGATTATATTGCTTGGCAGCCAGAAAAGAATGGAATTTTCACTGTGCAGAGTGCATATAGGCTAGCCATGGATGAAAAGAGATATGAAATTATTGGACCAAGCCACAATATATTGGGGGACCGGAGTATTTGGAACACTATCTGGAAAACAAATGTCCCCCAAAAGGTACGTATTTTTACATGGAGGCTACCAACAGAATCCCTCGCGGTTCAAACAAATAGATTTCGACGTATTCCGGGCCTCACTCCAATTTGTAATGTTTGTGGCGCTGATGATGAAACGGGATTCCATGTTACGCACCGATGTACGTTTGCGAGAGCCCTCTGGCATGAGTTGAAGGACGTGTGGAACCTTCCTCCTGAGCATGAAATAAGCTACACAAGAAAGGATTTGGTTCTTGTCCTACTAGATAAAGTGACTGAAGACTTACGACAAAACTTATGCTATTCTGGTGGCGTGTTTTGCATCATAAAAATGATGCGATCTTTGCGAAAGGTAAAGCAAAAATCTCCCAATCTGCTCGGTTTTTGCAAAACTACCTTGCAAACATCCGTTTGATCCAGAACGGAAACTCCAAGATTGATCGTAAAGGGAAAAGCCCTATGATCAAATTGCCAAAATTGAAAGAACATGATAATACAAAGGAAAAAGCCTGGCAAAAGCATGACCACGGGTGGGCCAAGGTTAATGTGGATGGAAGTTTTTTGCAGGAGAATAGCAGTGGAGCATGGGGAGCTGTGGTTCGAGAGCATGGTGGGAGAATTATCTTGTCGGCCTGGGACTACATTCCGCGATGCAAAGGAGCAGACTTCGCAGAAGCTACGGCTTGTCTAGAAGGACTACGTGCAGCGATGTCGGGCACGGACCTACCTTTAATTATTGAGACGGACAGCAGCGTCGTGGCAAAGGCACTTGACCCCTCATGCGTGGATAGATCGGAAATCGGAGTGTTTGCGAAGGAATTCCAGGCCATCAAGCAAGGAAACAGAGAAGTTAAAGTTCAAAGAGTCGATAGAAGAGTCAATAGTTTAGCCCATAGTATTGCCCAGTTTGGGCGTAGAGAGTTGCGTGGTGGTGTTATGCAAGGGACAGTGCCAACCTGCATGTTGAGCGTGGCCTTGCAAGATTGTAAGAACAATGTTTCCTCTTTTAATTAATACAACTCTCTATTTTAAAAAAGTATATGCATATGGGTGACCCCCTATTTCAAACAGGAGAATGTGTCAGTTTTCCAAAGACTCGAATCTTTTTTGATATTATTTGAGTTGTAGGAAAGATCACACTATTAAAAAGAGTTGAGGTGTTTAAGATCATGCTAAACTTCGATCAATCAAATAACTACTTGTACTGAACTAATCTAGAATCCCTTTTGTTGGGAAACGTTGCATGGAAAACAAAAAAAATTCTACGCACACGCAATGATCTATCCATGGAGATGCATAGCAGCGAGGGGGAGAGTGTGTCTACGTACCCTCGTAGACCGTAAGAGGAAGCGTTTCACAACATGGTTGATGTAGTCGAACTTCTTCGCGCGTCAACCGATCAAGTACCTAACGCACGACACCTCCGCGTTCTGCACACGTTCATCTCGATGACGTCCCTCGGCTTCTTGATCCAGCAAGACGTCGAGGTAGTAGATGAGTTCCGTCAGCACGACGGCGTGGTGATGGTGATGGTGAAGTGATCTCCGCAGGGCTTCGCCTAAGAACTACGAAAATATGACCGGGGTTGTAAACGGTGGAGGGGGGCGCCGCACACGGCTAACAATTGATCTGGTGTGTGCTAGGCGCCCCCCTCCCACATATATATAGGTGGGAGGCGGAGGGGAGGCAGCCTGGCACACCACATAGGTGGCCGGCCGGCCCTAGGGCTCCTGCCCTGGCCGCGCCCCCCTGCCATGTATTCCCAAGGGGGAAGGAAAGAGGGGGGGGGAGGGAAGGAAGTGGGAATCCTAATCCACACTTTCCTTTCCCTCCCCCCTTTCCTTCTCCACCTAGGCCGGCCTGCTATGGGGGGCGCACCAGCCCCTTGTTGCTAGTGCGTTCTCTCTCTTGGCCCATAAGGCCCATATCTTTTACCGGGGGTGCCCGGAACCCCTTCCGGTGACCCGATAAGTACCCGGTACCCCCCGAAACACTTCCGGTGTCCGAATACCATCATCCTATATATCAATCTTTACCACTCGACCATTTCGATACTCCTCGTCATGTTCGTGATCTCATCCGGGACTTCGAACAACATTTGGTCACCAAATCACATAACTCATATAATACTATATCGTCATCGAACGTCAACCGTGCGGACCCTACGGGTTCGAGAACTATGTAGACATGACCGAGACACCTCTCTGGTCAATAAACAATAGCGGAACCTAGATGCCCATATTGGCTCCTACATATTCTACGAAGATCTTTATCGGTCGAACCGTTATGACAACATACATAATTCCCTTTGTCGGTATGTTACTTGCCCGAGATTCGATCGTCGGTATCTTCATACCTAGTTCAATCTCGTTACCGGCAAGTCTCTTTACTCGTTCCTTAATACATCACCTCGTGACTAACTCCTTAGTTGTTTGCTTGCAAGCTTATGATGTGTATTATCGAGAGGGCCCAGAGATACCTCTCCGATACTCGGAGTGACAAATCCTAATCTCGATCTATGCCAACTCAACAAACACCTTAGGAGATATCTGTAGAGCATCTTTATGATCACCCAGTTACGTTGTGACATTTGATAGCACACAAGGTATTCCTTTGGTATCCGGGAGTTGCATAATCTCATAGTCGAAGGAATATGTATTTGACATGAAGAAAGCAATAGCAATAAAACTGAACGGTCATTATGCTAAGCTAACGGATGGGTCTTGTCCATCACATCATTATCCTAATGATGTGATCCTGTTATCAAATGACAACACATGTCTATGGTTAGGAAACCTTAACCATCTTTGATCAACGAGCTAGTCTAATAGAGGCTTACTAGGGACACGGTATTTGTTTATGTATTCACACATGTATTTAAGTTTTCGGTCAACATAATTCTAGCATGAATAATAAACCTTTATCATGATTAAGGAAATATAATAATAACCATTTTATTATTGCCTCTAGGGCATATTTCCATCAGTCTCACACTTGCACTAGAGTCAATAATCTAGTTCACATCACCATGTGATTTAACACCCATAGTTCACATCGCCATGTGACCAACACCCAAAGAGTTTACTAGAGTCAATAATCTAGTTCACATCGCCATGTGATTAACACCCAAAAGAGTACTAAGGTGTGATCATGTTTTGCTTGTGAGAGAAGTTTAGTCAACGGGTCTGTCACATTCAGGTTCGTATGTATTTTTTTTTGCAAATTTCTATGTCTACAAAGCTCTGTATGGAGCTACTCTAGCTAATTGCTCCTACTTTCAATATGTATCCAGATTGAGACTCAGAGTCATCCGAATCGGTGTCAAAGCTTGCATCGACGTAACCCTTTACGACGAACTCTTTTTTACCTCCATCATCAAGAAATATCTCCTTAGTCCTCTTAGGTAACTAAGGATAATTTTGACCGCTGTCCAGTGATCTACTCCTGGATCACTATTGTACCCCCTTGCCAAACTCATGGCAAGGTACACAGTAGGTTTGGTACACAGCATGACATACTTTATAAAACCTATGGCTGAGGCATAGGGAATGACTTTCATTCTCTCTCTATCTTCTGCCGTGGTCGGGTTTTGAGTCTTACTCAACTTCACACCTTGCAACACAGGCAAGAACCCTTTCTTTGACTGATCCATTTTGAACTTCTTCAAAATCTTGTCAAGGTATGTGCTTTGTGAAAGTCCTATTAAGCGTCTCGATCTATCCCTATAGATCTTGATGCCCAATATATAAGTAGCTTCACCGAGGTCTTTCATTGAAAAATTCTTATTCAAGTATCCTTTTTATGCTATTCAGAAATTCTATATCATTTCCAATCAATAATATGTCATGCACATATAATATCAGAAATGGTACAGAGCTCCCACTCACTTTCTTGTAAATACATGCTTCATCGTAAGTCTGTATAAAACCATATGCTTTGATCACCTCATCAAAGTGTATATTCCAACTCCGAGATGCTTGCACCAGTCCATAGATGGATCGCTGGAGCTTGCACACTTTGTTAGCACCTTTAGGATCGACAAAAACTTCTGGTTGCATCATATACAACTCTTCTTTAATATCCATTAAGGAATGCAGTTTTTTACATCCATTTGCCAGATTTCATAATTATAAAATGCGGCAATTGCTAACATGATTCCGACGGACTTAAGCATCGCTACGGGTGAGAAGGTCTCATCGTAGTCAACCCCTTGAACTTGTCGAAAACACTTTTGTGACAAGTCGAGCTTTGTAGATAGTGATATTACCATCAGCGTCCGTCTTCCTCTTGAAAATCCATTTATTCTCAATGGCTTGCCGATCATCGGGCAAGTCCACCAAAGTCCACACTTTGTTCTCATACATGGATCCTATCTCAGATTTTATGGCCTCAAGCCATTCATCGGAATCTGGGCTCATCATAGCTTCTTCATAGTTCATAGGTTCGTCATGGTCTAGTAACATGACTTCCAGGACAGGATTATCATACCACTCTGGTGCGGAACGTGCTCTGTTCGACCTACGAGGTCCAGTAGTAACTTGATCCGGAGTTTCATGATCATCATCATTAGCTTCCTCTCTAGTTGGTGTAGGCATCACGGAAACGGTTTTTTGTGATGTGCTACTCTCCAATTCGAGAGAAGGTACGATTACCTCATCAAGTTCTACTTTCCTCCCACTCACTTCTTTCGAGAGAAACTCCTTCTCTAGAAAGGTTTCATTCTTGGCAACAAAGATCTTGCTTTCAGATCTGTGCTAGAAGGTGTACCCAATTGTTTCCTTAGGGTATCCTATGAAGATGCACTTCTCCGATTTAGGTTCGAGCTTATCAGACTGAAGCCTTTTGACATAAGTGTCGCAACCCCAAACTTTAAGAAATGACAGCTTAGGTTTCTTGCCAAACCACAGTTCATACGGTGTCGTCTCAATGGATTTAGACGGTGCCCTATTTAACGTGAATGCAGCTGTCTCTAATGCATAATCCCAAAACAATAGTGGTAAATCGGTAAGAGACATCATAGAACGCACCATATTAATAAAGTACGGTTACGACATTCGGACACACCATTACGCTGTGGTGTTCCAGGTGGCGTGAGTTGTGAAACTATTCCATATTGTTTTAAATGAAGGCCAAACTCGTAACTCAAATATTCGCCTCCGCGATCAGATCGTAGAAACTTTATTTTCTTGTTACGATGATTCTCCACTTCACTCTGAAATTCTTTGAACTTTTCAAATGTTTCAAACTTGTGTTTCATTAAGTAGATATACCCATATCTGCTCAAATCATCTGTGAAGGTCAGAAAATAATGATACTCGCCGCGTGCTTCAACACTCATCGGACCGCATACATCGGTATGTATTATTTCCAATAAGTCATTAGCTCGCTCCATTGTTTCAGAGAATGGAGTTTTAGTCATCTTGCCCATGAGGCATGGTTCGCAAGTATCAAATGATTCATAATCAAGTGATTCCAAAAGTCCATCCGCATGGAGTTTCTTCATGCGCTTTACACCAATATGACCTAAACGGCAGTGCCAAAGTATGTTGCACTATCATTATCAACTTTGCATCTTTTGGCATCAATATTATGAATATGTGTATTACTATGATCGAGATTCAATAAACCATTCACATTGGGTGTATGACCATAGAAGGTTTTATTCATGTAAACAAAACAACAATTATTCTCTAACTTAAATGAATAACCGTATTGCAATAAACATGATCTAATCATATTTATGCTCAACGCAAACACCAAATAATATTTATTTAGATTCAACACTAATCTAGAAGGTAGAGGGAGTGTGCGATGGTGATCGTATCAACCTTGGAATCACTTCCAACACACATCGTCACCTCGCACTTAACTAGTCTCTGTTTATTCTGCAACTCCTGTTTTGAGTTACTAATCTTAGCAACTGAACCTGTATCGAATACCCAGGTGCTACTACGAACACTAGTAAGGTACACATCAATAACATGTATATCAAATATACTTTTGTTCACTTTGCCATCTTTCTTATCCGCCAAGTATTTGGGGCAGTTCCGCTTCCAGTGACCATTTCCTTTGCAGTAGAAGCACTCAGTTTCAGGCTTGTGTTTAGCTTTGGGCTTCTTCATGGGAGCAACTAGTTGCTTGCCATTCTTCTTGAAGTTCCCTTTCTTTCCCTCGCCCTTTTTCTTGAAACTAGTGGTCTTGTTAACCATCAACACTTGATGCTCTTTCTTGATTTCTACCTTCGCCGATTTCAGCATTGCGAAGAGCTCGGGAATCGTTTTCGTCATCCCTTGCATATTATAGTTCATCACGAAGTTCTAGTAGCTTGGTGATAGTGACTAGAGAACTCTGTCAATCACTATCTTATCTGGAAGATTAACTCCCACTTGATTCAAGCGATTGTAGTACCCAGACATTCTGAGTACATGCTCACTGGCTGAGCTATTCTCCTCCATCTTGTGGGCAAAGTACTTGTCAGAGGTCTCATACCTCTCAACACGGGCATAGGTCTGAAATACCAATTTCAGCTCTTGGAACATCTCATATGTTTCATGGCGTTCAAAACGTCTTTGAAGCCCCAATTCTAAACCGTAAAGCATGGCGCACTAAACTATCAAGTAGTCATCATATCGAGCTTGTCAAACATTCATAACGTCTGCATCAGCTCCTGCAACAGGTCTGTCACCTAGTGGTGCATCATGGACATAATTCTTCTGTGCAGCAATGAGGATAATCCTCAGATCACGGACCCCGTCCGCATTATTGGTACCATCATCTTTCAACTTAGTTTTCTCTAGGAACATATTAAAAATATAGGGAAGCTATATTGCGAGCTATTGATTTACAATATAGATATGCAAAATATAAGACTAAGTTCATGATAAATTAAGTTCAATTAATCAAATTACTAATGAACTCTCACTTAAATAGACAGCCCTCAAGTCATCTAAGTGATACGTGATCCAAATCAACTAACCCATGCCCGATCATCACGTGAGATGGGGTAGTCATCAATGGTGAACATCTCTATGTTGATCATATCTACTATATGATTCACGTCCGACCTTTCGGTCTCCAGTGTTTCGAGACCATGTCTGTACATGCTAGGCTCGTCAAGTTTAACCCATGTATTCTGCATGTGCAAAACTGTCTTACACCTGTTGTATGTGAACGTAGAGTCTATCACACCCGATCATCACGTGGTGTCTCAAAACGACGAACTGTAGCAACGTTGCATACTCAGGGAGAACACTTTTATTTTGAAATTAAGTGAAGGGATCATCTTATAATGCTACCGCCGTTCTAAGCAAAATAAGATGCATAAAAGATAAACATCACATGCAATCAAAATATGTGACATGATATGGCCATCATCATCTTGTGCTTTTGATCTCCATCTCCAAAGCATCGTCATGATCTCCATCGTCACCGGCTCGACACCTTGATCTCCATCGTTGCGTCGTGGTCGTCTCGCCAACTATTGCTAACGCATAGCGATAAAGTAAAGCAATTACATTGCGTTTGCATTTCATACAATAAAGAGACAACCATAAGGCTCCTGCCGGTTGCCGATAACTTACAAAACATGATCATCTCATACAATAATGTATATCACATCATGTGTTGACCATATCACATCACAACATGCCCTGCAAAAAAAAGTTAGACGTCATCTACTTTGTTGTTGCAAGTTTTACGTGGCTGCTACGGGCTTCTAGCAAGAACCGTTCTTACCTACGGAAAAACCACAACGGTGATTCATCAAGTTTGCTGTTTTAACCTTTTTCAAGGACCGGTCGTAGTCAAATTCGATTCAACTAAAGTAGGAGAAACAGACACCCGCCAGCCACCTTTATGCAAAACTAGTTGCATGTCAATCAGTGGAACCGGTCTCATGTGCGTGGACATGTAAGGTTGGTCCGGGCCGCTTCATCCCACAATACCGCCGAATCAAAATAAGACGTTGGTGGTAAGCAGTATGACTAATACCGCCCACAACTCTTTGTGTTCTACTCGGGCATATCATCTACGCATAGACCTGACTCGGATGCCACTGTTGGGAAACGTTGTATGGAAAACAAAAAAAATTCTACGCACACGGAATGATCTATCCATGGAGATGCATAGCAGCGAGGGGGAGAGTGTGTCTACGTACCCTCGTAGATCGTAAGTGGAATCGTTTCACAACGCGGTTGATGTAGTCGAACTTCTTCGCGTGTCAACCGATCAAGTACCGAATGCACGGCATCTCCGTGTTCTGCACACGTTCAGCTCGATGACGTCTCTCGCCTTCTTGATCCAGCAAGACGTCGAGGTAGTAGATGAGTTACGTCAGCGCGACGGCGTGGTGACGGTGATGGTGAAGTGATCTCCGCAGGGCTTCGCCTAAGCACTATGAAAATATGACCGGGGTTGTAAACGGTGGAGGGGGGGCGCTGCACACGGCTAATAATTGATCTGGTGTGTGCTAGACGCCCCCCTCCCACATATATATAGGTGGGAGGGGGAGGGAAGGCAGCCTGGCGCACCACATAGGTGGCCGGACGGCCCTAGGGCTCCTGCCCTGGCCGCCCCCCCCCCCCCCGCCATGTATTCCCAAGGGGGAAGGAAAGAGGGGGAGAGGGAAGGAAGTGGGAATCCTAATCCACACTTTCCTTTCCCTCCCCTCTTTCCTTCTTGATGTGAACTGGGGACCCGATCTTTCGATGAGAGGGAGATAACTACGATTTTGGGTGGGACTTGACCCTCACGATCCGGCTACCAACCGTACAGGGAGAACCGTACACGACTGATATCCACGGCAATCGCTGAACCAACTCCACGGCATTATCGACCGAGCCAACGACGCGATCGACCTATCCACGAAGGATTTTTCCTGCAAGCAAATCGAAGAACATGCAAGAAAATAATAGCCAAGCAATCTCAAAATTACAAATATGCTAGATGGAATAATCTCACAAGATGGGATTCCAATAGGATGTCTTAACAGTCGCACTAGCCGCTACGAGCGAAGACACATAAAAGTAGCAATAGCTAAACTTCTCTAAACAAAACCCAAATCAAAAACCTAATTCGGCTAGCTATTTATTAAGGACGGCAGCCGCCCTAACCGTTGACGCTGCGCGTGGACGTGTCCCAGGTGGACTGCTTCGAAGAGTTTTCATCAGGAGCCGGCCCACATATTGACCGACTATTGCATGGCCTTGGACTTAATTCTTTCTTTAATTGATGAGATGGGCTGGTGTGTAACGTGGCTTTGTCTGGTCCATGAAGCTTTAATCTCCTTCTCTTGTCTTGTACTATGAACAGTGCATGTAGCATGCATGGATGCAAGGCGTGCTACTTCGCTTGGATTTAACGTACAGTAATCTTCATCTTTAACTGATCCTTTAATCCCTTTATTCCTGATGAGTAAAAATAAAACAAATAATGAGCGTAGCATCATATTCGAGTCAATTAAATTATGTGTACGAAGAAGCGAAAGTACCTGGTTATTAATTTGTCGTGTAATATTTGTAGAAATTTTTATGTTAACTATGTCCACATCATCCTTCCTTCCTTGAAAACAAAGCCATCCTCGGCTTTCATTTATCTGGAAGATATTAGAAAGCAAAGCAAAAATAGATGCAATGTATATAGGCCGTTCCAAAGGCATTAGCGCATGAGCATGTGATAATTTTGTAATAACGCCATTATGAATATCATGATAAATTTTCTCATGTCCGAGCATAACATTATGAATATCATGATAAATTTTATCCCACAGATAGTCTATATATGAATTATAGGGACACAAATGAACTACTTGAGCATGTGGTATGTCTAGTTCAAAAGTTGAGACACTCAACGGAAAAATTTCAGAATTAATAGCAAGCATACTATGCATACTACGATCAGTTGAGTTTGCTTTCTCGTCATTTATTATTTCATTGGGGGTCATAGGAAGCAAGTTAATTGTTTTTCCTTCAAACACGAGAGTATACAAATTTGTTCGACCATGATGGGTAACACTATTATCATATTGCCAAGGCCGCCCTAACCGTTGACGCTGCGCGTGGACGTGTCCCAGGTGGACTGCTTCGAAGAGTTTTCATCAGGAGCCGGCCCACATATTGACCGACTATTGCATGGCCTTGGACTTAATTCTTTCTTTAATTGATGAGATGGGCTGGTGTGTAACTTGTTGGGAGTGCACCATTGTTCGAGACATGTGGTGTTGCCTCGGTAGTGGTTGAGACAGTTGGAGAGTGTGTCCATGAGGAGTGACGACCTGCAGAAAAGTTACCTCGTCCCTTGTTGTGTCGTCCATGTACTTCCCTTTCAGCTTTACAAGCAAAATGAAACGAATGAGTAATAGAATTGTACTCATTATAGTCCAATATATCCTGAATATCACGATTCAAACCACCTAAAAATCTAGCCATCATTGCATCTTCGGTTTCAACTAATCCACATCGCATTAAGCCAGTTTGCAAATCTTGATAATAATCCTCTACAGAACTACTACCTTGTTTTAAATGTTGCAATTCATTTAGTTTGTCATGAGCATAATATGAAGGAACATAACGTTGTCGCATAGCTCGTTTTAAAGCATCCCAAGTAGCAGGTATATTGTTGGCATTAACACGGCAATACTCACTCCACCAAATAGAAGCAAAGTTTGTAAATTCACTAGTGGCTGCCCTAACTCTTTGGTTCTCAGGAATATCATGACATGCAAATTTTTGTTCAACTAAAAGTTCCCAATCAAGATAAACATCTGGATTATATTTACCATTGAAAGCAGGCATAGTAAATTTAATTTTAGCACTAGAGTGGTCATAATTTCGAACATCATACCTGTGTGGACCTCGTGCCATACCTTGACGGTTGAAACGTAGTTGTCGATGAGCACGGTCATTGTGGTGGTTGACCATTTGGTCGTGTTCGGTGTCACCGGAATAATCCTCATAGTTGTCCCCATGTTCCTCGATGCGGGGAGGAATTTGTTGGTGCTGGTTTATGGTGGCGGCATCAGTGACAGTAGTTGGGTGTTGTGGATGACCCATGGGCACACGTCGAGCTCGCGAAGTAGCGGCAACACCCGTGGAATTGTGAGGAACGGCGTTGTTGTTGTTGACCGGGGGTGCAGTCCGCAGCTCGTCCAAACGTAACAAGATGTCCTGTAGTTGTGTGTTGGCAACACCTTGTGCATCGTCGATGGCCTTGAGCCTTTCTTCAACCACAATCTGAGCACCCTCAAGTTGGCCGAAACGCTCCCTGGTGACTTTCACATCCGCGGTGAGGCCCTCAAGTGTGTGTTGATTCTGTGCCATTGTTAGCGAAAGAGGAAAAAAAACACAACGTATGATCCCTATCAACTAATAGGATGTGGTGGAGAAAAATTCGTTCACACTCAAGCTTAGTATCAACTTCTTACTTGTTCTTACCAATGCAGCAGGTGGTGATCGGCGCGTTGGTGTTGGCTGCAAACTACCGATGAAGATTGAATGGAGTGATAACCAGTACTTATTGATAGTAAAAAAAAAGTGTAGCTTGGCAAAGGCTTCTCAACTCACAATATTAGTGGCACAATTTAGCAAAAAGCAATGCAAGTTGAATAATTGTTTAAACTCCTAACTAGTGCTGGCAGTCGACTAGTAAGATGTAAAACAATCTAAGCCCAGATACTGAATCAAGGAAGTGGAAACCGATGAAAATATGATAGCTCCAAGTAACGAGATATAAGTGAAGTACAAATGCAGTGTATAACAAAGCTCAAAAATAGATGATGGATGGAGTGATGCTCAAGTAGCAGCAAAAATAATGTGCTGAGTAGCAATTAGAACAAAGCAGTTCAAAAAGATGCTAGCCGGCCTGATCTTTCTTTTTTTAAACTCTTTTTTCTTTCTCTGTTTTCCTTTCTCTTTTTTTTCCTTTCTCTTGTTTTTTTTTGTTTTTTTGTTTTACCAGGCCATTACCAGACAAGTATACACACGACGATGAGAAAAGGAAATTAAAGATGTAGCAGGACCGAGTGCTACTAGAAGCTCAGGGTCACGTACTATACTTGAGACTATAAGAGATCAATCAATGGTATACGTGAGACTAGATAATCCAAAGATGGGACGTGTGCTGCATGCAAGCGAGGGCAACCAAGGAAAACGACGTGAGGGAACAGCGGCGCGGCAGTGCAGACACGGCTGTTTAGCTGGTTTGGTTGTCTGGTCAATAATGTGTCAAGCCAGAAGTTGTTGCTGCAGCAAAATGAAAAAAGTATTGAATGGCGTAAATTCCGTGGATGGAAATCCGGGGTGGACGGCGTGGGCACGCGAAACAGCGGAGGACGCGGAAAAAATAAATTATGCTGATGGCGTGCGTCACGGCAGGCAGATGGAGCGATCTGATGGACACTTAACCGACGAAGTTTTTTTTTCTTCTGGATAACAACTAACTCGGCAGGAAATTAGAGTAGACAAAAATGAGTGCGATCTAGTAGATAATTTTCTCCCAAACTAATCTAAATCAGCACTAATATTAGGATGAATGCAATCAAAAATTCAACAAAACAAATACTATATGCAAATTGCTAAAGGCTAAAAAGATAGGTGCAGCGGATGAACTAATCTAATTTTTTTTTTGCTTTTTATGGGTTATAAGATTGAAAAAGAATCTATTATAATAAAACTGTAAATCTCTCACCGATGAACCTGAAAACTAATACCACTTGATGTGAACTGGGGACCCGATCTTTCGATGAGAGGGAGATAACTACGATTTTGGGTGGGACTTGACCCTCACGATCCGGTTACCAACCGTACAGGGAGAACCGTACACGACTGATATCCACGGCAATCGCTGAACCAACTTCACGGCGTTATCGACCAAGCCAACGACGCGATCGACCTATCCACGAAGGATTTTTCCTGCAAGCAAATCGAAGAACATGCAAGAAAATAATAGCCAAGCAATCTCAAAATTGCGAATATGCTAGATGGAATAATCTCACAAGATGAGACTCCGATAAGATGTCTTGACGGTCGCACTAGCCGCTATGAACGAAGACACATAAAAGTAGCAATAGTTAAACTTCTCTAAACAAAATCCGAGTCAAAAACCTAATTCGGCTAGCTATTTATTAAAGACGGCGGCCGTCCTAACCGTTGACGCTGCGCGTGGACGTGTCCCAGGTGGACTGCTTCGAAGAGTTTTCATCAGGAGCCGGCCTACATATTGACCGACTATTGCATGGCCTTGGACTTAATTCTTTCTTTAATTGATGAGATGGGCTGATGTGTAACGTGGCTTTGTCTGGTCCATGAAGCTTTAATCTCCTTCTCTTGTCTTGTACTATGAACAGTGCAGGTAGCATGCATGGATGCAAGGCGTGCTACTTCCCTTGGATTTAACGTACAGTAATCTTCATCTTTAACTGATCCTTTAATTTCTTTATTCCTGATAAGTAAAAATAAAACGAATAATGAGCGTAGCATCATATTCGAGTCAATTAAATTATGTGTATGAAGAAGCGAAAGTACGAGGTTATTAATTTGTCGTGTAATATTTGTAGAATTTTTTATGATAACTATGTTCACATCACATCTCCACCTAGGCCGGCCTGCTATTGGGGGGGGGGGGGGGCGCACAAGCCCCTTGTGGCTGGTGCGTCCCCTCTCTTGGCCCATAAGGCTTATATTTTTTGCCGGAGGTGTCCGGAACCCCTTTCGGTGACCCGATAAGTACCCGGTACCTCCCGAAACACTTTTGGTGTCCGAATACCATCGTCCTATATATCAATCTTTACCTCTCGACCATGTCGAGACTCCTCGTCATGTTCGTAGTCTCATCCGGGACTCCGAACAATATTCAGTCACCAAATCACATAACTCATATAATATTATATCGTCATCGGACGTTAAGCGTGCGGACCTTACGGGTTCGAGAACTATGTAGACATGACCGAGACACCTCTCCGGTCAATAAGCAATAGCGGAACCTGGATGCCCATATTGGCTCCTACATATTCTACGAAGATCTTTATCGGTCGAACCGTTATGACAACATACGTAATTCCCTTTGTCTGTCGGTATGTTACTTGCTCGAGATTCGATCGTCGGTATCTTCATACCTAGTTCAATCTCGTTACCGGCAAGTCTCTTTACTCGTTCCGTAATACATTACCTCGTGACTAACTCCTTAGTCGTTTGCTTGCAAGCTTACGATGTGTATTACCGAGAGGGCCCAGAGATACCTCTCCGATACTCGGAGTGACAAGTCCTAATCTCGATCTATGCCAACTCAACAAACACCTTCGGTGATACCTGTAGAGCATCTTTATGATCACCCAGTTACGTTGTGACATTTGATAGCATACAAGGTATTCCTCCGGTATCCGGGAGTTGCATAATCTCATAGTCGAAGGAATATGTATTTGACATGAAAAAAGCAATAGCAATAAAACTGAACGACCATTATGCTAAGCTAACGGATGGGTCTTGTCCATCACATCATTCTCCTAATGATGTGATCCCGTTATCAAATAACAACACATGTCTATGGTTAGGAAACCTTAACCATCTTTGATCTACGAGCTAGTCTAATAGAGGCTTACTAGGGACACGGTATTTGTTTATGTATTCACACATGTATTTAAGTTTTCGGTCAATATAATTCTAGCATGAATAATAAACCTTTATCATGATTATGGAAATATAATAATAACCATTTTATTATTGCCTTTAGGGCATATTTCTATCACCTTTTAGTAATTCATTCTTAGTCTATACATTTTAAATAAATTTTCGTAAAATCTAGGGAACAATCCGAATTATTTCAGAGGTTTTCTTTACTTTGTCTGTGTCAACAAACAATTAGAGCTACCTTGGACCTTTTTAGAACGGATCTGAGTCAAATAGCAGTTTCACTTCTTTTTCCATTACACTATTTTGGAAACCTATGGACTTGATCATATGGATATGGAAAATACAGGATTTCCGACCCTAGCAGGAAAAGAAGAACAACTAATACTTAATTTAAAGTGATTAAACATAATTCCATACTCGATCTTATAGATCCCTGTAGAATTCTGTGAAAAGTCACCTTCGATGAAAGTCGTATGTATGACTTAGAGAGAGATCTTTCCTATCTTTCGAGATCCACCTACAATATGAGGTCAAAAAGCCAAAAAAATAACGGACTTCAGCCTTGAAAAAAAAATGGATTTTAAACCTCTTTCATGCTGTCACGTCGAGGTACTCCAGAAAAAGAAGTGTAAAATCCGATCCGAATTTCTCAGGTTGTTCTTGCCGGAGCTGGTAGAAGGACTTGTTTGTATATAAGTGTTTGTCCGGGGGTTTGCACCAAATGAACCGAGCTCAAGCACCAGCAGCTGGAGTTTGAGAATCTGGAGCATGCATCAGACATCCGGCGGTCCAATGTTTATTTTTCTAGTATTTTTCACCTTAGAAGTTGCTTCTATTGTAGTACTGGTCTTCTCCTATGCATCGTTCTCGTAGTACCCACAATCCACATGTCTAAAACTGGGATTCTGAAACATAAAAATAATTAAGTACAATGTGGCTCTTGTGCACAAGTCCAATTTGATGTCAGGTTGTCATCATTGACGTGGCGTGTAGCACTGCTTGGGCTTGCGGCATCTCGATCTCTCCTCCGCCGCTAGGAGCAGATATTCCAAAGTAGGAGGAGCATCTAGGTTCGTTTTTGTCATGCCCCAAGGGTCATGCCCTATACTCTTCATGGGCCATGGGACTTGGGCTTGGCCCAGCTACAAATCTGCGGCAAGGATTATAAAGGACGAAGCGTACAGGAGCGAGGCATCGATCAGAAATGTGTTAGGCTGACGCCTTCCCTTCCTCCAGTTGTTCTGCTCCCCACCTCGTGCTTGGCTGCTCCCATCCCAAACTCTGATTCCTCTATTTCTCACCCTACTTCCTGTGGTATCCGAGTGTATCATCATGTTCTCAACCCAATCATAGGTTGGGACATGACAATTTCGTATTCAGAGCCAAGAAAATAAATCACCACCCACTTCCTGCCTACCAGGTGTTCGACCAAATGTCGAGCCACCAAGAGTTGGTAACCGGAGACGTTCTTCGCATCACCGTGCACCATGTGTACTATCCGGTCATTGAGGAGACACTACAGCAAGTGTTCACAGTGTATGGTGTGGTGAAGATCTCCGTGTTCCAAAGAATCAACCATGTGGAGGCGGTGGTTCAACTTCGATCAAGACACGCTGCAGCGCGGGCTCTAGCCATGCATGGTCGGTGCATCTATGAGCGTGCCTGCCTCCTGGACATCCAGGATGTGTCGCCGGAGTACAACGTGCAGTTGTGCTCACTGCTCGAGCAGAAGCAGACCGCAACCGTGGCCGAGTACACGGCCACATTCTGGGAATGCGTGCATCGCGTGCTGGATCTCAACCCCAACCTGAGCATCAAGAGCTTCGTCCACCATTACATCGAGGGCTTGCGGGAAGATATCCAAGATGTCGTGCAGTCACGATCTCCGTTAAGCATCACTGGTCCCTTGCTCGGATAAGGGAGGATGAAATTGTGCAGGAGGCGGCGATGGTTGCCATCATCACCATTGACAGCAATAACCTTGCCGCCGTCGACATCTCCCCTGAGCCCGCAACCTCTGCCCTATGTGAAGAGACCCTCGACATCGAAGCCTTCAGTGTTGCTACACCAACATCTGTTGTGTGCTCTATTGTTGGTCTGACTGATGCCGATGTGAACAGTTATGGGCGGTGCCCCTCATCATGTGGAGTTTGAACCCATTCTCTGCAACTCCTCCAAAGGTCGTGTCAACCTTAGCGCATTGGCCGTTTTCCATCCCCAAACTGGACACCATGGCATCAACAAGGTGTTGGCCCCTCTGCTTCGACCACATTGGTGCATTGACCCCCATGTACATGCTGGATGAGAGTGTGACCATAAAGGAAGAAGCACAAATGCTACGACCAATGCCATGGCCATCATTTAAATGCTATTCGGAAGCAACCAGTCCTCAAGGTCCACGTCCAGCAACTCAAGGTATGTTTGGGAAATTATCTACATGTCAGCCACACGAGGATCTCAATAGTTGTGCTGCCAGTTTGATCTTGCAGTGGAATAGCTCATTTGATGGACATTATTTACATCTACTTGCTGCACTGACAAGTTTCTGGTGTGAGTTATATTATATTGGGGGGCTCGGTGGTTATTGGCAATATGCATATCTGCAGCAGTGGCGTTCATCTCGTCGAGCAAGTCAGTCGAAGTGCATGAGGGCTGGCGATGCTATATTGAACACGGAATTGAAAGCCCAAATTTTATTCACTAGCATTCTAGTGGAATTTGTGAGTACGCAAACTGGCGGAGTTTGCGATTTCTTGAGAACCTTTGCCCAAGAGAAGAAGCTTAACTCTATTTCTGAAGCGAGCGAACAAGCTCTGAGGCTGTTTTATGTTGAACTGATACCTTGGGCTTATTCTTCATTACATTTCATCAAGCCTTGCAGTTCTGGGCCAGGGATGCAGAGGTATGGCGCAAATGGAAGGCTGTCAACTGAAGTGTCATGTTCTACTATCAACATATTGTTTCTTCCACGAGATACAACTCAGTTGCGATCTTGGCCACCGCCTCGGGTTGCTACAAAATATGGGGGCACCCTCCTATACAAGACTACAGGAATGCTATGGTTTCCATCCCTCATAAATCAAGTCCACTAGCTTTGGAAGTCACCATGGCCACCTCCCGAACAAGAGCAGACAAGTGAGAGTGTAGAGGTGAACCATGGCAGCAAGAACTTTGTCGAGCTTGGATTTGATCATCTACAGAAGCAATACAAGGGGAATTACAATATCATTCAAGGGACTGCAGTTATTTACAAGTTCAGTGCTCTCACTTGCTGGGACAAGAGGGTATGTTTTTATGGACAACACTGGTGCGCTGGCATTGTACATTTTATTCTTGGAACTTCGATATCAATTATTGGCACCATATTACACATACTCATAGAGTTCACTGCAATTTATTGTGGGTTGGACCGTGTGCGACTGGAGTCATCATCAGCACCAAAGTGGTTTGGAGAGGGCTCAGTTGTGTGCTTCTACCTTCAGCTCCTTGCATTTCTTCAATCCAGCAGGTCTGAGATTTATTCTCGGATCCAATGCTCACATATTCTCTGGTTTTATCTGATACATGATCCAGTAATGCGTCGACACCTCGTTTCACAATATCCTCATATCATATATAAGCATGTGCAGATGTTGATAGCAGGGCTGAATTATGAGATGGATCATCAACCTCAAGACACCTTAGTAACTGAACGTAGAGACCTCTTATTTGGCTGGTACACTGAACTGAAGACTGTAGAATTGTATTTTTCTCCAGTGCAGCCAGCTCATCTTGATTGTCTTCGACCACCGGTTGAACCTCTTGATAGCAGTGAAGGATGTGAAACTATGCCAAGTTATGCTCAGTTAATTTTGAGAGGAGTTAAAGGTATCTCTCATGACATTCCAACCACTGAATTTGTGTTCAACTGCTACAGTTTAGTGGCAAGAAATGCATACAGTAGTGATTCCACAGTCTGCCACGTAATAATGAACCTGGAATACTTATCACTGAAGTTTGCTAGTACAGCTGAATATTCTTGCTACATCGTAATTCACAGTAAATGGTGGTTTTTACTAGTGACAAGGCAAGGTTTGATGGGAGGCACTCATAATATTCGATGTGTACAGCCAACTAATGCCATTGGTGATGCTACTTTGGGTTTGGGCTTTGCAAAACAATGGGATACCAGGATGGTTCATTTTGTTCCAGATGCAGCCCACAACCTAAAGCTCCCATGACACTATTTGTTAATCAGTGGGACACTGAATCAGTAGCACAACATGTTCCAAATTATTGTGTGCATCACAACATTGAATTTCCTCGAATTAAAGTAAGGCTATTCGGAACTCATGACCCTATTTCCAGTTATCAGAATTTTCACGCTAAGGAGAGCAGCAACTTTGCCTTTCTCAGTATATGGTTGTATCCAACTCCAACATCTTCAGAAATATGGTTCAGTTTCTTACTGCAGCTTCCCATCATACATCTAGCTATAAGGAGCTGGGATCCTGGCATTACGAGTGCAGCTATGCATATGTTTGAGTTGCCTTTTGGAACACACCATGACTGGGACCTGATGCTTCTCGGCAGTAATCAACAAGGCCCGAGCTTTGAAGACTCCATCCTTGGTCATGATAGCATTTGTGATCAAAGTGATTATGCTCTTGTTGCTATTGGTTGTTCGCAAATGACAGTTGTCCTACCAATGCAAGCACCATGGGATCCCGGTGGTTCTACTATACCTTGGTACACGTCATCGGCTTGAGGACAAGCCGCACTTTAAGGGGGCGAGAATGTCATGCCCCAAGGGTCATGCCCTATACTCTTCATGGGCCATGGGACTTGGGCTTGGCCCAGCTACAAATCTACGGCAAGGATTATAAAGGACGAAGCGTACAGGAGGGAGGCATCGATCATAAATGTGTTAGGCTGACGCCTTCCCTTCCTCCAGTTCTTCTGCTCCCCACCTCGTGCTTTGCTGCTCCCATCCCAAACTCTGATTCCTCTATTTCTCACCCTACTTCCTGTGGTATCCGAGTGTATCATCATGTTCTCAACCCAATCATAGGTTGGGACATGACAGTTTTTCGCACGAGTGACTAGTAGTACTTGGGGAAAATATTAAATGGAAATCAATATTCGATGGAAATCGATGAAAATCACGCGGAAACGATATTTTGAAGTTTGAAAAAATCTCAAAAAATTACCGGATGTTAAGAGAGTGATGTTCTATTGCCTTGCAAATTTTCAAGTTTAAACACATTACGAGATAGGAGTTATGAAAAAATAAAATCAGATTTGAATAGTGCCAAATAGTAATGTCACTATTCATTGCTTAATTTGTCTTTTTCATAGCTCGCATCCCATGATTTTTTTTCACTTAAAATTTTTACATGACAATAGAACATCATCCTCTTAACATCCCATATATTTTTTTCCAGAATTTTTTAAAACTTTCAAACATGGTTCCATGAAGTTTTCTTTGAATGTTGGTTTCGTATGATATTCTCTCGTAGTACTCGTACTTCCACAACTTCTATAACTTGATCAATATGGTGATGAGCCAGATCATCTTGACAATAAAGGATGACCTGCTAAAAGTAATTTAGATTATCACAATAGCTAAACGTTCGCTAGTAGAAAACAGGGCTTTGGTCACAGCTCAATATACACATTAGTCCTGGTTGCATTACGAACCGGGACTAATGTGAGCATTAGTCTCAGTTCGAGCGGCTAAAGGCATTAGTCCCGGTTCAAATGAGACCTTTAGTCCCGGTTTGAGACATGAACCGGGACTAAAGGGTGCGATGCCCTTTAGTCCCGGTTCGTATCTCAAACCGGGACTAAAGATAGTCCCGGTTTGAGATACGAACCGGGACTAAAGGGCATCGGACTGTCCCGGTTTGAGATACGAACCGGGACTAAAGGGCATCGCACCCTTTAGTCCCGGTTCATGTCTCAAACCGGGACTAAAGGTCGTGTCTCAAACCGGGACTAAAGGGGTTCGTGTCTCAAACTCTACCCCCCCTCCCCCCCGTGTATCGCCATTTCAGTTTTAAAAAAACAAAAAAAATGATAAAAACTTCAAAAAATAAAATCCTTCGAGATGTAGTTATATTACTACATCTACAAGTTAGGAAAATTAAAAAACTTAAATTTGGACATGTTTTGCAAAAAAGTGTTATGAAAAAGTAAAACGGCTATAACTTTTGCATATGATGTCGGAAAAAAACGTATAATATATCAAAATGTTCAGCACGAAAATCCGTAGACCATTTTGCAAATTTTTTGAATCCTCAAATTCTAAAAGGAAAAAAAGTTATGCTCAAATTTCAGTTTTTTTGAATTTTTGTTAAATCTGGTCAAACTATGGTCAAACTACTTATTCAAGAAGTATTGGTGTTACTAAATAATTATTCAAGAATATTAGTGTTACTAAATAATTATTTCAGTTTTTTTGAATTTTGGTCAAATCTGGTCAAACTATGGTCAAACTATGGTCAAACTACTTATTCAAGAAATATTAGTGTTACTAAATAATTATTGTTTTTAGAATAATAGTTTCAAACTCAAACAGTGAAACGTGTGACTTCAAGCTCAAGCTAAACTCCTGAGGGTTAATAGGATTGACATCTTACTATTATCAGGAAAACAACAAGTGCAGACTTGGAAACTAGGGGGAATAGAACTCAGAAGTTAAGCGTACTCAGGCTGGAGTAGTCACAGGATGGGTGACCGGTCGGGAAGTTAGACGATTTGGAATGATAAGGGGTGATTAGAGAATAGAGATTATAGATTAAATTGAGCAGTGATGAGGGGTGATTAGAGATTAAATTGTAAAATAATTCAAAATTTTGAAAATCAGAAGAAAGAAAATCAAAAAAAAAAACAACCGCCAACCGGGACTAAAGGTCGAGCTCCAGACAGCGGCCACGTGGAGGGCCTTTAGTCCCGGTTCGTAACAGAACCGGGACTAAAGGGGGGGGGGGGGGCCCTCTGAAACCGGGACTAAAGGCCCGTTTTCTACTAGTGGTTAGCGCCTGAAAATCTAATTTGGGTCCGTCGATTTTCAGTGGAAAGAAGCAGGCGCCGAAGGGAAGGAAGAAGCCGCCGGAGTGAAGAAATGAGCTCGCTAGCAGACTACCCATCATCTATCTTGGAGGGGGGGGGGGTGCTGCAGCACGACGGTGATGCAAGTTCGCCGGAAAAAAACCGGTCATCGCCGGGGCTAGAGGGATGGAGGGGGGCAACGGTTAAGGGGAGGGCGGGCTGGCGCGGGAGCGCCGCCGGCCACGGGTGGTGGTTAGGCCTGGGCTGGATCGGCGGGGATGAAAGAGAGGAAGAAGAGAAATAGTTGGAGGTTGAAGATGATTAGCATTCGTTGGATCTTGATCGAAGGTTGATATAAGAGAATGGAGAATCGACTAACCGTTTTTTTCTGTTTTCAGGCGATTGACCTGTAGCCTGTCCTTTAGATCCTACTAATCATTATGTACACCGACTCGTGGTACAGGAAACCAAATACAGTATAGCAATGAACAGCGGCGTGTTGCAGACACAGTTTAGCTTGTGTCAAAAAAAAAAAAAGATACAGTTATAAGCAAGGCAACGACCGGACCGAGTGCAGAGAGATGCTACTGGAGTACTACTTGCAATTGGAGTGTTCTAACTGCAAATGGTTTCTTCCTCCTCCATGCCGCTTATGAGACGCTGAGCCTGTAAATCTGCGAGTTGGACGACCTGACGATTTGCCGCAGTGATGGACGCCGGGGTACACGTTCTCGTGTTCCCTTGGCCACGGCAGGGACACATCAACCCCATGCTCCATTTCGCCACCGCCCTCGTCGACGCCGGCGTCCAAGTCACCTTCCTCCATACAGAGCACAACCTCCGCCGTCTTGCCCAGGCGCCTCCGCCGGGCCTACGCTTGCTTTCCCTCCCCGACGGCCTTCCCGATGACCACCCCCGCAGCTTCTTGCAGCTCATGGAGTCCATGTGCGAGACTGGCAGCGCCGCGTACCGCGCCCTGCTCTTGTCGCTTCTTTCTGCCGCCAATGCGCCGGTGACATGCGCTGTCGCTGACGGCAACATGCCGTTCGCCATCAACATCGCCGAGGACCTCGGCGTCCCGGCGTCCCGGCGCTCGCCTTCGCCGGGAACAGCGTGTGCAGCTACCTGGCGCTCCTGTCTATGCCCAAGCTCGTCGAGCTCGGCGAGACCGCCTTCCCCGCGGACGACCCAGTGTGTGGCGTTCCGGGGATGGAGGGCTTCCTCCGGCGACGAGATCTTCCTCGTGGGCTCCACTGCGCTGAACAAGGTGATGGAGACCCCATGGTGGTCAAGCTTGCCGAGGTCACCGCCCGTAGCTGCAAGGCACGTGCGCTCATTATCAACACCGCCGCGTCCATGGAGCGGCAAGCGCTCGCCCACATCGCGTCGCGCACAAGCGACGTCTTCGCCGTAGGTCCACTGCACGCTAGGTCGAGGTTCGCCGCAGGCGCGAGCCTGTGGCGGGAGGACGACGGGTGCATGGCCTGGCTGGACGGCCATGAGGACCGGTCCGTCGTGTACGTGAGCCTGGGGAGCGTCGCCGTGATCACGCACCAGCAGTTCACCGAGTTCCTCTCCGGCCTAGCAGCCACGGGGTACGCCTTCCTCTGGGTGCTCCGGCCGGGCGTGGTCGAGATGACCAGCTCCACGCTCCTCCGAGAAGCCGTCGGGACAGCGAAAGGCGGCAAGGGGCGCGTCGTCGAGTGGGCTCCTCAGCGGGACGTGTTGCGTCACCGGGCAGTGGGCTGCTTCCGAACACACGCCGGATGGAACTCGACGCTGGAGGGCGCCGTCGAGGGCGTGCCGATGGTGTGCTGGCCCTTCTTCCTCGACCAGCAGATCAACAGCCGCTTAGTGGGGGCCGTGTGGAGGACGGGCCTGGACATGAAGGACGTCTGTAACAGAGGCGTCGTAGAGAGGACAGTGAGGGAGGTCATGGAGTCCGACGAGATCAGGGGGGTGGCTCAAGCCATGGCGCAGCAGTTGAAGCTGGATGTGATGGAGTTAGGGTCGTCGTCGTCCGAGCTGGAGCGGCTTGTCCGATTCATCAGCGAGCTGAGCATCAGCTCCTATCTGAAGCCCAGAATCAATGAAGACTAGCGAGCTTAGCGTCGGCCAAACGTCGTATCAATTCACCAGACGTACGTGTAAAATAATCGGACTGTTACTACCTCCAATTTCTTGTGCACCTCCAATTTCTTGTGCAGACCGATGCTGTTTTCCCTTTCTATTGGGGTAACATTATGATGAACATAATTAAACGGATTCGATAAAAAAATCTTTCGTTGGATTTTTAGAATTCTGGAACGAACGCTGTTTTGCCCATCGGATGAAATCATGAAATACATGAATCTCGAAGTAGCCTGGTTACCATCTCTGCAAAGAAGATCTTTTTTGTTTCAATGATCTTACATTGCTCAGAGGTGTCATGGCAAATTCAACCCACAGTTACCATGGTAAATTTCAATCTGTACGTTTCGTTTAGCATTGCAGGTACAATCTGTAGTTGCCATGGGCAAACCCCAGTGTGCACTGATGGCAAGTCGATATTATCCCCACTAGTAAAAAGGCTCGTGCGTTGCAACGGGAGAAAAAAAAATACCACACACTCTTAATTTACAAAAAATGGTCTATAATATAAGAATTTGTAGCTACGGTCCAAACAAAGATGGTCTTAACCTATAAAAATGCAGTTTAAGATTCTAGACGTGTTCTATTTCAACACGGCTTGTATGTAGATTTAATCCGTACAAATAAACAGGCAAGTGATCATACATTTATTCATGTCATGTTCGGAATGTGGTGTTGTTATGGGCGAGTAAAGAAAAACGACAAAAACAGACGATGACACATTAGCACACTACGGAGACATGTGTGCATCAATGGCAGTTTTTAGTTTAAGAATCACCAAATTAGGGTAACTCTTGAATACTTTTTTCCACATGCATATTTCTTAATACATGAAAAATTGTTAAAAGGTTGCTAAAAAGATACATGATTTTTTAATCATAAAAAGATTTTTTTCCTAGAAAAGAACATTTTTGTATTGTCTCCTGTGGACGCAGGTACTTGCACCCCTATTTCATCACTATTTTTTGCCATACATGTCATAGGTATTGGTCCATGTTTCATCACTATTTATATCTTATCAAACTTGTCTTTTTTTTATGCATGCCTCCTTTTTACTTTTTTTCATGCATGTCCTTTTTTTCTTCTTCTTATATATAGGAGAATAGTGCAACATCGCATCTTTATCGGATCTCCTCTGCGTTTTCTCTTTTATTTCTTTTATAGCGGACATCTCATCTTTATTGGGTCTTTCTTTTATTTCTTGTCATGCATGTCCTTATTTATTGGGTGTCTCTAGCAAATTTATCTTCAATTTCATCTCCAATCCTGATTTTGCTGAGGTGTTCATCCCCAATCTGAATCAGTACCGGTATAAAAAAGAGGGATAATGCATTATTGATTAACGTTGCAGTCTAGATAGCATTATTTAAATTGTTAACAGGTAAAATAACATCATATTTAGATTCTACATATTTTTCTAATCAAATTCCATATATAACATTTTAAATTTGGAGTTACGGTTTAGAAGATATGGGTATTTTAAAAAACATTTGATATGTACTGCGGGTTTAATGTCAGAAACATTAGGGGGTTTTCTATAAAATAGCAAAACGGACTAAGAATACCTATTTCTTTTATTAGTAGGTATAGATTGCAATTTTGCCATATTCTTCTTGTTTTCTTTTTTTGCTTAGGGGAATCAACCATTTTTGCCATGGCAAAATTAGGCGCGCATGGCCCTGATCCGATGACCCATGCTTTTTTGTTGTTGCCATGGAACTCAAAGAAGATTGTGTTGCCATGTAAATTTACCATGTGTTGAGTGTAATTTTGTTAATTTTATAGATGTGTTTGCCATGGCAACTAAAAGCTTATGTTGCCATGTATTTTTTTTATTAATTGTATAGGTTTGTTTGCCATGGCAACTAGAAGTTTATGTTGCCATGACGGCAACATTCATTATGTCTTTTGACTTATCTATCTGAAGAATGTTGTCATGGCGATTACACTTTGGTTTGATAACATGGTAATTTTGATCTTCTAGCTTTGTTTTGGCCAAGGCAAAACTTATGATCTTTTTGCAATGTTGTTTTATCGCCCAACAAATTTAGAGTGTTATTTTTCATAAGTCAAGGGAAATCTACTATTTATACTGTTGGAAGTTTTAATCTAACATAACATGGTAATTGTTGTCTATGTGTCATGCCCAATTTGCCTTGTGTCCTTGGAAAATATAGTCTATGCAATATGGCAGTTTTTATTGAACTTAACATGCCAAATTCCTAAACTTGCCAATTAGCCATGTTGTTCAAAGAACAAATTTCTAAATTTTTTTCCATGTGCCCATGGAAATTTTGCTAAATTTGCCATCATATTTTTGTTTTTAAAGAATATACCTCCTAATTTTCCATATGCCCCCTTTACATTTTTCAAAAACTTGCTGTGTCTTTTGTAGAGAATAAAATTCCTATAACTTGCCATGTGTAGATTGCAAATTCCTTAGATTTGCCATCGCTTAGTTAGATAGACCATTAAAAATTAGTTTTTTGCCATGGCAAATTTACTTTTTAAAAAAGTGGACAAATTTTTTTCTCTGACCATGGCAAGTGTACCTTTTTATGTTCCATGGCAAATTTTCCTTTTCTATTTGCCATCGCAATTTTACCTTTATATACATGGCAAATTTACTTTTATTGCTCATGGCAAATTTACTTTTACTGGCCACGGCAAATTTACTTTACATCCATAGAAAATTTTACTTTCATCGCTTCATGCGAATTTTTTACTTTTATGAACCATGGTAAATTTACTTGAAACATAGTAATTTACTTTCATCTCTTATGGCAAGTTTTGCTTTTTATGTACCATGGCAATTTTCACTAAACAATATATGCTATCTTTATTTTGTTCTATATGATGACAATTTTATTTTCCTTTATTTTTTTGGACCATGGTAATTTTCATAGCATGGCAAAGAACAACCAATTTTGCCCTGGCAAAACTAGTTTTACCAGACCATGGAAAACTTATTAGATATACCATGGGAATTTTACTAATTCACCGTGGCAATTTAAGTTAATGGATCACGACAAATTTAGTAATTGACCATGACAAAATTACTTTATGGATCACGACAAATTTTAGTTATTGGCCATGGTAAATTTAGTAATTGACCATGGCAAAAAAATAACTTATCATAAAAAATTATTATGCCATGCAATGTTTCAAATTTTTTGTTGCCATGGCAAACTACTTGCATCATAGCAAATTTTGCTTGTTTCATACGCACAAAACCCATGTAGTTTTCGCAATAGATATTTTGTGTTTTTCCTATGGTACAGAAGCCGTCTAGTACCAAAATGGCATAAAACTTCCCTTATTTTTTTTTACATATAACTATTTATTGTCGCAAAAAGAACAAAAATGCATAGTTCAGCATTCTATATAAAACTTGCGACCACGTTTTGGCTACGAATTATGCTCTGAATCGGTTTCAGTTGACTCCATTAGCAAGGCAAAGGTAGCAAGTGAATCCTAGCTCTAGTCTGCCACTGAACTGAAGCTAAGTTTCTAGATTGTAGTGTCCCTCATTGATAATTATATATTCATTGTCGAAAAATATATTTGATGTTTACCATGAACTTGTTCCGGCGCCAATTGTTCACTTCCAGTATGACTGACATGAATGCTTAAGTTCATTGGGGAAATAAAAACCATTCTAAACTTGTCGATTACTATGGCACCATTGATTTTGCAATTGCCACAAAAAATGAACAGGTACTCAACATATTCGGTTGTCCTACAGTTCCGTTATCACTTTCTCCCTACCATTAGAACAGGGATTCTACTTCAGTCTATCCAAATGCAATGAAGAACATGGTATGCGAAAGCAACGGCCAAGAAATTTATCTTTATTAGCCTAATTGTCATCCTAGTGCAATCTCGATTTTTCTTTTGTCATCCTACTGTTATATTGAATTTCACTTCAATTAATGGTGAAGTCTTTTGGGAGTGGCTACAAGTCGACTGATTTTTCAAATAGGGCCACTCGATTCATTTTGGATGTCGGATGGAGATCTAACAGCCCACGGCACTTCTTCTTCCTCCTGACATTCTTCTTCCTCCTCCTCCTAACTTTCCACCAGCAGAATCGTCGGTCACCACCATCCGCGGCCAGCGGCGTTTCCGCAACCGCCTCGCCGCACCACCCTCCCCTCAACCTCCCCCCACCGTTAGTCTTGCCGCCGCCCCCGGCCATCCCTCTAGCCCCGGGCCTCGAAGGTTTTTTCTTCGACCACCGCCGTTCTTCTGCCCCACCCCCGCCCTATGACGATAGATCATGGGGAAGCTCTCCCTGCTGCGGCTGTTTCTTCTTTCCCTCCGGCGCCTCCTTTGTTCTAGTGAAAATCGACTAACCCAAATCAGACTTTCAGGCGACTGACGTTTAGCTATTGTGAAGGTTTTTTGTGGGAAATTAAAGGTGAAGTTAAGGCTGTTAAGAACAGGGCTAAAACTTTGTGCACAAGTAAATACGTAAGAACCACATACCTGGTGTATATGATACAAGAACTCTGGAAGCTGGGATGGAATAAATGGCTGGAGAAGATGGGACTTTTGCTTGACCATCTCCGCGTCTTTGCCCAGGAGGTCTTCTTTCCCTTTAATATATGGACGAATTGACACCATTTCCTTGGCACTCATATCAACACTAACCACCCAAACCTTGTTGATTCCATCCATACTTTCTCAGACAAGAGAAAGTGCACCATATGTGGCCTGTCCATACTCACAAGAGGGGACATCAGAGCTTGAGACGGAAAGGCTTTGAGAGCGCCCAATTCATCAGATTCGAGGAAGAAAACCTTGTTCCAAATCCATGGCGCTAGAGCTCCCCGTTGTTGTCAAAATCAAAGTATACCAGGTGACAGTGAAACCAGTAGCAGGATTCATTGGGCCAACATGCCTACCATCCTCACGGACGACATCGATGAAGTTGAGCTCACCACCGCCTTTGGTGACGCACACAGAACGGTGCTTATCATGGAAGGGGCATACTTCGTAGCCAGGATTCCGGTTACTGATAGGCAACCGAAGGTAAGAGATGGTAGGCCTTTTCTGGAAGACAGCACAGAACAGGATGCCTCCGCTGCAGAGTTCCTGAAAGCGATGACAGTGTCGGTTCTCCAGTAGATCAAGTCGGACGTTTCGTGGAACTCGTACTGGATCGGTAGCTGCTGCTCGACCTCCCACTTGTGATCACGGTTATGTACGCTAGAGCGGAGCACGCACAGCTCGGCTTGCACGTCACTCACTGGACGGCCTCCGCTTAAGCTCAGCTGCGCCACGGCGAACCCTTCATCGCCGCGGCACAAGATGCCGACGGCGTGAGGGTGGAAAGAGCGCCGGGTGGTTATCACCTTGCCCTTGTTCTCACGCAGGACGAGCGGTTATGTGCACATGGGGATCTTGTGGAGCGTCAGCGGCGGCTGCGACGGCGAGGTGGAGGCTCAGCAGATGAAGTGTTCCTGCGGGTGAACCGGGGACTCGTAGGCGTTCACGGCCAGGGGGCGACAAGTGAGGCTGAACAGGAGGAGGTTGCGGTGCGCCGCCACGATGTCGCACAAGGAGCCTTATCTTGGATCCAGGCCGCGTGGCCAGTTGAGGTAGGGGCGGGAGATCTCCGGGGGCTCCGCGATGCAGAAGGCGATGGAGAAGGGTCGTCGCCTGGGAGAAGCGGCCTTCGACCGTGAAGGTCGTGGTTATACCTGGGCAAACTTCGGGCCGAGCCGGGCCTGACCAAGCCCGAGGCAAAAAACCCGGGCCCGGCCTGGCCCGGGCGTCGGGCCTAGTTTTCAGGCCCAAGCCCGGCCCATCGCTGCAAAAGCCCGCCGGGCCTCGGGCCGGGTCTCTTCGTTAAATGGCAGATATGGCGGGTCTGGGCCCGGCCCGGCCCGGCCATCGGGCCTAGATCTCAGGCCCAGGCCCGGCCCGTGGGCAAGGTCGGGCCGGGCCGGGCTTTTTCTGACCGGTCCGGGCCGGGTAGCCCATGGCCAGGTCTAGTCGTGGTGGACTCGGCGAGGAAGGACTCTGCGTCGTCCCTGTGGAAGACAAAGCTCTCGAGCATCATCCACTTCGGGGAGGCGGTCGCCATGGCTTTGCGGTGTTATTCCAGGCTAGGGTTTGAGTGGAAGGGAAAATCGATTGGCATTGGCAAACTAAAACAAGAAAACAAGAGCATCTCTACCCGAATCGTTATAATTTAACCCATACCCTCAAGCCTCAACATACTTTATGTGACGACCCCGGCTTTATTGTGCACTAACCATACACGCAAATGCACACGATCAAGCCTAAGGACTCACTTGAAGATATCACAACACAACTCTAAAACATAAATAAAGGCATGCAAGCTTAATATTACAAGCCAGGGCCTCGAGGGCTCGAATACATAGCTCGATGGCATACAAGTGTCAGCGGAAACATCAGATATCTGGGTACAGATATATTACAGAAATAAAGATAAGCCTTTAGAAGGCAGGGCAAAATAAAATACTACGATCGAAAGGCGTAGGCCTCCTGCCTAGGACCCTCCTAATCCTACTCCTAGTCGTCTGTCGGCTCCTCGTAGTAGTACTCGCCGGGAGGGTAGTAGTAGTAGCCGTAGTCGTTGACGGGGGCAGCTAACTCAGGGGCTCCACCATCTGGCGGCGTCAAATGGATATGGGGAGAAAAGAAAAATAAAGCAAACATGAGTACTCATCCGAAGTACTCAGCAAGCAAGGATCTACACTACATATGCAACATTTTCAAAGAGGGCTGTATATGTGGACTGGACTGCAGAAATGCTAGAGAAGAGGGGAAAAACCTAGTCCTATCGAAGACTAGCATCTTCAATCATCTTCATCGTCCTGGCAGCATTAGAAGAGTGCAGATTACATAATGTAAAGTAGTAGTAGTATCATCAACCTCGGCCAGAGATTCTTCCTCGACTCCTTGCGAGAAAGCAATCCCAGAGCCATACTATCCATTTCATCTCAAATTCTAGTTGTACCGATTGGGATACAACTCCGATTGTCCGTTACCGTAGGACAGGCTATCGATAGATTAGTTCTTCCCTGCAGGGGTGCACCAAGTTACCCACCACGCTCGCTTAACTCCGGCCGGACACACTTTTCTGGGCCATACCCGGCCTCGGCTAAGCAACACGCCGCAACCCAACCTAAGCTCTAAAGAGAGGTCAGCACGCCGGACTAACCTATGCCCCCAGGGGTCTTGGGCCTTCGCCCTGGGAACCCTGTACGTTGCGAGGACGCTCCGGAAGCAGACCTACCAACCCCTTATACAAGCGCGGTTGCGTTCCCAGTCCAATCCAAAGCGGGCCGCTCCTCGCTGACGTCAATAGAGCTTCGGCTGATGTATACGACGCAGAACGCCCATACTATGCCCACGTGATGGTTAGTGCTATCAGGCCAGAGGCCCCTCGGATCAAATATCCAAACCGTTAGTGTGTTGATAGTGCGGAAACGAGCAGAGACTCACGAAAGATGTGACCCCGTCGCCCCGTCTCGAGGACTTGCGGCAAGGGCTAGGAATGCCCGGCCACGCCTCATGTTCAACCCTCGGGCACCATCCAGGTCCACCCGATTCCACATCACTCGCTATTAAGCTCGCGCGGGTACCCCTCAGGGCCGACCCGTCTTTAGTATCATGTTACAGTGTACAGTCATAGTAACCAAAGTATCCGTGTGTCTGACACCAAGGGGAACCCTGAGGAATCACCCTCGATGGAATTCTCTCTGATGTTACCGTCAAGGTGAACGAAGGAGGAATCACCCTCGAGGTCCACACTTGAAGTGTTGCATGACGACGTCGTTATCGGGGGTGGTGTAGGAGGAATCACCCTCGCTTACCACGTCCGATTAACTAACCTACAAGGTTATCATCAGAAGTGCTGACGAGGTATCACCCTCGGCACTCGATGGTAACCCAGTAGTGTCGGCAACTAAGGGGGATGTGACGTGCGGTGTCGGGGCCTGGTCTTCAATCCCGTTGCACGGGTCTTTTGATCATCCAGCGGGGCAGTCGGGATAAGTGTGGTCTCTAATGGTCTCTACCCAACCTATTCTAAGCAGTTTAGGATAACAGGTAAGTATCAAAAACAGGTTACAAGTAAACAGGCTATGCAGCAGATATAGGATAACAGCAGCAGTAGTAACTTCTAATGCAAGCATAAGAGAGAAGAGAATGGGTGATATCGGAATGCTCAAAAAGGGGGTGCTTGCCTGCAAGCTCTGGGGCAAGTGGCTGGTCGTCGGGGACGTAGTCGTTCTCCGGAGCGGCGTCTGCCTCAGGAGCTACGTCAACGTCGGGGTCTAATCGAGAGAGAAGAGCGGGAGGAAACAGGTAAATATAATGCAATCAAATGCAACACGGGCATGCTATGCCTAGTATGCAGTGCAGGGTTGCCTAAATATGCATCTAAGTCATTTTAGTTACTTTTAGGATTATCGCGGGATTTATTACCCGGTATGTGTGCACTATTCATCTACCGGAATCGGGCCCAGAGTTACGAGTTCTCATACGTAGGAGGTTCCGACATGAAAACAGACGACACGATCAGACTCGTCTCGTCGTTCTGAGCAACTTTCATGTTTTAAGTTTTTCGATCTGAGCTACGGTTTAAAAGTTATTAGTTTTCAAAGATTAATTGATTTTTTGGATTTATTTTTATTTACAGAAATGAATTATGACGTCAGCATGATGCCATGCTGACATCAGCGGGTCAACAGTTTGGCTGACCAGTCAAAACTGACATGTGGGTCCAGTGGGACCCCCATGTCAGTCTCTGTTGGGCTAACTGTGGATTAATTAAACTAACAGAGCTAATTAGGGGGTGTGGGCCCCAGTTGTCAGTGTCTGATTAGTTAACAGATTAATTTTAAAGGTTAATTAACTTTAATTAGCGCAGAGGGGCCCACACGTCAGAGAGAGGGAATGAACAGTAACTGCGTTGACCGCAGTCAACCTAGTCAAACGCGTCGCGGGGCCCATCGGTCAGTGTCTCTGGGCGGGCCCCACCACTTGCCACATCGGAGTGGCGCCGGAGAGAGCTCCGGCGAGCCTCCCGCGGCGGCGAACACGCCGGAGGAGCTCGGAAATCACCTACGGGGCACCAAATCGAGCGCCAACGGTACCGTTCGATCGGCCGTTGCGTCGCGCGTTCATATATGCCAAAAACATGGCCGGATACGACCTAAAACGACGGCGGCGAGCGACGGGGCGGTTGCCGGAGTTCGGGAGTTGGGGATCTAGCGCTAGGGAGCACGGGAAAGCTCGTGCTCGAGCTCGTTGGACTCCTGGGAGCACCAGGAGCACAACGGTGGCCTCAGGCGAACGTGACAGGGGCCACGGCCACGGCCACGAGCTCGTCGGTGACGGACAGAGCTCAGGCGTGGCGGCAGCTACCTACGGCGCAGGAAGAAGCTAGCGGAGGGGAATAGGAGACGGAGGAGCTCACCGTGCGGCACAAGAAGGCCCGCGAGTGATCGGGAGCGCAGGGGAATGCCGGAGCCGTCGGGGTTCGCCGGCGGTAGAGAGCTCGATGCCGCGCTCGATCCCGTTCGTGTGGTCCTCCCCGAGCCAAATGGCGGGCGGCAGTCGAAGTAGCCGAGCGAGGCGAAGCCAGTGGACACAGAGAGACGGTGAGGGAGGCTCTGTGGCCACGGCTTCGACGGCGGGCGGCGGCGAGCTCACTCGGGCAGTGGATCTGAGAAGGAGGCGAGCGAGGCTAGCGAGGGAAAGAGAGGCGGACTGGACGAGGAGACCAGGGGGAATGGATTGGGCTCATCCTTATCCCCTCGCCCATCGGTGGGGCGCCGCGGTGTCGGTCGCTCCTCGGCGCGCGCCGGCGCGGCTAGGAAGAAGGTGACAGCGCGAGGGAGAGAGAGAGTGGCGCGGCCTGGTGGGCTGGATCGGGGCACTGTGCACTTAGGCCCAGTGCACAGTGCCTCGTTTCCTTTTTTTTCTGTTTCTGTTTACATTTTTCTTTTATTCTTTTCTGTTTTGAAATAGTTAGATCACTTTTGAATTTTTGTAAAATGTGGGACTTGGCCCATATATTATTATGCAATATTAGCCTTCACCAAAATTTGGTTTGGGCAAAGTTGGGTTTCATTTGAAATTGATATGATTTTAAATGGATTGAATATTGCTGTTTTGGTGCTGTTTCATCTCGTTGGAGTCATTTAACTAGTTCCAATTCTATTGTTTATATTTTTATGGGTGCTTCTAGAATATTTGCTATTTGGTGAACATTTTTCCAAAGGTGTTTGAACAAATTTATTTTGCACTTTTGAATTTGAGTTGATTTTCAGAATGGAGTTTAATTGCTTTGGTTAACCACTATGTTTAGGCACTGCAAATGATATGACTTGGCATTATTAGCAGCTGATCACAGTGGTAGTTACACAGGGGTGTTACACTTTAACTCCTTATTAAATTTAAGGAGTTAATAAAATGTAGTAGCCGATTTGCAAAAAAATGTAGTAGCCGAACTCTTAAATTGAACTTCCTAAAATCTATGTTAACACATATTTAAACCTAGATAGCATGTTTCGATTCAAACTATATTGCATAACATGAATTTAAACATAGGTATCATAATTTGATTCAAACTACATTGCATAACACGAATTCAAACTAAACGATTTGAATCAAATAAAAACTAAACCTAATCTTCTTCTTTATTGAGAGTCTCCCAATCCATGGTGTCCTCGGAGTTGTCGCCAGACCCGGAGTTGCCGGAGCAAAGGTCGATGACCTCCCCACCGGACGGCCCGGCCTCATCGGTAGCCCCATTCTTGTACAACTCAAGCCACGGGCGCTCCTCGGATTATCCTGGAGGAGCACGACCATGTACTACTCATCGGCGTGCGCCGCCTTGAGCCACTCGAAGGCCTCCTGATTCTCCCGCATCTCGTGGCGGGAGACCACCCGAGGGTTGATGACGATGAACTCCGAGACCTCGCGGCTGCCCGAGGGGAAATTGATCTTTGCTTGATTGCCATAGAGGCTCACCGCCTTCAGGTCGTAGGCCCTCGCCTTCAACTGGAAGTTGTCTATCCAGTAGCGTTGGTCGATGTCCTGATCCTTTATTTCCGAAACCGACGTCCCCCACGGGCGTTGGCGCACGCCATGGTACTTCCTCTTTGGCTACAGTGGCAGGTCGATGAAGGAGCGGGAGAGTGGCGCGACCATCCTCGCTTCGAATCGGCGGCGACGACCTCCAACGGCTAGATATCGCCATTCCAGGGGGGGAGTCGGGGGCGACGCTTGTCAATTGGAAGTGACAAGCGAGGGTGCAGGGTGGCTGCAGTGCACGCGCTGGGTGCGGGGTAGATTTGGGCACACCAGTTTCGATGTGGTGCATGCAAGGGAGAGGGACGACGCGCAGGGAGGGAATTTTCTCCTGAGATTGAGCCGAAGCCGAGTATATTTATGTGGCGCCGATGCGAGGATTGAAATTTTGAAGAGTAAAACCGAATAAGAGCTCGGCTAGGTCCGATTTAACTCTTCAAAACGAAATTTCTAGGCATCACGTTGGTGGATGTGCTGAATCAGCCCTCCAAGGATCAGTTTGGAATTTCCTTTCTTCCTATGGTGTGGTGCACCACTGGTTCTTTGCAATCTAGTCATGTGGTTCTCCTCACAAACAAAAACATAATGGTCTTAAGGTATCGGCTAGAGATGCTCGAAGGCTATCAAGTACATCAACAAACGAGTTGTACCCCCGATGCTTTTTGGGTACGAGTACTCACTTGCATATTTACATCACTCGAATAGCTACAGGAAGAAACTGTGAAAAATACATTACATATACAGCTGCCATATAGCACGGAGAGGCATCAATCAATCTACACGGAGAGGTCCTGGGTCATGATGATGCATAAAGCGGCCTGTATCCACGTCGCAGCCAAAGCCGCCTACAACAAGGTGGCACATCCCTCGTAAGAAGTGGCTGGTGTACGACGTAACACGACGACCCTAAAGTGGCCAGGAAGACACATCCATGGCGAAGAGGTCCAGTTGGCGGGCAGTCACCATGACCGTGGTGCAGGGTTGGCGGGCAGTCACCATGACCGTGGTGCAGGGCCATGGCCACCTTGACGGCTGTTCGCGCATTCTCTTGGAAGAGGTCCCGGGCGGCGTCAACATTGCCCTTGTGATATGTTAAATTGTGATCCAAATTCTACCGTATTGGACTAGACGTAGTACTTACAGTGTGGGCCTTTGCGTTGGTACCGACGCGTATGAGTACAACTCGTTTACTTGACCTCCAAGGACTCTCATGTATTGCCCTCATATATACCCCATGTAGTCGCACCTAAGACGGCATGTCGTCTCGTGCTTGTAATACTCCTTCATCATAGTGATTACGCCTTCGTGCGTCCGTGGTTTTCTCTCGCAAGGGTTTCCACGTAAAAATCCGTGTGCTCTCGTGTCTCGTTTTATCTCGTTTTATCTAACAAATGGTATACAGAGCCAAGTTGCATACGAGATTTGAGACAAGAGTTAGGGTTGCGGTGTGTCTGCCGCAGCCGTCTTCCGCGATCCGTCGAATCCGACACGGGATTGATTTCCGCTGCGCGCCGTCGCAGAGATCCGCTGTTCGTGTCCGACAGCTATTCCGCCGAGACCGACAGGAGTTCGTACGCGTTCATATCAAAGGTGCAGCTGCTCTTTCCGATCAACCGAGCCGCTGCTTCAAGTCCCGAGGGCATCAACCTGTGGTGCTGCTGCTCCCGATCGTGACGTGAAGACCGAAGCCAAGTACTAGCACGCGAACTACTAGTACTACACGTCATCTGCTACTAGTACTCAGTACTAGTTAGATCAGATTTGTTTTTTCGAAGCCACCGGGTGCTATTCGTTCCTAGATTTTTGCTCCGCATATTAATTCTGTCAAGAATTTTCTACCGGCTTGTACAACTTTGTGTGCACAGATTTATTGACTCATGGCATCCATGAAGTACGATCTTCCGCTGCTGGATCGTGACACAAGGTTTACCCTATGGCAAGTCAAGATGCGGGCGTTGTTGGCACAATCCGACTATGATGAAGCACTGGATAGTTTTGGGAAGCAAAGAATTCAGGACTGGACTGATGAGGAGAAAAGAATAGACCGTAAGGCATTGTCAAAAATTCAACTCCATTTGCATAATAATATTTTGCAGGAAGTTTTGAGCGAGAAAACTGCCGCCGCTCTATGGATAAAGCTGGAAGGCATTTGCATGACTAAAGATCTTACAAGCAAGATGCATCTGAAGCAAAAATTATTCCTGCACAGGTTACCCGAGGGAGGTAATGTTTTGAATCATATTTCAGAATTTAAAGAGATCATATCCGATCTAACTGCAATGGAAGTTAAGTATGAAGAGGAAGATACTGCTTTAATGTTACTTTGTTCACTGCCAAGTTCTTATACCAATTTTAGAGACACCATATTATACAGTCGTGATACTCTCACACTTAATGAAGTTTATTAAGCTTTGAACTCTAAGGAGAAGATGAAATTAATGGTGCCTCATGATGGTTCGAGTTCATCCCAAGCCGGGGGATTATCTGTTCGTGGCAGGACAAAGAAGAAGAACTCCAATAATGGAAATAGAGGCAAAAGTAAAAACGGCTACAGGGGCCGGTCGCAATCCAGAGACAAGAAATATTACAGATATTGCAAGAGAGACGGACATGACATCTCAGAGTGTTTCAAGTTGCAGAACAAGGAAAAGAGGAAAGGTAACAAACCAGGTGAAAATTCTGCTAATGTTGCTCGTGATGATAGTTCCGATGATGCTCTTGTTGTTATTGCTGGATGTGCTAAGACCAATGATGAGTGGGTACTTGACACTGCATGCACTTTTCATATGTGCCCGCATAGAGATTGGTTTACTACTTTTGATTCCACTATTGCTGCTGGTTCCGTTTTGGGTTTTGATAATTCACCATGCAAGATTGAAGGCATAGGTTCCGTTCGAATCAAGATGTTTGATGGCACAATCAGAACTTTGACAGATGTTCGGTATATTCCGAAGATGAAGAGAAATCTTATTTCTATGAGTGCCCTTGATGCAACGGGGTACAAATATTCAGGTGGAGATAGTGTTTTGAAGGTCACCAAAGGCTCCCTTGTTGTGATGAAAGGTGACTTAAGTTCGACCAATGGTCTTTATTACCTCCGAGGTTCTACCGTTTTAGGTAACGCTACTCCAGTTATTTCAAAGAATTCTGATTGTGATGCTGCTAACCTTTGGCATATGCGCCTTGGACATATGAGTGAACTTGGTTTGGCAGAGTTAAATAAGAGAGGTCTTCTTGATGGATATGAACCTGGTAAATTGAAATTTTGTGAGCATTGTATCTTCGGCAAGCACAAGAGGGTGAAGTTCAACACTTCGACTCATACAACTGAAGGTATTCTTGATTATGTGCATTCTGATTTATGGGGACCATCTCGCAAGAAGTCATTAGGTGGTGCTAGTTACATGCTGACTATTATCGATGATTATTCGAGAAAAGTTTGGCCTTATTTCTTGAAGCATAAATATGAAGCATTCTCAGCATTTAAGGAGTGGAAGATTATGATTGAAAGACAAACTGAAAAGAAGGTAAAGATACTTCGCACTGATAATGGTATGGAATTCTGTTCTAAGCAATTTAAGAATTATTGCAAGTCTGAAGGCATTGTCAGACACTACACCGTTCTTTATACTCCTCAACAAAACGGTGTTGTTGAGCGTATGAACAGGACCATTATTTCCAGAGCCCGTTGCATGTTGTCCAATGCAGGTTTGCATAGGCGTTTTTGGGCTGAGGCCGCTTCCACTGCTTGTTATCTCATTAACCGTTCACCATCTATTGCTCTTAATAAGAAAACTCCAATTGAGGAATGGTCTGGTTCACCTGCTGATTATTCACAGTTGAGAGTTTTTGGTTGCACTGCTTATGCTCATGTTGATAATGGAAAATTGGAGCCTAGGGCTGTTAAGTGCATCTTTCTTGGTTATAAGTCTGGTGTTAAAGGTTTTAAATTGTGGAATCCGAAAACCCAGAAGGTTGTTATTAGCAGAAATGTTATCTTTAATGAATCTGCTATGTTACATGATGTTCCATCTACTAATGTTCCTGTTGAGAGTGAACAGCAGCCTCCTATTCAGCAGCCTACTGTTCAGGTGGAGCATGTTATTGATTCAGGTGATACATCTAGTAATGAAAATGTTGATGCACATGATGAACCTGTCATTCATGATGAACATGTCACTCCAAATCAGCCTATTGTTCCACCCAGTTGGAATCTCGCACGTGACAGAGTTAGGCGGGGTATTAATAAACCTGACAGGTTAATTGAAGAGTGCAATATTGTTTCTTTTGCTTTATCTGTTGCAGAAGAAATTGAAGGTAATGCTGAGCCTTCTTCATATTCCGAGGCTATTATTTCTGGTGATAGTAATAAGTGGATGACCGCTATGCATGATGAGATGGAATCACTTGAAAAGAATGGCACTTGGGATTTAGTAAAATTACCTAGAGAGAAGAAACCTATTCGTTGCAAGTGGGTTTTCAAGAGGAAAGAAGGTGTTTCTCCTAATGATGAGACAAGATATAAAGCAAGGTTAGTTGCTAAAGGTTACAGTCAGATTCCAGGTATTGACTATAACGAAGTCTTTTCTCCTGTTGTGAAGCATAGCTCTATTCGCACTTTACTCAGTATTGTTGCCATGCATGATCTTGAGCTTGAACAATTGGATGTTAAAACTGCATTTTTACATGGAGAATTAGAAGAGGATATTTAGATGGAACAACCTGAAGGTTTTGTTATTCCTGGAAAAGAAAAACTTGTCTGTAAGTTACAGAAATATCTTTATGGATTGAAGCAATCCCCTAGACAGTGGTACAAGAGATTTGACACCTTTATGCTCTCTCAAGGTTTCAAAAGGTCTAATTATGATAGCTGTGTTTATTTGAAAACTATCAATGGTTCAGCTATTTATTTGCTCCTTTATGTTGATGATATGCTAATTGCTGCAAAGAGTATGTCAGAGATTAATGAACTAAAGAAGCAATTGAGTAATGAATTTGAGATGAAGGATTTGGGTGCAGCAAAGAAAATACTTGGCATGGAAATATCCAGAGATAGACCGTCTGAAAAAGTATATCTAAGTCAGAGAGGATATATTGATAAAGTTCTTCGTCGTTTTAATATGCATAATGCCAAGCCGGTGAGTACTCCGTTAGCTACACACTTGAAATTATCATCAGCTTTATGTCCTAAGTCAGATGCAGATATTGAGTACATGTCTAGAGTTCCCTATTCGAGTGCAGTTGGTTCACTTATGTATGCCATGGTTTGTTCTCGTCCTGATTTATCATATGCATTGAGTGTTGTCAGTAGATATATGGCTAATCCTGGAAAAGAGCATTGGAAAGCAGTTCAGTGGATTTTCAGATACCTGCGAGGTACTTCTAATGCTTATTTACAGTTTGGGAAAACTGGAGATGGACTTGTTGGTTTTGTTGATTCTGATTTTGCTGGTGATTTGGATAAGAGAAGATCACTCACAGGTTATGTTTTCACAATTGGTGGTTGTGCTGTGAGTTGGAGAGCAACTTTGCAGTCTATTGTGGCTTGTTCCACTACTGATGCCGAGTATATGGCTATTTCTGAGGCATGCAAAGAAGCTATCTAGTTGAGAGGTTTGGACACTGAGCTTTGTGGAGATTCATCTTGCCCTACCATATTTTTTGACAATCAAAGTGCCATATATCTTACAAAGAATCCAATGTATCATGAGAGGACAAAGCACATTGATGTCAGATTTCATTATATTCAAGATGTTGTTGCTGAAGGTAATTTGAAGGTATGCAAGATAAGTACTCATGATAATCCTGCTGATATGATGACAAAGCCAGTTCCTACCAATAAGTTTGAGCTTTGCTCAGGCTTAGTTGGTATTTCTCACTAGTCCTATGGACTTTGACGCACAAGGTTTTAATGCTGATTTGGATGGAGTTATTCACTTTCTTCGACTACTGAAGGGAATTTGGCTCAAGGTGGAGATTGTTAAATTGTGATCCAAATTCTACCGTATTGGACTAGACGTAGTACTTACAGTGTGGGCCTTTGCGTTGGTACCGACGCATACGAGTACAACTCATTTACTTGTCCTCCAAGGACTCTCATGTATTGCCCTCATATATACCCCATGTAGTCGCACCTAAGACGGCCTGTCGTCTCGTGCTTGTAATACTCCTCCATCATAGTGATTGCACCTTCGTGCGTCCGTGGTTTTCTCCCGCAAGGGTTTCCACGTAAAAATCCGTGTGCTCTCGTGCCTCGTTTTATCTAACATGATCGGCCAGCTCCATGGCGATCCAAGTACTATAGTCATAGTTGACGACGATGCATTTGAGGGCGCTGCACAAGAGGAGGCGCACCTCCTTCATGTCGCAGGCACCATCTCCACCGGCCGCCTGCTCGCATCACCGCAAGGCCTAGCTGTGGCTGGACCACGGTGACGCCCGATCCAATGCGATGCCGAAAGAGAAAAATGGAGATTTGCTCTAGTAAAGCTAATTAGGCACATGGGAGGAAGGACCTAAGTAAAATGGAAGCACTTTCATGCCAGACTTATAACACGTAAATTGATCAGCACGCATGCGATTGGATGAAGCATAGCCCACTAACCTAACCTAGAATCACTAACCTAACCAGTAGACAATGAGGTTCGACCTGCCATGACTGAGGATAAGTGTCAAAAAACGTCTTACATTTTGAGACAAAGGAAGTAAGTTCTATCAAACCGTCCTGACTGCATAAGCGAACCCATGTACCAATTCATTGAAGTCAAACAACATCCAGTTTTCCCATCTAGTTTTTATCAGGCAACCATCAGTCCATCACTACCAAGATAAAACCAGCAGAGCTAAATCAACATTCACCATCTACCACTAGTAGAAAAAGGGCCTAATGTGAAGCACATTAGTCCCGGTTTGTAACTGAACCGGTACTAATGGTACCGGTCCAACGGCTAGGCGGGCGGTGCTCATTAGTACCGGTTCGTGCCACGAACCGGTACTAAAGAGGTGGTGGCAGGCTGTTGTCAGGCTGGGACCCCACCAGCACCTTTAGTACCGGTTCATGCCACGAACCAGGACTAGAGATGCACCTTTAGTACCGGTTGGTTAGACGAACCGGTACTAAAGGTCATCCTATATAAACCCCTTCGTCGAGCCCGAGCACTCTGTTCTTCCCCTTTCCTCTCCTCTGTTTTCTTCCTCTTCCTCTCGAGCTCACACTTCATTTTTGCCAAAATTTATGAAGATTTGAAGGCACCCCATCCATCCAAGTGATCACAAAGGTTGGCAACTTTGTCATTTCATCTCTCATTGCTAGATTAGCTCTTGCAATGCTCTATAAGTATAGTGATTTGTGGGTTTTATTTTGGGAGGAATTATATGTGGTAGTATTTGATTTATATGCAATTTGAGGTCAAAATAACTCTTAGTTTGCATATGTAGGTGTGGTTTACTTAGTGCCTTCCCGTCTCCGTCCTAACCACCGTCGATCGCCCGCACCGTCCCGTCGCCGGCACCACCTTGTGGTGAGCCTCTTGTTCTTATCTTTTTTATATAAAAAAAATCATGTTTGTGTGATTTAGATATATAGTTACTTGTATAATTATCTTACCCGTACGTTGTTTGTTATACATAGTGACATGGTTTTGATATCCGTCCCCGTCGGCCCTCGTCCGGGTTATGATTCGGATGTGGTATATTCTCTTTTATAACTATTTGTTGCATTTCGTGTTTATGACAAATTATGCCCATCAAGTTGGCATAGATATTTTTATCTAGGAGGTATGTGAACCGGAAATTCCAACCGACCCTATTGTCGAGAGGTTAAATTTAGTTGAAAGAGAAAACGAGTATTTGAAAGAAAAATTGAAAAGAATTGAGGGGGAGAAGATGGAATTGGAGTTGCATGTTGCCGATGTCGTCGATGATCACAAGATCAAGATGGAGAAAATGCGCTTGAAGATTAGAAAGATTAGAAAATATGCCATGGATAGTGAGGCTTGGTATCATTATGCTGTTGGATCAATTGTTACCTTAGTTGCGATCTTGATCGCATTTGTTGTTGCATTTAAATGCTTTAGCTAGAGAGTTATTTGTATGTTTGTTTTGTGAGAATAAGTGTTGTATGAACTTGTATTAATTTGGTCTATTCGGTGATGTGTAATGAAGATGAGCCGACAATAGATGTACGATGACCGATGCTCTCCCCAGTTCGTTAATGGCGTGCAAACTTTTCTGCTTGCGGCTGAGGCAAACAAGCGGGCGGATGGTTTTATGTATTGTCCATGTGCTGGCTGTAAGAATGATCGGAGTTACTCTAAGTCAAAAACCATTCACGTCCACCTGTTTGAGGCCGGTTTCATACCCCACTATAATGTATGGACCAAGCACGGAGAAAGAGGGGTTATGATGGAAGACAATGAAGAAGAAGAGGACGACGACAGCTATCCTGGCCATAGGTTCCCTGAATACGATGGTACAACAATGGGGGAAGAAGCTGAGCCGGCAATGCGGGAAGAAGCTGAAGAAGAGGCATCAGATGAGCCCGCTGATGATCTAGGTCGGGCCATTGCAAGTGAAAAGGAGAAGAAGAAGTTGCAGCACATGTTAGAGGATCACAAGAAATTGTTGTACCCGAATTGCGAAGCTGACAAGAAAAAGCTGGGCACCACACTGGAATTGCAGCAATGGGAGGCAGAGAATGGTGTATCTGACAAGGGATTTGGAAAGTTGCTGATAATGTTAAAGAAGATGCTTCCAAAGGACAACGAATTGCCCGAGAGTATGTACGAAGCAAAGAAGGTTGTCTGCCCTCTAGGATTAGAGGTGCAGAAGATACATGCATGCCCTAATGACTGCACCCTCTACCGTGGTGAGTACGAGGATTTGCACGCGTGCCCGGTATGCGGTGCATTGCGCTATAAGATAAGCCGCGATGACGTTGGTGATGTCGAGGGCGAGCGCCCCAGGAAGAATATTCCTGCCAAGGTGATGTGGTATGCTCCTATAATACCACGGTTGAAATGTTTGTTCCAAAACAAAGAGCATGACAAGTTGATGCGATGGCACAGAGAAGACCGTAAGAAAGACGGGAAGTTGAGAGTACCCGCTGACGGGTCGCAGTGGAGAAAAATCGAGAGAAAGTACTGGGAGGACTTTGCAGGTGACGCAAGGAACGTATGGTTTGGTCTAAGCGCAGATGGCATTAATCCTTTTGGGGAGCAGAGCAGCAATCATAGCACCTGGCCTGTGACTCTATGTATGTATAACCTTCCTCCTTGGGTGTGCATGAAGCGGAAGTTCATTATGATGCCAGTGCTCATCCAAGGCCCTAAGCAACCCGGCAACGACATTGATGTGTACCTAAGGCCATTAGTTGAAGAACTCTTACAGCTGTGGAATGGAAAAGGTGTACGTGCGTGGGATGAGCACAAACAGGAAGAATTTGACCTACATGCGTTGCTGTTTGTGACCATCAATGATTGGCCTACTCTCAGTAACCTTTCAGAACAGACAAACAAGGGATACCGCGCATGCACGCATTGTTTGGATGATACCGACAGTATATATTTGGATAATTGTAAGAAGAATATGTACCTGGGACATCGTCGATTTCTTTCGAGCAGGCATCCCGTAAGAAAGAAAGGCAAGCATTTCAAAGGTGAGGCGGATCACCGGACGAAGCCTCGCCACCGTACTGGTGATGATGTACATGATATGGTCAAGGATTTGAAGGTAATCTTTGGAAAGGGTCCTGGCGGACAATCTGTTCCGAATGACGCTGACGGACGCGCACCCATGTGGAAGAAGAAATCTATATTTTGGGACCTGCCCTATTGGAAAGACCTAGAGGTCCGCTCTGCAATCGACGTGATGCACGTGACGAAGAATCTTTGCGTGACCCTGCTTGGCTTCTTGGGCATGTATGGGAAGACGAAAGATACACCGGAGGCACGGGAGGACCAGCAACGTATGCACGGAAAAGACGACATACATCTGGGTCATGCCAGCTACGCTCTTACCAAAGAAGAGAAGGAAATCTTCTTTGAATGCCTGCTCAGTATGAAGGTACCGTCTGGCTTCGCGTCGAATATAAAGGGAATAATAAATATGGCAGAGAAAAAGTTCCAGAACCTAAAGTCTCATGACTGCCACGTGATTATGACGCAACTTCTTCCGGTTGCATTGAGGGGGCTTCTACCGGAAAAAGTTCGATTAGCCATTGTGAAGCTATGTGCATTCCTCAATGCAATCTCTCAGAAGGTAATCGATCCAGAAATCATACCAAGGTTAGAGAATGATTTGGTGCAATGTCTTGTCAGTTTCGAGTTGGTGTTCCCACCATCGTTCTTCAACATCATGACGCACGTCCTAATTCACCTATACGAAGAGATTAACGTTCTGGGTCCTGTATTGCTACACAATATGTTCCCCTTTGAGAGGTTCATGGGAGTCTTAAAGAAATATGTTCATAACCGTGCTAGGCCAGAAGGAAGCATATCTCCAAGGGCCATGAAAATGAGGAGGTCATTGAGTTTTGTATTGACTTTATTCCTGACCTTAAGCCGATTGGTGTTCCTGAATCGCGGCATAAGGGCAGACTGGGTGGAAATGGCACACTAGGACCGGAACAAATGATATGTATGGACGGGCATTCTCTCACTCAAGCACACTACACAGTTCTACAAAATTCCGCCTTGGTGGCTCCGTATATGGAGGAACACAAGAATATTCTACGCTCCAAACACCCGGAGCAGTCTGACGACTGGATTACACGTGAACAAACGGGGACTTTCGCCGGTTGGTTGCAGACACGTGCCATGCATGACGCCGCTGTTGAAGATGACCTGTACTTGCTGTCCCAGTTACCATCTTCGAATATAATGACTTTCAAAGGGTACGAGATAAATGGGAATACATTTTACACGATCGCCCAAGATAAGAAGAGCACCAACCAAAACAGTGGTGTCCGCTTTGATACAGCAACCAAGAGGGGAAAGGACACATATTATGGTTACATAGAGAAGATATGGGAACTTGACTATGGACGTGGTTTGAAGGTCCCTTTGTTTCGGTGCAAATGGGTCAATATGACATGAGGCGGGGTAACGGAAGACCCGCAGTACGGAATGACAACAGTGGATCTCAACAATCTTGCGTACGCAGACGAACCATTCGTCCTAGCCAATGATGTGGCGCAGGTTTTCTATGTGAAGGACATGTCTATCAGGCCGAGAAAAAGAAAAGATAAGGAAGCGAATACATCATACGATGAGCCAAAGCGCCACATAGTTCTTTCAGGGAAAAGAAACATCGTGGGAGTGGATGACAAGACAGACATGTCAGAAGATTATGAAAAGTTTGATGAAATTGCTCCCTTCACAGTGAATATTGACCCGAGCATCCAGTTAAATGATGAAGATTGTCCATGGTTACGGCGTAATGGGACACACGCGGAGAAAAAGTTTCACACCCAAAGATCCCACTCTGGGATGTGACCGGCTTCACTGTCATCACTTTCTTCTCTAGTGAGTTTCCGGACTTATATATCTGGAAAGTCCCACTTTGGACAAACCGTAGGGAATCTTTGTAATAGTTAGGGTGCTTATGTGTTTTGGCATTTGAAACGTGTACTTTTGTGCTTCGGACAAACGTGTACCTTTCTGACTTCATTTGCTATTTTTCAGCTCATTTCACTCACATAGCATGTCCTAAAAAGTTGAGAGGGTTACGGCAAAAACTGGATGCACTTCGTGTACAAAATGGACAATCTCTTTCGAAGTATCAGGGTTTCGGACGAAAACTCAGCTGTTACAAAGGCATTTCATTTTTTTAAACTTATTTCAACTCCAGACTTTTTTTGCGTTCAGTATGCACCATTCAAAGCCACGTCATCAATTTCCAACCCTTTCTGATTTCATTTGCTATTTTTCATGCATTTACTGATTTTTTTGAGTTAAATGACCCTGAAATTGAACAGCACTACAAAATGAACTCTGAAAAGGTTGAAAGTTGGCATGGTATCATCATTTCACCCACATAGCATGTGCTAAAAAGTCGAGAGGGTTACGGTAAAAACTGGATGCACTTCGTGTACAAAATGGAGAATCTCTTTCGAAGTATCAGGGTTTCGAACGAAAACTCATCTGTTAGAAAGGCATTTCATTTTTTAAATAACCTAAGTATTATCAAATTTAATATAATAATAAAACACACTAATATTAAACATAAGAAAAAAGAATCACTGAAAAATCTATTTTTAAAGTAAAGTTATTCACAAACTAGTGATTCACACAAATTTCAAATAATTCAAATTTAAACTATTCAAATTTGAAAATAACTGGCACTAACAGAAAGTTTATAATTTTTTTTACCAAAAGCAAAAATATTCACAAAGAAACTTTAAATAAAGCAAAAAATAACTCAGAAATAAAAGAAAATAAATAACGCAGAAAACAAAAAAAAATGCCCGCCTACTGGGCCACAACTGCCTGCATACGACTAGAAACCCAACCTATAGTTGGGCCATGATGCAGGCCCGCTAGACCCAGTAGGCCCACAAGGCAGCACACACTTTTAGGCCCAGAAGCCTGCTTTGGAGAGGAGCTCGAAGGAGCAGCCGCGGCTGGGTTTATAAACCAGTGCGGCTGCCCTTCGCTCGGCGAGGTGGAACTAAACTTTAGTGCACCGCGGGTGGCAGCGCACCACCTTTAGTACCGGTTGGTGGCTCCAACCGCGACTAAAGAGGGGGTCTTTAGTACCGGTTGGAGCCACCAACCGGTACTAAAGGCCTGTGCTTCCCGCCACTTAGCCTGGCCAAAACAGACATTTAGTACCGGTTGGTGGCTCCAACAGGTACTAAAAGTCCCTCCTATATATACAACACTTAAAAAAAATTCAGTTTTCCTCTGTTTCTTCCTCTCCGTCGACGCCGCCTGCCCCGATCGACGCCGTCGCCGCCCCCGTCGCGCGCCGTCCCTGTCGCCGCCCCCATCGCCGCCCGTCGCCGCCCCCTTCGCCTCGCCTCGCCGCTGTGAGCCCCTGCCGCGCCATGGCCGCACACACACACACACACGCGCGCGCACACACACACACAAGTTATTTTCTGTTTTATATAAATGTTAGATGAATTTTTTAGATGAATATGTTAGATGAATTTTTTAGATATATATAAATGTTAGATGAGTTTTTTAGATGAATGTTTTTTTATTTTTTAGATGAATTTTTTAGATGAATGTGTTAGATGATTTTTTTAGATATATATAAATGTTAGATGAATGTTTTTTTAATTTTTTATACTTTTAGTTATAGGAATGTTTGATGAATTTTAGATATATAAATATTAATTAGATGAATTTTGACATATGTCAAAGTTTGAATTTTGACATATGCAACATTTGATCATATGTCAAAGTTTGAATTTTGACATATGCAACATTTGATTATATATCAAAGTTTGAATTTTGACATATGCAACATTTGATCATATGTCAAAGTTTGATCATAGAATAGCGTCATTTTGTTAAATCCCTTAAAGGTTAGAGAATCCGTTATGATTCTGAATCCTGTTCCTATAGCCAGGGACTAAAGGTTTTCGTCGTATATAAGAAATCACAATCCAATCATTTAAAAAATGTTACATTTAATTGCATATAGAATTTGTTATCGACGTTGAGTTTACAGAACTGTTTCAATTATTCAATCAAGATGCACTCGAGAGATCTATCGTCAGTTGCTATTGTCTGTAAGTGATTTCTTTCTATAATTTAAGTCTCAAGCTGCTAGCTGTAGTGCTCGTTGATCATTACCTGTAATTATCCTTACTATATTCTTTTCTGTGGTATTATGCAGGATGAAGATCTATGAAATGAAAATAGCTGGACGCTATGGCATTGGGTTCATTGACCCAAATACAATTAATCAAGAGACATGCACGCGTCCATGGGAACGAAAAGACACAGAGAAAAGCTTGCTAGAGTTCTTGAAGCTCCTAAATACCAATCGAGATATACTACTTCCTTACAACTTCGGGTGAGTCTCACACTGTCTTGTACTACAAATTCTGTTTTTGCTTACTAGCTAGATGTTAATAAGTGTATAGGGTTTAGGGTAGTTGATGAGTGTTAGTCACATGCCTGCTTAATTTATACATGCAAACGTGTGCTCATGCAGTTTCCACTGGATCTTGTTAATCATTCAAGTTGAAGATGGAACAGTTGAAGTACTGGACTCACTACTTAAACTAGTTACTGGGTACGAAATCGTGAAGGAGATAGTCAACAGGTAATTTCAATCATTATCGAACTATATATGTCGGCCTCTTTAGTTCGTCATTTCCTGATATCAACTAATTAATAACCCCTTTATTCATTTTCTTTGCCGGTGGGCAGGGCTTGGGAAAAATTCATCAAACAGGTTCCAGGCACTTGGAAAGAAAAGCTGAAATGGTATCGATCCAAGGTAATTAATTAAGTAGTACTAGCTAGCTACCATCTCTTTAATTCTAGTTTCAATATCATTAATTATCATGCTTGATTAATTATTATCTGATTGAATTCTATTCTCGTAAAGGCCATGAAGCAGGCGCGGGGGACTGATTTATGTGCATACTACGTTTGCGAGAACATTCGCATGATGGCGTCCGAAAGGAGCAGATCTGATAGACAGATATGGGTACGTTTGCCAGAACACTATTCATAATTTTTACACACAACTAATACATGCATATTTGATCTCCTTCTTTAAAGTTCAACGAGATGCGGGATAAGATCCTACCAACGGATCGCGTACGAGCAATTCAAGAGTAAATAGCGGGATTTTTGCTCGACCAGGTCATAGATCCCAAAGGAGAATTCCATTACCCGCTACCGCAGTAATGCCTCCATGTAGGAGAAATTGTATATACCAAATTGCATATATACATGTGTATGTGTGAATGGTCGTGCAAGACATTCGATGATATATATCTATATATATATATATATATATATATATATATATATATATATATATATGATCGGTTCTACGAGAAATTCTATTTATATATATATGCATAACGTGTACAATATGTAGTATCGTAAAATACCAGCAAATGAAAAAGAATTAAATGAAAAACACAAAATTAAAGAAAAAATAAATCATAAACCCAAAACCCCCCAAACTTTTAGTACCGGTTGGTGTTACCGGTTAAATTTCTCCCAGCCCCCGGCGCTGGCTCGTGCCACGTGGTGGCCCTTTAATAACGGTTCGTGTTGAACCGGTACTAAAGGGGGGCCTTTAGTCCCCACCCTTTAGTGCCGGTTACAGAAACGGCACTAAAGGGCCTAATGAACCGGTGCTAAAGCCCGGTTCTGCACTAGTGTACTTAAACAAAACACATACTGGCATGCATAGGGAGTACTGATAGTCCATGAACAGCAGCACTACAGATAGTCCATCGCGCTAGCTTAGCGCGTATTATATAGGTAATATGTAAGTTTTATCAAACGATACCCACTACTTGAGATTAGTTTCAACCAGGCTCATGCATGCGAACGTCAGGGCTTTTCACCATGCCCCATTTCATTGAAGCCAAACAACATCGAGTTTCACAATCTGGTTTTAACAGGCAACCATCACTACCAAGATAAGCCCAGCAGAAGCTAAAGCAGCATTCATCTACTTAAACAAAACACATGCTGACATGCATAGGACATTGCCCATGAACAGTAGCACCACTGACCTCAACACTTCCAAGCTAATCATGCTAGAACCAAGAACACTGCCCAAAACGATCGCTTGTACGATGTTGCAAAAGAACACTGACCACTCCAGCGGACATTAAGCTTGGATGATGAAACATGTTGGTGCTTTTAACTTCACCAGCAAAAAGGGTCACGAGAAAAATCTGCTCCGGTTTTGAAGCACCATGGTCTGCCTCCTTCAGGATCTGTACTCCCATACGCCATGATTCCGCAGCCTTTAGTACTGCCGCATCTCAGATTAGTCAGATTCCCCGCTATGGAGCGCCTTTTCGCCCTTGAAATTGAAGATAAATCAGGATTGGGGAAGATGAACACCGCATGCGTCAGCACCCTTGCGTTCTGCAGGCAGTACTTGAGAAAAGCCATCTCGCCTTCCTCCCCTCTGAATTCACGGATAGTCATAATCTCGATGCGCAACATAATGCTCACGATAGGGCCAACCTCATCCCAGAAGTTAAGTTCGAGCTTGCCAGTGGGTTCATCACATCTTTCACACTGCAGATTGCTTAAGTCAGTGAACAGTTCAACTACTGATGGATTATGCATTGTAGCAGCAACAGTAAAAAGATGTTGTATAATAACTGAAAAAATAGTAGCACTGCTAATAGCATTGCTATAGCGTTCTAAGCAATGTCTCGCTAAATAAATCAATGCACGATGTCTCGCTACGCGATATAGCACGCTAATAGCAAGTGATAGCGCGATATAGCACGCTAATAGCGTATTTCAAGGACGGAGCTGTTTTGCAATGGCACGCTATTTTTTTCATTGTGTATAATGCTAGGAGCCTATAGTAGGTGGTGATGAAGATGAGTACCCTGATATGCAGACTCGACACATGAGGAAAGCACTTCAGGAAAGTGGCCACCATCTTGGCATCATCATGGACTCCAAAACGCACATTCAGGCTCAGCGTAGTCACGCTTGTGAACATAGTGCTTGCGCTTGGCTTTATTCCAGGCTGAAATGAAATGCGCCCAATTCAACAAAGAAAGATCAGACATTGAATTGAACATCTTTGTCAATTGAACAAATGGAAAGTTTAGGTAGGTGATCTACCATGATGATGGTGCCGCCGGCCTCAAGGGCGCACTTTCCTGGCTCCAGGTACCCGAACGCTTTCAGGTTGGGGGCATTGCCAATGTTGATCCCGGTGCGCAAGCCACTGGCCGGGTTTAGAGATCCCCGAACCTTGTACAGGATGAGCCGCTTGAGGCGCGGGGTGTCCGCCACGACGACGCTCTCCATCACGGAATCGCAGATCTGCACGCACCGGAGGCTCTGGCTGACGAGGCGGAGGCCCAGCCCCTTCATGCTCCCTTGAATGTTGAGGGTCTCCAGAATGGGGCTCCTGGCGACGACGGCTTCGACGTCCCCGTCCTCCATGACGACGCTGAAGATGCCGAGCTCCCGGAGGTTGGGGAAGGAGGCGTCGCCGAGGCAGGCCACATCAGGGAACTTCCAGACGCCGACGTAGAGGCTGGTGAGGGTGGCGATGCGGAAGAGCGTGCCGGGGAGATGCACCTCGCGCGGGCAGGGGCGGTTGACGAGGACGAGCTCCTGGACGCCCTTGGCGGCCATGAGACGGAGCCAGCGCTTGAGCTTGGCGTGGCACGCGTCCATGGGGGTGCAGAGGAGGTGGACGCAGCGGAAGGGCCCGGGGTGCGCGGCGAGGGCGCGCGACATCGCGGCGGAGACGGCCGGCGCGTCGGCGCGGGTCGGGGGCCAGTGGTCCAGGAGGTGGGAATCGACGAGGACGAGCGGCGCGGAGAGCCAGACCCGGCGCCAGCGCGTGGAGAGCACGGCGGTGCGCGCGGCGTCCTTGAAGGGGAGGCGGGAGACGATGTCGTGGAGGAGCGTCTCGGAGAGGCCGCTGATGCGGTCGACGCCGTGGTAGGGGGCGGTACGGCGGGCGGCGAGGCGGGCGGTGTGGGAGACTGGCGGTTCGGGGAGGCAGGTGTAGATGTACGGCAGGAGCTGCTCCGCGTCCATGCCGCCGGCGGCGGGAGGAGAGCAGAGCACGAGGAGCCCGGCTAGGGTTTCGGGCGGAGAGGCGAGCGACGAGTGAGGAGCGAAGTGTCTGTGGCTGAGTGGCGGCGATGGTGAGGAGAGGAGATGTAGGGCTTGGTCGGTGGTGTTGTCTGGTTCGGGCGGGCCAAATGTTCGTAACTGGGTGCTCTTGTGCCAATCAATTATGAGTAGTATTATTAATTAGCTTTATTTATTTCGAGGTTCACTGTTTAATTCACTTGATGAGAGCAAGTAAAATAAGGTATATGTAAGTCGAAAATGACTGTTACAGCTCGAGCTACATGGATCTCTATTTTTGAAAAAAAAAATAACGTTTTTAAGTTTCTAAAAATATGAGAAAATACACATGAACCTTAGGGATTTATACTACATCTTTGTAATTTTTCATGATGAAATACGTTTTGATGTGAGCTACACAAAAAAATCATATATTTCTAGTACATGCACTATTCTCTATACAAGGCCATAATTTTGTTTTTTTGTGCATCTCACACCAAAGCCTATTTCATCATGAAATTTTGCAGTATAGTATACGTTTATATGTTCATCTGTATTTCTTAGAATTTTTGAAACTTAAAAATGTGATTTTGAATTTTTCAAAAAACATGCCCCATAGAGCTCAAGTTTAAAAATCCACTCTCGATGTAAGCAGGCTATAAGGATGTAACAATTATTTTCTTGTTGAGTTAATTGAAAGAGAAGAAAAGCGAGTGCAAAGAAATACTGGATGACGCGCCCGACGCAATTCCTTCTCTCACAATTATTTTCTTGTTGACTTCTTATGGATCCACGATAGCAGAGGTCATCGCAAAGACTTCGGGGGGTTTTATCTCTTGATCCGGTGGATGACTTCGGTGGTGTGACACAAATTATGGACGACGACTTGACGCAGAGGGTAAGTTGTGGAGTGGCGGCAGTCCAATTGTAGCTGCTGGGATTGCGGAAAAGCGGTGGCAGCAACACTTGTGTGACTTGGATGGTGGTGTTGCATGAACCAGGTCTCGAGCTCCAGGGTAAAGCCTAGGTCACACTCGAGTGGTTACACCTGCCAATGGCAATGATTTTTTTATGTCATTACCTTGTTGAAGGCATTACTTGAATTTGCTCGGACTGATTCTTCAAGGCAAAAACTTAGATCTTGGCCTTTGTGGTTAGATCCGGCGACGGGCGCGCTTGAGTGTCGCTCCCTTCCTGAAAGTGTTGATGTTGAAGATCCTCGTCATCCTTGTGGTGTCAATGGTTGGTTTGAATATTGTCTCAGTTGTAGTATGTTGATCACTGATCTGATCGCTTTGGGGCTTTTTCTGTTTTCTTTTTTTTTTCATCGCCGACGCATAGCTTTTGGCCTTATGACTTTGCTAGTTGCCGGTGTGTTTCCGCGCGTGTGCGTTGGATTGGTTGTGTGCATCCTAGTTATGCAGAGGCCGGGTGTGTGCTCATTGTGTCATGTATCCTCTTGATGTTTCATCTTGAGCCAATTAAATCCACCATTTGTCGAAAAAACACACTTCCTCTAAAATAGAAAATGTTAGAAAACACTTAGTAAAAATGCTAGTGGAGCAAACGCTCTATTATTTTATTCTTTTATTTTCCTTACGGCTGTATTTACATTTTATTTTCAATTTTTCTATTCTTCTGGATAAAATACACGAGCTACAAAATATAAATGTTCACGTACATCGAAGAAGTGTTTGTGGATATAAAAAAAGTTCATGTGTATTCGGAAAAAAATATATGTGTGTTAAAAATGTTCATCATGTTAAAAAACCATATTAAAAAATCATCGTGTATTCAAAATCTTGTTTGTCATGCACTAAAAGTTATTCAGAATGTAACTCAAACAGGTTTATCATGTCACATAAAAATGGTCATCATGCATTATCACATTCTATAGTTACATGAAGAATTTTCCTAAATGTGTGAACACTTTCTAAAAAGTGTTCATCATGTATTAAGAAAATGTACATCAGAAAATTTAAAAACCGTTTCTCATGTATTTCAAAAAATTCATTGTGTTTTTCAAAAATATTCATAATGTAATTCAAAATCTTTAACCATATATTGAGAAGTATTCATTCTCTATTTAAAATGTTCATCGTGTATTTAAAAAATGTGCATGATATATTTTTCAAAAACATAATGTGCTAAAATATATCCATTGTGCTGTTTAGAAAATAATCATCATGCATTAAAATTTTATTCGTTGCTATTATAATGTGGTCGTATATATATCATTAAATATTTGTATTTTTCAGGAAAGAAACTAAAGTTCATCATTTGTTTAAAAAATGATCATGATGTATGTAAAAAAAATCAATGTATATTATACAATATGCTCAGCATATTAAAAAAAACCTTTGCCATGCATTTAGATTTTAGAGTGTGTTTGACATGTTTTGAAAAAAAGTGCGCTCAGAACATTTTCACCATGTATTCTAAAAATGTGGGCGTGTATCTTAGGAAATTTTCAACACGTTTATAAAATATTCACCATGTATTTAGAAAAATATTTGACATGTCTTTGAAGAATGTTCAATGTGTGTTTAAAAAATATTTTTAAAAATGAAAAGCAGTTGGGCGTGCAACTCTAGTTGCGCGTGACCAATTGACATGTAGTTGTGTGTTAATACACGGACGTGCAACTTCAGTTGCTCATGCCAAGCGACTTGTTGCATGGAGTGTGGATAAAATAAAACAGACCTCAAAATAGAAAATAAAAATAATCAATCAAATGGAAAACATTGATATACATTTTCACGTAGAATCAAATGGCATAAGAGTTAGATACATTTTGTTAATGCTTTTCTAGGGTAAAATCAGCCAATCATGTTTTAACTACACCAGGACATTTTCATAACGACGAGGATCTGTTTCTGTTAAATGGGGAATTTGCTTTCAGAATGATTTATGAAGCACCACATGTTCAATGGAAAAAAGAACAACGCAAATCATACTTCCGCCATTCATTCAGAATAAACTAGATGATATCTCGCTCGCTGCTGCGGGAACTATTAACAAATAGTTTGATGTTTAAAAACATGAGAAAGTTTATGAAACATAGTATAAGTTGAGGATAAAGAATTTTGTTTGAAAGAAATATTGTTTAATGTATGCATCTAAAGAAAATTTGATGAAAATGCTGAAATGAGTGTGATTTTCATTCTGTTAATTTATTACATTGACTGTATATCGAAGAGGTGATATGAGATGAAAAAACGTTGAGTAGAGACATTAGAGACATCTCAACCCTTGGCTAAACCTAAAACAATATAACAACTATAGATGTGCATTCATAAAAACATTTTGTAAATAAAAATAAAATGTGAGTTCACTCATAAAATGATTTATATAAAAACTGAAGATCGATTATAATTCATCAGGCCCAATGTTTAGTAAAATCATGCTTCTCATCGGATCAACCATGTGCTTCATACTGAAGCCATTCACCACAATATACCTAGGTAGCTCTAGTTTTCTTTGGTTGTCTTGTCCGGTGCACACCCATGCATGTTTTCCCATTGGATGAAGCTTAGTTCCATCATAAAAAAGCCTGATGAGCTACATGGATATAGGCAATGGAACAAAATTGGGATATTAAGGTGGCATGGGAATAGTGGATTCTTAAAATGAAAAAAATCTGACGAGCTACCTCTCTGTACGCAATGGAATCAAATTGGGATTAGGAAGGTTGCTTGAAACAATGGTGGTTTGAGGGAACGAAGGCATCTTACGCAATTATATGGTCTATGGGAAGTAAAAGAGACATGGACAGGAAGTGCAAGAGAATAGGAATGAGAAAAGACGATCGTTTGGGATTTTAGAATTAGACAATCGCATTAACAATGTGTGAAGTCTGACCAAATGGTTGGAAAGGGACTTGTGCTAGACGTTTGGAGTGGATCAGATGACGTCAAGTCAAGACATATGTAGATAGCAAAAGAAACTTAGGATACGTGTTGCTTGAGAGTGCAAGAAATAAAGGTTATTTGTGGCAGCATGCATGCGCATAAAGAGTTAATGGGAGCATGCACATGAAGAGTTAGTGGGAAATGTGTTTACATGATGGACCAACTTAGTGATGTGGATATATAGGTGCATGACAAGATAAATAAGATATTGGGGATGAATCTGTTAGGTATAGTAGTGACTCTAGGCTAGGGTTTGAGCAGTAGGGCAATTTCTTGGTAAACTAAAACCAAATGATTGTTTACTCACGAAGTCACGATCCCGAGCTCGGGGGAGTAACCCTAAGCTTCCGCCGCCGCCTTCCCTTGCCTCTCCTCGTCTCACGTCATTGGAGGATATCCACCAGCGAAGCTCTGGTAGGTCCCAAAGAAGGCGATGAGAGGGCACTTGTTCCCGATGATGAGGCGTGTCTCTCTGACCCCCCCCCCCCCCTCCCATGAGATACGTTGTAGCTACTGCCCCTCCTGTCCCCCGATAGGCCCTCTCGACGCGCGTTTGCCTGACATCTTCCTTCGCGGATGGGGGCAGCTTGTTGCTTATGCCGTGCTGGCCAGAGAGCTCGTGCTGCTACGTGGCGGCGCAAATGCCGAATCCGACAAAGTCGGGGTCGTGCTGGCTAGGGCATAGGTGGACCTCTCGATGGCGGCTGCTTGTCAGGGTTGGAGTTGTAACTGAATGGCGACATCGGCTGGCCCTTGATATGTGGGCGGCAGTAGACGATGAAAAGTCTTCATGAGGGCTCCTCGCTCCAGAACCGGTGGTTGCTGCTAGCGGCTCATACTGCGTGGTTGCCGGATGTACCGAAAGGCTCCTTTGTGGGTTCTGGTGGATCTCACTCCGGCCTGTTTGCCTTTGACAATGAGACATAATCTATGGACGGCGGCTTGACGTAGAGGGTATGGTTGTGCAGCGATGGCGTTGGAATTTCTAGTCCAACACATGTAGCTGTTGGGATCGCATAAAGTGATGGGGATAAGACATGATTGAGTTAGATTTGGCGATGCTTCTCGAGTACCTGGTCTGAAGCTCCATGGTAAAAACTCGGCATGAACCTAGTTGGTTTTACCTGCCATTGTCGATATTTTTGCATCGTTACCTTGTTGATCCATGGCTTGGATATGTCCGGACTTGTTCTTCTGGGTGAAAACGTAGAATTTTTGGCATTTGGTGATTGGATCCAATGACGGTGGCGCTCGAGTATTGTTCCCTTCATGAAGACGTTGTTGTTGAAGAACATTTCTTGTTGTACATGTGTTGTAAAAAGATGGTTGGTGCAGATGTGATCGTTGTCGTAGGCTTTTTTATCACTTCATTTTTTTTTTCTTTTACTCGCATAGGCATAGCTTTGGTTTTATATGACTTTGCTTTCGGCGGTGTATTCATGTGTGTGTGTAAATTGGTACTCATTGGTTGTGTACATCTTATCTATCGAAACTACTCGACACACTGCAAAGTGTGAACGATCTGTGGATGGCCCGCAATCCAACGGCCATTGTAGGGGAAGAGGATGAGATTCCAAGGCTGGATTTAATCGTCGTGCACCAATAGTCTGAATTTGGTCTGTCCGCCTAGCACTGTTCCTTATGTATGCACAGGCGGGATATGCACTCATTTTGAGTCGATAAAACCCACCTCTATGAAAAAAGGTCACCATCGACGTGGAAATAAAAACAAAATTTTGGGTATATACGCATGGAGATCATCTATCTGGCATACCCTCCACGCATGCGATCGGAAGGGGAGCAGAGCCAACAAACATAACCTAGACCCGCGTGCATGGATCTGCTTCAGATCTGCATGATCGTAACACTGCTATCAAAAAAACCAGTAGACAACCACATGCATGCACTAGTTTATCCCCAGTGCATAAGCCAACGAGATTATCACGCAACCATCACCAATGTTATCAGGCAACGAGGTTAGTTTGCACATTCATCATTTACAATGCCTTATCAGGCAACCATCACCACCAAGATTTTTTATTTTTATTTTTTGCGGGAGATCACCACCAAGATAAACCCATGCATAGAGAGAGTACTGATTTCTCATCAACAGTAGCACACCAGCACCACTACTAACTATGCTAACCTCAACACTTCAAGCTGATCATAAACACGAACCAAAACGATACCATGTACCATGTTGCAAACGATTGACACTAAACGCTCCCACAAGCATTAAGCTTTGGACGATGAGATATGTTGGAGCTCTTGACTTCACCACGAGAAAGGGTCACGCGAAAAAATTGCTCCGGTCTTGAAGCACCACGGTCTGCCTTCTTCAGGATCTGAACTCCCATACACCATGAATCCGCAGCCTTGAGTGGCCCAGTTCAGAGAGGTCAGATAGTTTGCTTTGGAGCATGCATAGTTCTTTGAAATTGAAGAGAAACTTGGATTGGGGAAGATCATCGCCGCATACTTCAGCGCCCTCGCGTTCGTGAAGAAGTACTTGAGAAAAGCCATCTCGCCTTCCTCCCCTCGGAATTCACGGATAGTCATCACCCCTATGCGCAACATGACACTCACGATGGGACCAACCTCCTCCCAGAACTTAGGTTCGAGCTTGCCAGTGGGTTCATCACATTGTTCACACTGCATTGGTTAGATCAGTGAACAGTTCAACTACTTGATGGATTATGCATTGTAGCAGATACAGAAGTGTAAAGATGTACAGAGTATAATGCTAGTAGGTGGTGATGAAGATCAGTACCCTGATATGCAGACTCGATGCGTTGGGAAAGCACTTTAGGAAGGTGGCCACCATGTTGGCATCATCGTGAACTCCAAAACGCACATTCAGGCTCAGGATAGTCACGCTCGTAAACATAGTGCTTGCGCTTGGCTTCATCCCAGGCTAGAATGGAATGCACCCAATTCAACAAAGAAAGATCAGACACTGAATTACACGCCTTAGCATCAACTAGAACAAATGGGAAAATTTAGGTACGTAGGTGATGCTCATGTACCATGATAATGGTGTCTCCGGCTTGAAGCACGTACTTTCCTGGCTCCAGGTACCCGAACATTTCCAGCTTGGGGGCATTGCCAATCTTGATCCCTGTCCGCAGGACACTGGCAGGGTTGAGAGATCCCCGGACCTTGTACAGGATGAGCCGCTCGAGACGCGGGGTGTCCACCACGACGATGTTCTCCATCACGGAATCGCAGATCTGCACGCACCGGAGGCTCTGGCTGATGAGGTGGAGATCCAACCCCTTGACGCTACCTTGAATGTTCAGGATCTCCAGAACGGGGCTCCTGGCGACGACGGCTTCGATGTCCCCTTTCTCCATGGCGACGCTGAAGATGCCGAGCTCGCGGAGGTTGGGGAAGGAGGCGTCGCCGAGGCAGGCCGCGTCCGGGAACTTCCAGACGCCGACATAGAGGCGGGTGAGGGTGCCGATGCGGAAGAGCGTGCCGGGGAGAGGCACCTGGCGCGGGCAGGGGCGGTTGACGAGGACGAGCTCCTGGACTCCCTTGGCGGCGAGGAGACGGAGCCAGCGCTTGAGCTGGGCCGGGTACCCGTCCATGTGGCTGGAGACGAGGTGGACGCAGCGGAAGGGCCCGGGGTGCGCGGCGAGGGCGTGCGACACCGCGGCGGTGACGGCCGGCGCGTCGGCGCGAGTCGGGGCCCAGTGGTCCAGGAGGTGGGTGTCGACGACGACGAGCGGCGCCGAGAGCCAGACACGGCGCCAGCGCGTGGCGAGCACGGCGGTGCGCGCGGCGTCCTTGAAGGGGAGGCGGGAGACGATGTCGTGGAGGAGCGCGTCGGAGAGGCCGCTGATGCGGTCGACGCCGTGGTAGGGGGCGGCACGGCGGGCGGCGAGGCGGGCGGTGTCGGAGACTGGCGGCTCCGGGAGGCACGTGTAGATGTACGTTAGGAGCTGCTCCGCGTCCATGGCTGGCGACGGCGGGAGGAGAGCACGAGGAGCGAGGACTGAGGGGTGTGTGTGTGTGTGTGTGTGACCGAGTGGCGGCGGTGATGGGGGGATTTGTAGGGTTTGGTCGGTGGCGTTGTTTGCTTCGGGTGGGCCAAATGTTGGAAACTGGGTGCTCTTGGGCCCGTCAACCAGCCAATGGTTTGTCTATTTTGGCAGTTTGAGTAACTCGAGTTAGCAATTAACTACGGCGCCAAAAAGGAAGTTGGTACTAATTAGAGTATCTAATTTATTAAGGTTTATTTTGGCTGTTCAGTTCACTTGATGAAACGGGAGAGCAACATGGCAGTCTCAGGTTTGTGCGTCTTATTAAGACGGGTAGAAAATTGTGTTCAGTAGTAGTGTGCAGCCTGATTATACAAGGTCGACCGTGCTTATAAACTACTCTTTCCATGACCGGTGGGTACACCTCAGGGTGCAACAGGATATAATAAGACACCTACACCATTACCGGCCCCCTACCCCAAGAAAAGAACTTCGCCAGTGAGCCTCCATCTTTCATCTTCCCGCCGCTCAGGAGGTCGGTCCTGTTGTCTTGGCTCCGTCAGTAGTTTAGATTAGGGTTTTTTCTCGCAGGGGCAGCGTTCCGGTGGATGGCAGCACTTTATATCTAAGCTAGTTTTTTGTGCTTTGATCCTTCTTGAGTTCATCCATTATGATGAAGTCGACGAAGCTCCGTTGTAGATTCATGCCATCTCCCCAGAGCGGCGAGGTTAGGGATTTTCGTCGTGCGTGCGCGCCGACGGGATTTGGTGTCGAGCATTTCAGACCGATTCAATGCCGACAATTGTACCTCTGGAGAGCTGGTTTTTAGGCGCGCATGCACGAACACCTGTCGACTGCCATCGAAAAGTTTAAGCCAACTCTGTTAGGGGAGCGGCAATAGCGGCGCATCAACGGCTCGTTCTGGCAACGACAGTGGTCTTTCTGTGTTCCAAGGTCAACCTCGATGTAATTTTTATTATATTTGGGGTGCTTTGTACTTCTTATGAACCTTCTAATAGATATGGGTACATCCCACCATGGTAGCTAGATCAGGGTGCTAGCGATGAAAACTGCACATCCACATAATTTCTTCGCTGCCAATTTTTGGTGCAATATGGTGCAACTTCGTATGCGACTCTGGCTAACTGTCAGTCGATGTGCAACTTTTCTCCCAACCCATGGAGTGTGCAGTCTTTTACGATGGATGTGCAGTTCCATTGTGGGCCTACCCCTGTAAGTTAGATGTGTAACTTAGTCTCCTGCCCCGGCCAACTATCTAGTAGTTGATGTGCAACTCCTCCCCTCTCCCTATTCATGGATATGTAGCTTTGGATGATGAGATATGTTAAATTCTAGTAACACTCCTCGTATAGCAGGATGCATGTGCACAAATTGTCTTTTGAATTCAACCACAAGTAAAGATATAGCATCCGCAAAACTAGTAGTTCTAGCAAGAATGGATAAGAACCTAAAAAAAGCAAGAATGGATACCCCTATCATAGGTAACGAGTCCGCACAAGTAAAGATGTCTTGAATAATACATTTTCCAATAATATCACCACTACCTATTCAGAGTCTTTTTGTATGCATAATAGTGGTTTCCTCTTTACTAACATGATCGTTTTCAGCAGGATTTTCGACTGTTTCTTTAGGGATATTATTATTGGCAATCTCATCAAAGCTTCTTTTAGCAATTTCATCGTTCATAGCATTCAACAATAACTCCGCACTAGTGACGGGAGGAGCTAACTTTATGTTCTCCTGAGTAGACATAATGGCAATTCAAGCAAGATACCACACAAGATATATTTTTTGTATTTTGTATTTTTTAACGAGACTAATAAAGGTAAGAAAATAAAAAGTAGAACAAGTAAATGATAAATGTGTGTGAAGGAACCTTGCTTTGTTTGATGAAGTCTCCCCGGCAACGGCGCTTCTTGCTATTTGTGATAGGGGTTGAGATTTCCCTGAAGAGTAAGGGTGATGTAGTACAGTAGCAGAAAGTATTTTGCTCAGTTAAGAACCAAGGTTTTCCATAGGAGATTCACGGAAACAAAGGTCGACGGTACCTGCACACACACACACACAAACAAATAGTTGCATCCAACGTGGGCAAGAGTGTTGTCAATTCCCTTGTGCTCGTTAATTGCAAAGATTAATTCTGATAGTGGTAGATATATAAATTACAAAAGTAAATAAATTATAACAAAGTATTTAGGGTTTTACTAATATAAGGTGAATGGACCCGGGGGCCATATCTTTCACTAGAGGCATCGCTCTTAAGAACATAGCAACGGTGAGAACACAAATTACTGTTGGGCAATCGATGCCTATATATGTGATCATTGCCATGAATACGTCATAACTATGTACTTTTCTATCAATTGTCCAACAGTAATTTATTACCCACCGTATGATATGCGTTCTAGAGAGAAGCCTCTAGTGAAAACGATGGCCCCCGGGTCTACTTTTATCATATTATAAAAACCAAAAATACCTAGCTGCAATTTATTTACTTATATTTTGTTTTGCAATTTATCTATCTACCTATGCAAGATTTGATCATTGCAAGTAACTAAAGGAAATATGTCCTAGAGGCAATAATAAAGTTATTATTTTATATTATATTTCCTTATTCATGATAAAGGTTTATTATTCATGCTAGAATCGTATTGATCGGTGTAGGGTAACGCAGCAGAAAACAAAAATATTCTGACCTACGCACCAGCCCAGGACCACTATGGAGACTGCATACAAGGTTTGATCATTTTCGTTACCGACTCGAAGCGCAGCGGAAGTAGAGTCGATGACGATCGGCGGTGCAGATCCCCGCAGCTAAGATTTACAACCTCCCAACCGCGAGGATGTATACCCTCGTCTTCCCTTCGGACAGCCCTCCGGGAGGCTGTTGAACAGTCCCCCAGACGATGTCGCGGACAGCCCTTCGGGAGGACCTTCGAAACTTGAACGGTCACTCAGACAGCCCTTCGGGAGGACTCACAGAACTCGGACCGTCACTTGGACAGCCCTTCGGGAGGCACTCTCGAACAGCCCCTCGGGCACTAAGATCGAAACTACGACCTCTCTACAGAGTTGCACACATACGGTGTCATCTATCCGGCAGGGCTTCGCCGTCCAGAACTAGTTCCCACCGGAACCCAGACAGCCTTTCGGCTCTACGAAACTCTTTTCGTGGGAGGGAGAGAGAAGCCAGATCATTGCAATGGCATGTATGTGAGAAGGGATGAAGTTTGTGGGCAGCCCACTCTCCTCTATTTATAGGAAAGCCAAGGGGTAAAGTTGGCATTCACAAATACCAAAAGTACCCCCACTTTATGTCATTTACATAAAGAATAAAGCAAAAAGGAGTGCCATGTGGAGCTCCATGGAGCTCCACCCTCCATGGCCGGCCACCCCTTGGGGGGGCCCCCCAAGGGGGCTTCCTTACTGCCCAAGGCTTCTAGAAGCCTTTTGGGAAATTTCCCAAAATGTGCTTTCCATAAAAAATCCCAAAAAGCACTTTCACTATTCACGACGACATTTTTCAGCGTCCGTTCGAACTGAAAATATTTATGTGGGCTTAGAACATTTCCAGTACCCACTAAAATTATTTTCAACGCGTTCTGAAACAATTCCAGTTTAGTGATTTCATCTGCGAAAAGCATCTGAAGCGGTTTCGGCAGCTCCGGAACATTTCCGGTTTTCATCTCCGAAAATTCCAGAAAGTTTCCAGAATGATTCTGGCACCCTCCAAGAATTATCAGGCATGTCCCGAAACCAATTTGACTTTATGGTATCCTCTGAAACAACTTTTCAGTATCACCGGAACTCATCCGGTGACCTCTCTCTGCGGAACTTTTCCGCTGTCCGAAACTTTTCGGTGTCCGAAACTTTTTTGGTGATTTTCTCTCAGACTCCCTGTCTAGTATTCAGCAGATAGATGACCCTTAAGCGTGTGACCCTATAGGTTCGGTGAAGTATAGACATGACACGGAACCCCTTCCGATCAATGATCAACATCGGAGCCGTGGACACCCATATTGACCCCTATACCCACACGAATGAATATTCGAGTGAACCTCCAGTTGCCGTGTGCTATTCCTGTTGCTTCGTGATATGTTACAAATACCCGAGGTGAGACATGTTGGCATTCCCGTGGATCAACACTTGTCCACTATGCTAGTTACCTCGTTACCGGTATTGTTCTCTTTTCTCGTTACCATGTTCCGGCATCCCCGTGATCAAATCACAAAGTGTCTGGCCAGACGATGATGGATACCGTAACACCGAGAGGGCCCAGAGATATCTCTCCATCGCCGGAGGAGCAAATCCCAATCTTGAGCTATCAAGTTACTTGACACACTTTTCCATGAACCCATAAGCCGCCGGAATAGCCACCCATTTACGGATGACGTTTAACAAACCCCAAAGTTCATGAAGCAAGCATGAAGAAACTCGATACTCTCATGGTCTAAGGAATCATGCAAACATTAACCTTCTCTGTGTTATTAACCATTAACTTGTGACGAAAGAACCTCATAGCATAACATCAATCGGGTCGATTCAACACAAATGTTCTGCTAACATTGTGCCCTCAAAATTGCTGGCATAGTCATGCCCATGATCAGGAAAACAGGATCATCATGCAATACTTGAGCCAGTCATAGAGGCTTGACTAGGAATACATTTTATCGTTTATTATTCCACACGTGCATATGAGTCTTCCTCCGAGCCTCGTTTTATTTGCAGACTCGAGAACCATAGCAGTTATAGCATGGAACATAAACCTAATTATGAACAGGGAGATAATCAATAACATTTATTATTGCCTCTAGGGCATATCTTCTACAGACTCCCACTTGCACTAGAGTCAATAATCTAGTTAATGCTAATGCACTTCACACCTGTGGCACACCGGTGTAAATATGCTTCGCTTGTGGTATAGCCTGATGTCTAACGGATCTGACGACTTCAGCTCCGTGTGTATCTTTGCATATCCTCGCGTTTTCACGCTTTCACAAAATTCATATTTTGTGTGGACTTGGCTTTGTATGTATGCGAATCACAGGTCGAACCTGGATTCCTCAGACTGAGTTATGGAGCAACTACTTGCAGTAGTGTCCCATTGACAAAAGCCATCTTGGAACCATACTAAGTTCATGAATGAACTATATGATTCAACATCTTCTTTGTCACTTTAAAGGCGGCAACATACTTCGCCTCTGTTATAGAATTCGCCACAGTAACTTGTTTGGAACATTTTCCAACTAACTGTGCCACCACATTGTGTGTTACACAAAACCCTTAATTTAAATCGAAAATCGCTTGGAGCATGGATGAAGACTGTATCGATGTAACCTTTTATAACAAACTCTTCATGATCTCCGCTTGCGAGAAAACATGTCATCGGTGCTACTATAGTACTCAATGACCCTTTTCATTGTTGTCCCGTGATCAGAACTTTTGATCACTTTGGTATCTATACTCGCAACAACTTTGGGAGTATTGGACATATCTGGTTGTTTTTACATACCATGGAATACATGATTAATCCAAACACAAGAGTGTGTGGAATCTCCATCATGTATTTTGCTCATCAGTGTTTTGGGACACCGAGTCTTGCAAAAACTCTTTCCATATGACTTCGGCAAGAATTACTCCTTGACGTTTTTAATGCTAAAAGGTTTTAGCATCTTGTCAATATGTATCTTTGCTCAGCCCCATTAGGTAAATCTATCTTCATAGATCATCATGCCTAATATAAAGGCTATTTAGCCCAAGCACTTCATCGAGAAACTTTTTTCAAATGAAGTCCTAATTCGTGTCAAGAAATTTATTTCCAATTAACAATGTGTCAAGCACACAACGTTTTTTAGAAATTTTATTATGCTCCCACTTACTTTCTTGAATCATAAGCATCTTCGTTACCCATTGATGAAGTCAAACCCCTTTGACTATTTCATCAAAACACGAAGATTCCAACTCCATTTTGCTCTCTTCTGTCCATTGCTGGAACTCTGAAGTTTGCATACTTACTAGCATCCTCTGGACTGACAAAATACCTTGGACTGTAACACATGCAAGTCCTTGGTTTCATTTCCATCAGATGGAAATCCTATTGTCATCCATGTTTCATATCTCATGATTGAAAATATGTATCAATTGCTAGTTCAACCCGAACCGACTTTAAGCATCGCTACGATGAAACAACCTCATCGTAGTCAACTCCTTGAACTTGTTATTGCAACAAGTCGAGCTTCATGGATAAAACATTTTTTATCCGTATCAGTTTTAAGTTCCATAAATATTCGTTAGACTCTAAGTCTTCCGAAAGGTGTATCAAGGTTTTAATCTTGAATCACTTATATGGAAACTAACTCGGGTTGTATTGGCATTTAGCCAATTCCGGAGTCAGGGCCCATCAACGCTTCCTTGTGTATCGTAGGTATACTGTTGTCTAACAACAATATCTTGTTTGCGCACCTGAGAGGTTTGCACGAGCCTTGCCTACGTGGTTCAGCTGCAAGTTTGACCGAAGTCCATACATTTTATTGTAGAGACTTCCGTATCAGTCGCAGTAGGAAAACCTGGAATTACTTCCAAGTCTCTTTCCTTTGATCTGATGACGAAGATACTGTTTATCTCGTCGAGTTGCACTATTCTCCCACTCACCTTTTTGAAAGAACCATTTTCTTCAAAAAGCATACCGTTCGTTGTGGCAAACCTATTTGCCTCGGTATAGTGAGGGAGGAATACCCAATTACTTGAGATAACCTACAAAGTAGCACTTGTCTGATTTGGAATAGGTTTGTAACCTTTTACACAAGCCCCATATTCCAAATGTTAAGAAAAGATATAACATGGTTGGGCGTACCATACCATGGCGTCATTTCAACAGACCCGATGGAGCTCTTTTCAGTGTAAAAGCCACAGTCTCTAAAGCATCACTCTTTAAAAGGGATAATGGCAAATTTATTTATGTCATCTTTGATCTTACCATGTCATAAATGGTTCGATTACATCTTCATGGACTTTCCTCTTGCAGTGGTGTTCCGGGAGGTGCAAGTTATGAAACCCCTTTCACAACTCATCAGACATTCGCTAAACTTGTAACTCAAATATTTCTTTCTGCAATCGAATTGTAGAAACATAATTTTCTTGTTACAATAACTTCTATTTCATATTTGAAAACCTTTCGAATGATTTCAAAAGATCCAGACTTACGTCTCATCAAGTAAATATCCACATATCTACTTGAGTCATTTCTGAAGATAGATAAATCCACTACTTGCAACAACCTTTATCGGACTACACACATCAAATGTATGATCACCAATAAGTTTGTTGTCCGTTCCTTATGGCCTGTGAACGGTATTTCAGTCACTTCTTTTTTCGGAGGAAAGTTGCAAGTGTCAGATGATTCAAAATCAAACGACTTCAAAATCCATCATAATGGAATTTATCCATGCGGGTTTCTCCAATGTGACCAAATGCAGTGCCACACTTATGTGGTATTCTTTTAGTCTTGCGACATTTAGCGTCAGTGTTATGGATGTATCATATTACCATCAATATTCATAACATACATCCCATCTAGGATGGAAGCTTGGCCCTTTATGTTATTCATAATACTGAACAACAGTTGTTGTTTTTATGAACAACTCTTTTGCAACAAACATTGTGCAATGGGCTAGAGTGTATGGAACTCTAAAATGAATTATGAAAGTAAACCCAGAGGTAATGTATTATTATCAATATTCATAACATACATCTCATTCATAATGAAAGTATGGCCCTTATGTTATTCATAACATCGAATATCAAAAGTTCTCTTATAAACAAACTTCTTGCAAGATACCTTATGCAATGGGCTAGAGTTTGTGAAACTCCAAACGAATTATAAAAATAAATACAGACGGTAATACACCGATGGAAGGTATAGTAACATTTACTATGTTCCCCGTGTATACCTAAAACTCATTTCTGGCTAGTCTTTCAGGCCATAGTAGTTCTTACATCGAGTTGCAACAGAAAGCAATCGAGCGGGTATCTTTGTGATTAACTCACAATACCCAAGAATCAGTGATTAACAATTTAATCATAATTCCCAAGGACTATATCTTTGACCAGCCTTCTATACATCAAAAACTTGTATGACATTCATACATGAGCTGGATATTCCAGTCTCCTTTCTTTCTGCCTTTATACTTCTAACAGTTTAACTTTCAGTATTTCTCCTACTCTCAGAAAAAGCACCGAACTTAAGAGTGGCGTTAGCCCCGGACTTCCTAGGCGTGAAAGTCTTACTAACACCCTTCGGACACTTCCTTTCTCTTTAAGTTGTTGTTTTATTCACCTTTCATCATATGACAGGCGTTCTTCTGGATCCCTCTCTTATCAGTCTAATGCATAGTAAACTCCTTTACTAATAGTTTGCAAACAAACATTGCTTTGGCTATCTCATATCTTTTAGCCTTTGTTTGTCTCTGAAAATAATTTTCAGATTCCATGAATATCACATAACTATCCAAACTTTCGAAGTTTGGGTCTCATGGAAACAAACATATTGCGCTTGACTGAAATGGAATTCTAGCTTTTGGATCAACGGACGAGAGTCACATGATCCATAGCATAAGCGAGAGAATACCGAAAGTATGCGATAGGACAAAGTCCTTCTCGGCACTCTTGAGGACAATCCTCACATTACGTTACCAACCGTAAAGTTTTAACCAGATATTTAACAGCTATTCAATTTTAATAGGGAAGGTGGAAATGCGAGCCATTATTCTACAACTATTATGCAAATCACACTTAGACAGTGTTCAAAATTAATTGCACTGAGAATTAAAAGAATTAATTCTACAGTGCGCTCCCACTCAAATCAATATCTCTCATAATTGATTGTGAGTGGTTCAAGATCCGCATTTCAATTCAACGCCATTGATGGTAGCATCACTGATGACGAAAATCTCAATCGGTAGGCAAACTTGCCAATCACATCTCTATGTGACTCTTGTTCATCTTTCGATGCGTGTGTTCCGAGCTCATGACTTTCATGCCTGAACGTCAAGACAACCAAGTGATCTCGCTGCGAGGTCTCAACTCACCCGCCTCACACATCCCTAATCGTTCGTACCCATGTTAGCATGTGATACCCCGAAAAGTTAGGTGTCGTGACGGTGCTACACTTGGGAGAACACTAACTACTTGATATTTTTGTGAGAGATCACCCTAATAAAAGCGACTACCGTGCAATCAAGAAGGGTGCAACATAAGGGATAAACATCTCAGGCAATTCATAATAGCATGATATGGTATAGCCCTTTCTGACGGAGAAGTCTTGTATTCCTTCGTCTTCGGCATTCACGTCGGTGATCACCTTCGCGAAGATTGCCACCACCTTGTCGATGCAGCAGATAATATTGCTATCTCTATAGCTAATAAAATAATGCATTACACAAGGTTGACACACAGGTCATTTAAAGTGCAATCATATGGCTCCAGCCATCATGCCGAATCATGACACGCAGGTCATGTTAATCAATTTACATTATATAGTCATCTCATACATAATCAAATTATTATGAGCACCGCTATACCACATCACATGCACATGTAAACCCTCCTGCAAAACCAAGTTAGACGCCTCTAATTGGTTCATGCAAAAAACTAGTTTTTCGTGGCTTCTAAGGTTTTGAAACAAACCGAAGCTACCAACGTCCATCATCAAGTATGATAATTCAAGTCGCTAGATTAACTTTCCAGGGTGTATGAAAACCGAGATAATAAAATCTCGAGCCCCATACTAAACTTCGTCATACGCATGACCCCCGTGCAGATCATATCTGCATTGCCCTTTTGTCTGCGAAATTTCATCTTTCCTTTTAACTACGGTGGAATTCAATGAACTGTTAGCACTTCGTTGATCAATCAGGATCGCGGATTGCCAGAACATTGAAACTCCACCATGCTGTTATCAAGATCAGAAATATGCAAATTCCAGGGAAGCAACAAGAATATCGGGTAACAGATTTCATTTGCTACCCGCACAAATAATTTTCAGTAATAGAACTCATCTACTACATAATTATATTGTGCAACACCCATACATCTCATGTATTCTAGATCGCAACCTGCATCTACGCATAGCACGGCTCATGATGCCACTGTAGGGTAACGCAGCAGAAAACAAAAATATTCTGACCTACGCACCAGCCCAGGACCACTATGGAGACTGCATACAAGGTTTGATCATTTTCGTTACCGACTCGAAGCGCAGCGGAAGTAGAGTCGATGACGATCGGCGGTGCAGATCCCCGCAGCTAGGATTTACAACCTCCCAACCGCGAGGATGTATACCCTCGTCTTCCCTTCGGACAGCCCTCCGGGAGGCTGTTGAACAGTCCCCCAGACGATGTCGCGGACAGCCCTTCGGGAGGACCTTCGAAACTTGAACGGTCACTCAGACAGCCCTTCGGGAGGACTCACATAACTCGGACCGTCACTTGGACAGCCCTTCGGGAGGCACTCTCGAACAGCCCCTCGGGCACTAAGATCGAAACTACGACCTCTCTACAGAGTTGCACACATACGGTGTCATCTATCCGGCAGGGCTTCGCCGTCCAGAACTAGTTCCCACCGGAACCCAGACAGCCTTTCGGCTCTACGAAACTCTTTTCGTGGGAGGGAGAGAGAAGCCAGATCATTGCAATGGCATGTATGTGAGAAGGGATGAAGTTTGTGGGCAGCCCACTCTCCTCTATTTATAGGAAAGCCAAGGGGTAAAGTTGGCATTCACAAATACCAAAAGTACCCCCACTTTATGTCATTTACATAAAGAATAAAGCAAAAAGGAGTGCCATGTGGAGCTCCATGGAGCTCCACCCTCCATGGCCGGCCACCCCTTGGGGGGGCCCCCCAAGGGGGCTTCCTTAGTGCCCAAGGCTTCTAGAAGCCTTTTGGGAAATTTCCCAAAAGGTGCTTTCCATAAAAAATCCCAAAAAGCACTTTCACTATTCACGACGACATTTTTCAGCGTCCGTTCGAACTGAAAATATTTATGTGGGCTTAGAACATTTCCAGTACCCACTAAAATTATTTTCAATGCATTCTGGAACAATTCCAGTTTAGTGATTTCATCTGCGAAAAGCATCTGAAGCGGTTTCGGCAGCTCCGGAACATTTCCGGTTTTCATCTCCGAAAATTCCAGAAAGTTTCCAGAATGATTCTGGCACCCTCCAAGAATTATCAGGCATGTCCCGAAACTAATTTGACTTTATGGTATCCTCTGAAACAACTTTTCAGTATCACCGGAACTCATCCGGTGACCTCTCTCTGCGGAACTTTTCCGCTGTCCGAAACTTTTTCGGTGATTTTCTCTCAGACTCCCTGTCTAGTATTCAGCAGATAGATGACCCTTAAGCGTGTGACCCTATAGGTTCGGTGAAGTATAGACATGACACGGAACCCCTTCCGATCAATGATCAACATCGGAGCCGTGGACACCCATATTGACCCCTATACCCACACGAATGAATATTCGAGTGAACCTCCAGTTGCCGTGTGCTATTCCTGTTGCTTCGTGATATGTTACAAATACCCGAGGTGAGACATGTTGGCATTCCCGTGGATCAACACTTGTCCACTATGCTAGTTACCTCGTTACCGGTATTGTTCTCTTTTCTCGTTACCATGTTCCGGCATCCCCGTGATCAAATCACAAAGTGTCTGGCCAGACGATGATGGATACCGTAACACCGAGAGGGCCTAGAGATATCTCTCCATCGCCGGAGGAGCAAATCCCAATCTTGAGCTATCAAGTTACTTGACACACTTTTCCATGAACTCGTAAGCCGCCGTAATAGCCACCCATTTACGGATGACGTTTAACAAACCCCAAAGTTCATGAAGCAAGCATGAAGAAACTCGATACTCTCATGGTCTAAGGAATCATGCAAACATTAACCATCTCTGTGTTATTAACCATTAACTTGTGACGAAAGAATCTCATAGCATAACATCAATCGGGTCGATTCAACACAAATGTTCTGCTAACATTGTGCCCTCAAAATTGCTGGCATAGTCATGCCCATGATCAGGAAAACAGGATCATCATGCAATACTTGAGCCAGTCATAGAGGCTTGACTAGGAATACATTTTATCGTTTATTATTCCACACGTGCATATGAGTCTTCCTCCGAGCCTCGTTTTATTTGCAGACTCGAGAACCATAGCAGTTATAGCATGGAACATAAACCTAATTATGAACAGGGAGATAATCAATAACATTTATTATTGCCTCTAGGGCATATCTCCTACAATCGGAAACTTAAATACATGTGTGAATACATAAACAAATACCGTGTCCCTAGTAAGCCTCTACTAGACTAGCTCGTTGATCAAAGATGGTTAAGGTTTCCTAACCATAGACATGTGTTGTCATTTGATAACGGGGTCACATCATTAGGAGAATGATGTGATGGACAAGACCCATCCGTTAGCTTAGCATAATGATCGTTCAGTTTATTGCTATTGCTTTCTTCATGTCAAATACATATTCCTTCGACTATGAGATTATGCAACTCCCGGATACCGGAGGAATACCTTGTGTGCTATCAAACATCACAACGTAACTGGGTGATCATAAAGATGCTCTACAGGTATCTCCAAAGGTGTTTGTTGAGTTGGCAAGATCGAGATTAGGATTTGTCACTCCGAGTATCGGAGAGGCATCTCTAGGCCCTCTCGGTAATACACATCATAAGCTTGCAAGAAAATGACTAAGGAGTTAGTCACGAGGTGATATATTACAGAACGAGTAAAGAGACTTGCCAATAATGAGATTGAACTAGGTATATAGATACCGAAGATCGAATCTCGGGCAAGTAACATACCGATGGACAAAGGGAATTACCTATGTTGTCATAACGGTTCGACCGATAAAGATCTTCGTAGAATATGTAGGAGCCAATATGGGCATCCAGGTTCCGCTATTGGTTATTGACCGGAGAGGTGTCTCAGTCATGTCTACATAGTTCTCGAACCCGTAGGGTCCGCACGCTTAACGTTCGTTGACGATATAGTGTTATATGAGTTATATGTTTTGGTGACCGAATGTTGTTCAGAGTCCCGGATGAGATCACGGACATGACGAGGAGTCTCGAAATGGTCGAGAGGTAAAGATTGATATATAGGACGATGGTATTTGGACACCGGAAGTGTTTCGGGACGTACCAGGAAGGAATCGGGTCACCGGAAGGGGTTCCGGACACCCTCCCCCCTCCCGGCAAGTTATGGGCCTTATGGGCCAAAGGAGGGGACAGACCAGCCCACAAGGGGGCTGGTGCGCCTCCTTCCTTGTTTGGCCAGCCCTAGGGAAGGAAAAGGGGGAGGGCTAGCCCCTCCTGCCCTTTCCTCTCATGGGAGAAAGGAAAGGGGGGGGCACCCTCCCCTGCCTTTCCCCGCACTCCAAATAAGGAAAGGGGGGCGCGACTTGGGAGGGACCCCAAGTAGGATTCCTCCTACTTGGGCGCCTCCTTTGGCTGCTCCTCCCTCCCTCCCACCTATATATATGTGGGGAGGGGGCGCCACACAAGGACACAACATTGTCTTAGCCGTGTGTTGCGCCCCTGTCCACCGTTTACTCCCTCGGTCATATTTTCGTAGTGCTTAGGCGAAGCCCTGCGGAGATCACATCACCATCACCGTCACCACGACGTCGTGCTGCCGGAACTCATCTACTACCTCGCCATCTTGCTGGATCAAGAAGGCGGGGACGTCACCGAGCTGAACGTGTGCAGAACGCGGAGGTGCTGTGCGTTCGGTACTAGATCGGTTGGAGCGCGAAGAAAGTTCTACTACATCAACCGCGTTGTGAAACGCTTCCGCTTACGGTCTACGAGGGTAAGTAGACACACTCTCCCCTCTCGTTGCTATGCATCTCCTTGATAGATCTTGCGTGTGCGTAGAAATTTTTTTGTTTTCCATGCAACGTTTCCCAACAGTAACAAGTTCAAGGGAATTGACAAACCTCTTGCCCGCGTTGGGTGCAAGTATTTACTTTTGTGTGTGCAGGTGTTGTTCACGAGGGTTTGCTTGGTTCTCCTATTGATTCGATAAACCTTGGTTCTCATTGAGGGAAATATTTATCTCTACTATACTGCTTCACTCCTCCTCTTCGGGGAAAATCCCAACGCAATTTACAAGTAGCATGCGCCTATCCCCCTGGGCACGCCATGTTGCCTTGCCGACTCCCCGCAAAGCTTCTAGGGTCCCTCCTAATCCAGAAAAAATCGTCAAAAAGTTTTGTCGTGTTTGGACTTTGTTTGGTAGGGATTTTCTGTAAAACCAAAAACATGCAGCAAAGAACAACTCGCACTCGGCACTGGGTTAATAGGTTAGTTCCCAAAAATGATATAAAATGACATATAAAGCATACAAGATTGATAATATAATAGCATGAAACAATAAAAAATTTATAGATATGTTGGAAACGTATCAGCATCCCCAAGCTTAATTCCTGCTCGTCCTCGACTAGGTAAACGATAATAACAGAATTTTTGATGTTGAATGCTACCTAACATGTCTTATCATGTAATCTCTTTACAATATGAATATTGAGAAACGATGTAGTAATTAATATCAACATAATAATATCCATTAATACTATATAATAATCATTACTCTTCAAAATATACGATGCTAAGTGAATGTTACCCCTACTCACTAAGCATGACATGACTCCGTCTTCCTCACATAAGTATATATCATGAGCACCCCGGTGCCAAACCAAGCATTTGCATCATACCTTTTCTCACTTCAGCATTTTCAACTTCACGCAATATATGCGCGTGAGACATGGACTTAGCACTACGGGTGGAACAGAATATGTTGGTAGAGGTTTATAAGGGAAGACAAAAGGTGAAGAAAGTCAATTTGGCGGATCGTTAGGAAATGGAGAGGCCTTACAATTGATATCAATGCGAGAAGTAGGGATGGCCATGCAACGGATGCACTAGCGCTATAAGTGTATGAAAGCTCGCTACTGAACCTAAGTGGGTGTGCATCCAATTTGCTTGCTCATGAAGACCTCGGGCATTTGAGGAAGCCCGTCATTGGCTTATACAGGCCAAGTTCTATAATGGTCCAGGTCAAAAAGTTTCGTCATGTTTGGACTTCGTTTGGTAGGGATTTTCTATAAAACCAAAAACATGCAGCAAACAACAACTAACACTGGGCATTGAGTTAATAGGTTAGTCCTAAAAATGATATAAAATGACATATAAAGTATACAAGATTGATAATATAATAGCATGAAGCAATCAAAAATTATAGATACGTTGGAGATGTATCAGTTCTTCACGAACCACGACTACTCTTGGTTGCTGAAGACTTTGCTTGGTGAAGAAAATTACTCTTCGTCACTCAAACCGACACCTATCCGTCTAGACAGTACGCAGCTCTCAAGAGTAATAGGTATAAGAACTCGAACTCAGATCTACTGTGATGCTCAACCACTGTCTAAGTTTTGGCTATTGGTTTTCTCTCGGTGGATCTTATACTCAAATATCTCAATAGGGGATGCTCAATCAATCTTCCCAGAATTCTTCGGAGCAGCCAACGGACAATGTTGGAGCGAGGTGGCTATTTATAGCCGCAGCCTTCCCTGACGGGAAATGACCAAATTGGACATGCGGATCACCCAATGACCGGACAACGCGTTTCCACCGGTTGGATTTTGAGCACAACGGTAACATTCCTCGCGGAGCAAGAAATGCTACTCCTAGGTCTGAACGATATCTCCTGCAGCACCGAAGAACAACGTCTCCTGCTGACAGGTAATCATTTGGAGCACAAAGAGATTTCTCTCAGTCTCTCATATGTTTCGGCTAAGCATCACAGTGGACCTAAGCTTCGAGAACCCATACCCCTCTTAATAGTACGGAGATCCTATGACTCAAATAAGAGAAGAAAAGAAACGACGAAAGAAATGCTACGTCTTCACTTCACCTTCAATCTTCTCGACTGCAGTCATTTTTCCTCAGACACTACGAACGAATATTGCTTCACGGCAACAATAATTTTAAGGGGTCAATTCCTTTGATACAATCTTTCGCTTCCACGTCTTCTCACTGGTACAGTGAGGTGCTATACAAACGGTTTTTAACCCCTTTCCGCGACGACATTTGGAACCGTCGCCAAGTGAGTGACTGCGATAGGGGGGTCCTTCCCACACGACCCAAAAACCGTCGGGGATAGGGGCTCCATCCTTGCAACTCGTTTGTGCTCGCATTGCCATCGCAGTCAGTATTCTGTGGTGCTACGTTTACGATGCGCGGCCCATCACAAACGGTTCACGATTATAAAACATGTGCGATAAGTAGACAATCACGCACATTCACTTTTCCCGAATCGTATGCGATAACTAATTAAGAAGATTAGATAATCGTCGTACGAGTGTGGGATAGGATTACGAAATATCGGACCGTCGTAACATCGTCGTACATGACAATTACCACCCACGCTATTCTGTGGTGCAACATTTACGATGCGTACCACATCAGAAACGGTTCATGGTTGCAAATCGTGTACGATAAGGCAACTATCACAAACGTTTAGTTTGTCCGCACCGTTTGTGATATTGTCTGACATCGCACACGCTTTGCAAACGGCAACTGTGTGCATGCTTGCACACGTTTCCTCTCTGTGAACCATGTCGGATTATGATGTATATCACAAACGTTTGTGTTTTACCGACCGTGTGCGCCGTACGACCTGCAGAGCGTAATTTCACCGTAATTTAATTGCTGCTATTTTAAATTATACCGGATTTGAATTTGAAAGTATGCTATAGCTTTATTCATATCCATCAGGTTCAAACAACCAATGCATTATTCGATTCATAGGTACATATGTTCAAGAATTATATAAGCACCAAATAAAGAATGATGAACCACAGTTGTATACTTGTACTATTAAAGACGGTAAAGAAAAAGGCGAAATACATTCTGGTTGCTGAACAAGGTGAAGCGGAATGCCCATATTGTGCCCTCCTCCATGCAAAAGGCACGCACGACTCTAGTCAAACCCCTTGTGATGGCCGACCGCCCATCCTTCACGGTCTTCATGAAAACATCTAGATAATTATCGTGTTCTGGTAGAAATACTTTAACCTTTGCATGCCCACCAATCATGTAGTTTGAGAGGTAATCTTGAGTAAACTGCTTTAGGAACCACTTCAAAGGAAAAAGATTCAGATATTGTCATCTAACACAACTCATTATGGGCAGTAAAAAGAAGGCTACAGAGTTCTTACTTACTATCCTGCAGTTCGCTGTTGTCTTGGATAAAGTGTAAACAAATAGTTTAATTGCCATCTTTTGACCCATTTTACTAACAATCTTTATCAGCTTCCTCACTTGATGCTGGTTCATCGATATCTCATTGCCCCATACGCAGAAAGTGTCGAAGCGCGGATCTTTACCAATGACATATGTACCTAAAATCACCAAGTTAATATTAGAAGCTAAACAGCAATTGCACAATGATGTAGTACAACACTCTTTTATAATATCTTATAACATTCAATATACTCACATATTAGATGAATTAACATCTTATATTATGGGATGGAGGGAGTTTATTGCATTTTTACAAATTATCGGCTGATTAACTGCTGCTTTATCCATGGATTAGAGTTAGTTTGAGCTAGTTTGGGCTCAAATAGCCCTAAAGTATATCCAAACATGAGGGCCAGTTTGAGCTAGTTGCATCTAACCCACCCAAAAAAATATCCCACCCAAGAGGTGCTAATTGGAGCTAGTTCTTCTTTATTGTCAATCTAACCCTGTCATTCAAACACCTCTTTGGCTAGAGTTAGTGCAGGGTTAGTCATGAGCTAGAAACTAACTCTAACCTCTAGCTAAGTTGAGTATCCAGACAGGGTTGCGTTGTTGTTGTTGTTGCTGCTGCTCTTCTATGTATATCTAGACATCATCAGAACATTAAGGTAACACTCTTCCTTGTTGCTATGTAGCCTAGGATTGCATATTTAGACATTAAGTACAGTGCATGTTGTTATGTAGTCTCAGATATATTACATATGGCCCTAGTTAACATAATGATAAATGGGTTACAGATATATTCAGTTAAAAGTCCGATTCACCGATTAGTCCCTTATCAGCCCCCGGCCTATATGGTACCAGCTACCGATATCCTGAACAGTGAGTATATATAAGCCAAGGGATGAAACTAACCTCGATGGAAAACAGCAGACGTTCCCAAAATTGTCCTGTATAAGTACATCGAGAGGCATGTTAAGCACAACAGGCTAAACATCAACCAAATATATCCATGGCAGACAAAATAATCTCCAAAAGATAGCTTCTAGATTGTAATCAAATGCCTATGTTAATCATGTCGGATCGAAGATGGCATGTTAGTGCATTTTACAAACCCTGCAAACCAAATAGGCCTGTAGTAGTGTTCAAAACTGCATGTAGGCACTAACACATTTTCTTATTTTGCAGATAAGATTAGGCCCGGTGGTGGATAATGTGATACAATATAACAATCACATCGAATGCCTAGATCTGCATCTCTCAGAAATTACTTTGAACTCCTACCGAGGGACCTTACCGGAGATTATATTCGCCAGGTTCTTTGTTGTCAGAGGAAGGGTGCTGAAGGTAATGAGGTTTGCCCTACATTTATTTCGCAAAAATGAATAGTTTGTTGATCAGCGCCGGCGGCTGCGGCAGAATGGAATAGGCTCCAAAAATGCTGAATTTTATTTTGGAACTTCAGATGACAGAGTAATCGGAAGTCATCATGTCAACCCCATACATGACTTCTCAGTGGCTGACCCATTTGCAAAAATTATGAGGTTTCGAAACCAGCCTTACAAGTGGTAATATTAGTTTGAACCTCTCTTATATCCATGTTCAGCAGATCAGCGCGAGCGTTTGCAGCTGATGAGCTGAATTTCATTTCTAATATCAGTTTGAACCTTGTAATCTTCGAATTTGAGCCATACAACTCTGGAATTTGAACCTTGTAATATTTCGAGTTTTTGTGGTACAATCGTTGAAATGGCATCGTATGAGACTCATATATTGGTAGCACTATTTTGACCTTAATATGCAATGTACTTAGATTTTATTAACCATTCTCGAACGTGTTTATCTTGTCGATCTCATAGCACACGATCTGTATAGCTAACTCGACTGCGATCTTCGACATTATTGCACACAGTTGGTTTCTTCAACCGTGTGCCCTACAGAGCGCAGAATTAATTATCGCACTCGAGTGTCCATCATCACCCTTCTGTGTAACTTTGACTTCATCACCCACGGTTAAACTTATGACCGAAGTCATTCCACACACTTTGTTTTTACAAAGCTTTTTGCCAATAAACACCCACGATTTGTCCCTCTTCTAGTCGACGCATGGACAAACTAGCCGGGCAGGAAGCTTGCGCGGTAAACTACGCGGTAGCGCGGGAACAGGCTCACCGACGATACATTTGGCGCCTCTTCGAGCCCACGCGTGGTCAAACGAAACGCGTGCGGTGTTGTCAAGCGTGCACTGGAATCTTCCGCTATGAATGTGGTGACAAGACGTGACGATTACAGACCGGCCGGCCCCCATTTATTACAGCGGCCATTTAAGCCTTGTGTCTCTTCAACCTTTCGATCGCGCCCCACCATTGCAAGAAGCACACCCACCGCGACAAATTCTTAGAGGGTATCCTGCGCGGCTCCAATGGTGCTCCGAGTGGCTGCCGACGACGAGCAGCAGTTCACCATGCATGCCGTGCTGGACACCCACATAAGGTTCACGGAGCTCTCGGTGGTGTACACCAACAACCCGGTCTGGGTGGAGCACTCCATCCACATCATGGAGATGTTGCTTGCTGAGAAGAAGTACAAGGTGGTCGGGTTCGACCTCGAGTACACCCACGCTCGTGCCGGGTCTCGTCCCAAGGTCGCCGTCGCACAAATATGCGTGCACAATCACGTCCTCGTCTACCACTACTGCCTTGCCACAAGGCCTTGCGAGCGTTTCGCCAGGTTTGTCAACAGCCCCCACTACATGTTCGCTACGGTGGACATCACCAACGATGTAAAGGTGCTCAAGAATTCGGCCATCGCTTGCCAGAATCTTGTCGACATCCAGGGCCAATACAAGATCTGGGGCAGCAACGAGCATGAGAAGGACTCATTGATTCACCTCGCCGAGGCCATCATCGATCCCTACTACAGAGACATGAATGATTCCTGCAACAAGGACAAGCGTGCCTGGCACTCGGTCTGGATGGAGAAACTCGACAAAGCTCACGTCGTGTACGCGGCCAAGGAGGCGTACACGAGCTACGAGATATACAGGTGGATCGTTGACATGAGGAAGTGCTTCATTCCCCAAAACGGCCAGAGATCCAGCCGGAAGCAGAGCAATGGCAAGCGTCGTCGCAACAAGAAGTAGATGATTAGATCCTCGTTTCTCCTAGTTTAGTATGCATGTAATTGCTTATTTTGGTGTGTGGAAATGTTATGTGTGTAGTCACTTGTGTAATTGTATGCTTAATTTGGTTATGCAATGCTGTCTTTTTAAGTATATATGTTGATGCTCTGTAGACAGAGCGTAGATGTTGTGCGGACAGAGCAAATCACATCGCACACGGACTAAACAAAGGAACCCGTCGGTGATGATTTCATCAATCACTGACAATTGTATACCAACAATCGTTTGCTCACAACACACACGGCTTGTTAACAGGAATCGACCGTGTTGTTATCGGTCTTCCCACATATTTTCAATTACAGACCTGTTTACCGCGTATCACACACATCTTGTTAAGTTGAACCGTTTATGTTCTATTGGCTCAACGTAAACAGTTCATTCGAGTGAACTGTATGCTATATATCGCACACACCTTCACCTGGCTGGCCGTTTCTTTTGTGTTGCCTAATCACAAACAGTTCATCCGAGTGAACTGTGTGCCCTATATCGCACACACTTTCATCTGGCTGCCCGTTTCTGTTCTTCTGTCTCATCGCAAACACTTTATTGGACTGAACCGTATGTCCAGCATCGCACAAGCAACTAAAATATGAAACGTGTTTGATGTATCCGCCATGGCAAACGTTTTGCATCTTTTTTGACGGTTTTTTTACATCACCGTTTGCGATTAATGCATCGCACATAGTTTCATCAAAGGGAAAACTATTGCACCAACATATATGTTCGCTTTTGTGGATCATAGATGAAAACTAACGTCTTCAAATGATGCTTTGAAAATGTTGATTGACCAAGTCACAACTATGATGGACTGGACTGAAACCTCATCGAGTTTTACACAACCAGAAGAGGTGCATAAAAATAATTGTTCTTCTTTTGCATATATGTTGCACATGATAATACAAAAGGTGTATTTCTATATATGTTTATTTTTTGCAGATTATGATAGAGATGAAGATGTATTATGTCGACGTTAAAAAATAATCCATCGATGAGGGTCCCGTGGTGATATCATTGAAAGGGCCAAAGATTCACCGAGTTTATACAACAATACAAATATATCATTGAAGGCACGTGGCAATGCACGGGTGTTCTACTAGTAAGGTCTAATTTGAAAGAGCTCGGTATAAGGATGCCAATGGTTTAAATGGATCTGAATTCCGATACATGCTTTGAAAGCTATGCCTTTTTAAAATTTGAAACCCGAATTTAAGGCACAAAGCAAACTCTGCATGGTGTGAATGCATTGATTGCAGGGGCATGAGACGTCCATCACACGGAAAGGATCATGTGGAATGGTTGGTTTTTAATTTTTTTTAGCTTACTTTCCTTGTCAAGGATGACCAGGGACAAAAACCTTTCCAAAACGATGGCCACCATGTGAAATGATTGGTTGGTAAATTTTTCTTAGCTCTTTTTCCTTTCATTCAAGGATGATGGTGGACAAAAACTTCCTCGAAATGGTGGGGAGCGCTAGGAGCCAACGGTGGCTCATTTGATGCGTCCAAAAAAGAGTAATGCTACGTCTACAAAAGTTTACTTAAAGATTTTAACTGATGTGAAGGATTGTGAATGGTAATAGGGGGATGAGGGGACCCACTCCACTTAAAATCAGGGGAAAAGAGAATTAGTTTGAAAGGTTAAGTAATCCTTTGTAAGTCTTTGTAGGTCTACAATTATTGTCCAAATAATTAAGATCATACTTTGCGTCTAGTGTGTACCTACCATACCTCAAAGGAAAACATTTAAAATAAACCGGATGAAAACTACCGAACACAAACCTCCTCGAGCGATCGACACGCGTCCCCTCACTGGCCCCACGCGCCGCTTTACCATCTGCCTTATCCCACGCAAACGCCCACAGCCACGCATTTTTCTGCCGCATCGTCATCTTCCTCGCGACTCTCGCGATCCCCTCCTGCAAATCCCTCTCTCTACTGCTGCCCACTGCCATGGCCGCACTCTGCTACTGCCCACTGCCATAGCCGCGCGCTCTCCTGCTGCCCACTACCATAGCCGCGCACCCCCTTCTCCTCCACGGCGGAGTAGTTGCTGCTGGGACCACGCGCGCTGCGGCGAATTGGCAGAAGCTTCGACGCCGACCACCGTCTGCCATGGCCGTTGGAGCTGCTGCTGCCATGACGGGTAGCATCTGTGCATGGCGTTGGAGTTGTGATTTGAGCATCGCGCATGGCCTCCTTGAGCTGCAATGGAGCGGCGCTGCGACGGTGACCGCGGCGAGTGGACGAGGGGACGCTGCAACTCCGGCGATGTTGCCTTCAAGCTGTTGGGGAGCACCGCCGGTGTTGCAATGGAGCAACCCCGGGCTGCCGGAAGCATGGCCGACGCTGCAATGGAGCTTCACTAAAGTTGCAATGAAGCTTCACCGAAGCCGTCGGTGCTGCATTGAAGATCTGCCGGAGTTGCATTGGAGCTTCACCGGAGCCGTCGGTGCTGCGTTGGAGCTCCGCCGGAGTTGCATTGGAGCTTCGCCAGATGCCGTCGGTGCAGCGTTGGAGCTTCGCAGGACGCCGGCGGTGCGCCATGAGCCCATGAGAGCTGCTGTAGCTTTTGCCAGGGTGCAGTAGGTTGCATCGGAACAGTCCTGCGCTTACTATTGCTGTAGCGTTGCTCTGATCCAATGGCCACATCGCGCTGAATCGGACGGCTGCCCATAGCAGTGGCCTACCTCAAATAGTACGTAGGACCAATGATACAGGAAGCCATTTCACACACACAAAAAAAGATACAGGAAGCAAAATACAGTTACGCAACCAACAGTGAGGTGCTGCAGCGACGGCCGGATCGGGTGCGGAGTTGCTGTTGGAGATTACTACTACTCCGTACTCCTAATTGGAGTGTTCTGATTGCTAATGGTTTGTTCCTTCTCCCTGGCCGTTTATATATAGGACACCAAGCAACACCAACCAGAGCCGCCATTAATTCTGCGACTTGGCCGACCTGCCGTTTGCCAGAATGATGGATACCGCGGTGCACGTTCTCGTGTTCCCTTGGCCACGGCAGGGGCACATCAACCCCATTCTCCATTTCGCCACCACCCTCGTCGACGCCGGTGTCCAAGTCAGCTTCCTCCACACCGAGCGCAACCTCCGCCGTCTTGCCCAGCCGCCTCTGCCGGGGCTCCGTTTGCTTTCTATTCCCGACGGCCTCCCCGACGACCAACCCTGCAGCTTCTTGGATCTCATGGAGTCCATGTGCACGACCGGCAGCGCCGCGTACCGTGCCCTGCTCCTGTCGCTTCTCTCTGCCGTTGATGCGCCGGTGACATGCGTTGTCGCCGATGGCACCATGCCGTTCGCCTTCGACATCGCCGAGGAGCTCGGCATCCCGGCGCTTGCCTTCGCCCCGCACAGCGCGTGCAGCTACCTGGCGCTCCTGTCTATGCCCAAGCTCCTCGAGCTCGGCGAGACCGCCTTCCCTGCGGACGACCCGGTGCGTGGCGTTCCGGGAATGGAGGGCTTCCTCCGTCGACGTGACCTTCCTCGTGGTCTCTCCTGCGCTGAAAAAGGCGACGGAGACCCCCTGGTGCTAAAGCTTGCCGAGGTGACCGCCCGGAGCTGCAAGGCGCGTGCGCTCATAATCAACACCGCTGCGTCCATGGAGGGGCCAGCGCTCGCTCACATCGCGTCGTGCGCATGCGAGGTCTTCGCCGTCGGCCCACTGCACGCCAGGTCGAGGATCGCCGCAAGTGCGAGCCTGTGGCGGGAGGACGACGGGTGCATGGCGTGGCTGGACGGCCACGAGGACCGGTCCGTCGTGTACGTGAGCCTGGGGAGCCTCGCCGTGATCACCCACGAGCAGTTCACCGAGTTCCTCTCTGGCCTGGCAGCCACCGGGTACGCCTTCCTCTGGGTGCTCCGGCCGGGCATGGTCCAGATGACCAGCTCCGAGCTCCTCGGAGAAACCGTCGAGGCAGTGGCAGGCGGCAGGGGGCGCGTCGTCGAGTGGGCTCCTCAGCGGGAAGTGTTGCGTCATCGGCCGGTGGGCTGCTTCCTGACACACGCCGGATGGAACTCGACGCTGGAGTGCGCCGTCGAGGGCGTGCCGATGGTGTGCTGGCCCTTCTTCGCCGACCAGCAGACCAACAGCCGCTTCGTGGACGCCGTGTGGAGGACGGGGCTGGACATGAAGGACGTCTGCGACAGAGGCGTCGTGGAGAGGACGGTAAGGGAGGTCATGGTGTCCGACGAGATCAAGGAGGCGGCCCAAGCCATGGCGCAACAGTTGAGGCTGGATGTCGCGGAGGTGGGGTCGTCGTCGTTCGAGTTCCAGCGGCTCGTCCGCTTCATTAGGGAGCTCAACGTCAGCTCCTCTCTTGAGTTCCAGGCTGGTAAAAATTTGCCACACATGGAGTAAAATAATCGCATTGTTAAGTGCCACCATCAATTATGGAGTTATATGCAGAGCGGTACTCAAGAGAATAATTGCCTGTGCGTTGTAAAGATATGTAAATAATTTGAAGTATTTTTATGGTACATCATATTAGTGTGTAGTATATATGCAGAGCGGTAAATCTCTTATTGGTTAATTCCTTTTTTATGTTTTTTTAACACAGTACAGACGCAAGCGCTTATATACACGCACATACACTCACCCCTATGAAAGCATACACGCCCACCCTACCCCTGTGAGCACCTTCAAGCTCCTCGGAGAAATTCTGAAATAAATCCAGAAATAAATATGAGCACGAGGATTTGAACTTTGATGGACTGAGAATACCACAGTCCCTTTAAAAAATAAAAAACGATGTAGAAGTTAATGCACCGTGCCTACGTATTTTGAAATTATTTAGTTTTCATAACGATTTATACACCTAGACAAAGAAAGTATTAAGTTTATCCAATGATTAGCATGATTAGGTGGATGGACTCCTAATCCAGTGATGGGAGTGCAGTTGCGTGCTAGTTTTCATAACAACTTATACAAGAGAGTATTAAGTTTATCCAATGATTAGCATGATTAGGTGGACAGCGCCGACTGCCACCGCAAATCTCTTTCGTCCTACTCCCTCCGTTCCAAATTACTTGATTCGTATTTACTAAACAAGTATAGATACATCCATATGTAGACAAATTCAAGTCAACTAATTTAGAACGGAGGGAGGAGGTCCGTATGCACATGCACATGATATATGTTTGTATTCCCAGCCCGTATACGCACTAAGTCAAATTATAGCAGGACCCCACTAGTCAAGTCATTATCAAGTACATGCGCATGCACGATTAATGTGACCGAAAGTTGGCTTGACAACACTCCTAGCTTCCTCGGTAGCCTGCTGGCTGACTGTTCGGCGAATGCTTTTGTTGAATAAAGCTCTCAGTTTTCCCCTGCAAAAAGAAAAGTACATGCACATGCAGTCTCTCCTCCCAATCTCACACCTCCATGAAGCCATCCAAGAAACAAACCCTTGCTTTATTTTCTCTTTCACAATTTTAATCATTCGTATCTTTTGAAACCAATTTTGTTTCTGAAATAATTTATATATTTGTGCATCCGGCGTCAATACCTTTAGAACAAGATCAATCTAGGATAAATTTCAATGTTTTAATTTCAAGGTTTCAATCCAGTTATTTTCACTCAATCTGTTTCAATCCACTTACTTAAACATGTTTTAATTTTGAACAAGAGTGAAATAAGTTTTCTGAAAAGAAAACTATTTCAAAAGAAATATGTTAAACAAACCTGTTTCAAAAGAAATATGGGAAACAAACATATTTCACATTCCATATGTTGATTTTTTTTTTAAATATGTGGACGAGTGAAATCTGTGTGGGGACTGCATAGAACAAAAACGAATGAGTGAAATATGTTTTTGAGTGAAATAAGTTAACTGAAACCAAAAAATTATATTTGTGACGATGAATGGAAAATATTCAAAACAAACCTATTTCAAAAGAAATATGTGAAACAAAGCTATTTCAATAGAAATATGTGAAACAAACCTATTTCACACATTTCAAATGTTGAAATTTCAAAATATTTGGACGAGTGAAATATGTGTGGTGACTGTTTAGAACAAAACGAATGAGTGAATTATGTTTTCGAGTGAAAGTTAATTGAAACTAAAAAATTATATTTGTGACAACGAGTGGACAAATATTCAAAAGAAACCCATTTCAAAAGAAGTACGTAAGACAAACCTATTTCACTAGAAATAAGTGAAACAAACTTATTTCACACGTTTCATATGTTGAATTGTTTTTTTGTAAAATATTTGGACGAGTGAAATATGTGTGGGGACTATGTACTTAGAACAAAACGAAATTGTAAAAAGTGTTTTTGAGTGAAATAAGTTACTGAAACTGGAAGATTATATTTGTGAAGATGAGTGAACAATTATTCAAAAGAAACCTATTTGAAAAAAAACATGTGAAGCAAACCTATTTCACATTCCATATGTTGAAACTTTTGTGAAATAGGTGGATGAGTGAAACCTGTGTGGGGACTTCTTAGAACAACATGAATGCATGGAATGGGTTAATCGAAACTGCAAAATGATATTAGTTGTAACATTTCAACCCACCTATATCACTTATTCAATTTTTAGTGTGCGAAACAGCTTATAACAATACCAATGGGTGAAGTACTATTTTGAATTTAGTGAAACTGGTCACTACTAGGGAAAACATTATACACAGAAACTTACCAGTAGCGCTGGTTAAAGTGAGGCGCTATAGCAGTAGCGCGTGGTTTCCAAGGGCGCTACTGCTATCTACATAGCAGTAGCGCGTCAAGAACAAAAAGCGCTACTACTATAATTGCCACGCCGTTGCCGGCAGGCTACGAATAGTAGTAGCAATCTTGGGTAAAACGCGCTACCGCTAAGTTCGTTATAGCAGCGCGTTTTCTGGGGAGAGCGCTACTGCTAATGAAAAGAAAATAAAACGAAAAACAAATAGAAAAGTAAATGAAAATGAAAGAAATAGAAAAAGAAAAAAGAAAATGTAAAGAAAATGTAAAGAAAAATAAGAGAAAAAGAAAAATAAAGGAGAAAGGAATAGCAGCAGCGCCTGTTTCCAACAAGCGCTATAGCTAATCTAGCAGCAACGCGTTTTGTAGACCCGCGCTATAGCTAAGTTACTTAAATAAAGGAGAAAGGAAAAAAGAAAAGTAAATAAGAAAAGAAAAAGGAAAAGGAAAAGGAAAAAAGAAAAGAAAAAGGAAAATAAATAGGTACTTCCTATAGCAGTAGCGAGGTTTATGTACCAGCGCTATAACTAATTTAGCTATAGCGCTTTTTCCCGACCGGCGCTACCGCTAAGTTTGACATAACCCGAGCGCGGGCTTTCTCCCCCCCCCCCCGGCTCCCCCAAATCCCCACTCTCTCCTCTGTTGTCGCCGACGTCGCCCTACATCGTCGGCGGCTTCCGCGCGCCCTCCCGTCGCCCTCCGCACGTCGTCTGCTGCCCTCCGTCGCCGTCTGGTGCCCTCCCTCACCGCGCGCCCGAGCCCTGACGACCCGACCTCGACGCCGCGCGCCTCCTCCCTCGGCCGCTCTGCCTCCTCCTGCTCCCTAACTCCACCGGCGCCCGAGGTGAGCACGCCTACACCTCCTCCTCCTCCCCTACCTCTACCTAGCTAGGGTTCCTAGGGTTCATCAAATTTTAGGGTTCATAAAATTAGCTAGGGTTCATGTAGTTAGTTAGGGTTCATCAAATTAGCTAGTACTTGTAGATGCTTAAGTAGTAGTTGTGCACCCAATGTAGTTAACTAAATATAATTTTTAGGACAAATTTGTATATGCTTAAGTAGTTAACTAAATATAATTTTTAGGACAAATTTGTATATGCTTAAGTACTTAACTAAATATATTTTAGGGTTGTTTAGTTGCTTAAGTACTTGTATAGTTGATTTGCACCCAATGTATGCTTAAGTAGTTGTATAATTCCTAGGGTTCATCAATGGGTGCTTAAGTAGTTGTAGATGCTTAAGTAGCTAGGGTTCATCAAATTAGCTAGTACTTGTAGATGCTTAAGTACTTAAGATTATCACTAAGCTCCTAGCCAACCGACTTCAGAAACTCATACTTCAAATTGTGCACCGCAATCAATATGGTTTCATCAAAGGTAGATCAATCCATGATTGTCTCGCTTGGGCGTTCGAATATATCCATCAATGCCAAGCTTCGAAGGAAAAAATTGTTCTCCTAAAGCTGGACTTCGCCAAAGCTTTTGACATGATTGAACATGATGCAATGATTAAGATTATGGAGCATATGGGCTTTAACGATAAATGGCTTGGTTGGATCAAGTGTATTTTCTCCTCTGGCAAGTCTGCAGTGCTGCTAAATGGTGTCCCGGGCAGACAATTCATTTGCAAATGTGGTGTCCGACAAGGTGATCCATTATCTCCACTTATATTCGTGCTTGCAGCCGATTTGCTTCAAGCTGCCATCAATGATGCTTTCAGGCAAGGGAAAATCCAGCTCCCGTTCCAAAGGCAGAACCAGAAAGACTATCTGGTGATCCAATATGCCGATGACACGATCATAATACTCCCGGCCTGCCCTAACCAAGCTCAAACTATCAAGGATATTCTCTCTAATTATGCTATCTCGATCGGGCTAAAAATAAATTTCCACAAGTCTACACTTATCCCCATCAACTGTGATGAAAGATGCTATAATGAGATATCTAATGTCTTTGGCTGCAAAGTTGGAAGCATGCCCTTCACTTACTTGGGATTGCCCCTCGGGATTACCAAACCAACGGTTCAAGATCTGATGCCTCTTGTTTGCACGGTGGAAAGGAGGATGACCAGTGCACTTTCGATGATGTCATATAGTGCCAAGCTCTCTCTCCTCAACACAGTGATTACGTCTCTGACCATTTTTGCCCTTTGCACACTCAAATTTCCACCGAAGATTCTGGACCTCCTGGACAAAATACGAAGGAAATGCCTTTGGACAAAAAAGACTGAGCAAGGGGATAAATGTAATTCTCTGGCAGCTTGGAGTATGGTATGTCAACCAAAACAAAGTGGCGGTCTTGGAATAATCAACCTTAGGATCCAGAGTGACGCACTGCTCCTCAAGTACCTACATAAGTTCTACAATCGCTATGATCTGCCATGGGTGGAGCTAATCTGGTCTTCCTATTACAACGACAAAATCCCACACGCGTCAGAGCCCTGTGGCTCTTTCTGGTGGCGTGACGTATTAAAACTCACACCAATATACAGAGGAATCTCAAAAGCAAATGTTCACACCGGCGACACAGTGCTTATGTGGAAGGATCTGTGGTTGGACAGCATACTTGCAGAAACATATCCACGAGCCTTGTCGTACACAATAAATGAAGATATATCAGTACGAAACTTCTTGGGATCCGTGTCGCTGCATGAAACGTTTCATCTACCACTCTCAGTTCAAGCGCATGAGGAGGTTCGAAAACTGCAACAAGAGGTTACCCACATAGGTAACAGCGAGGACCTGCACACTTTTGACACCTGGTCGTATTGCTGGGGATCTAAGGAATATTCTGCAAACCGATACTACAAATTTTATTTCAGAGATGTTATAGCCCACCAAACATACCGTTGGCTTTGGAAATCAAAAGTAACATTGAAAATCAAAATATTTGGTTGGCTCCTCCTCTTTGACCGCCTAAACACACGAAATATGCTCAAAAGGAGGCATTACAACATCGGTGAGGACTTCAACTGCATCTTGTGTGGTCAACAGATAGAAGAGGATGTGGAACATATGGTCTTCCATTGCACTTTCAGCAAGTCTTGTTGGTCCAAGTTAGGAATAACGTGGGGAGAGAATGGCTCCAGGCTCCAATGGATAAGCCAGGCAAAAAATAATTGGGACAGGCCCATGTTCATGGAAATATTTCTACAGGATGCTTGGAGTATCTAGAAGGAGAGAAACAATAAACACTTCAGAAGCATCACCCCCACTTACAACTCCTGGCTTACGAGATTCAAGAGTGACTTTTCCGTACTCCAGCATAGGGCTAGTGAGGACAAGAGGGATTTCATTCTCTCTTTTGTACAAAATATAACACCCACCTAGAATCCTTATGAATTAGACACACTCTAGCATAGACAGCCTTCCCTCCTCTCTCCCAAAGTGGAGTTTGAGCAACTTGTAAATATGTAATACCACTTGTACTATCCTCTTTTTGATTAATACAAACACAGTGGGAGCCTCTCCCACTGTATGAGTTCTCAAAAAAAAAAACTTGTAGATGCTTAAGTAACTAGGCCAGTAGGGTTAGGGTAGTAGTGTTTAACTAGAAATGTTAGGGCAGTAGGGTTTAACTAAATGTTAATTAGGGCTGTAGGGTTTAGTTTAGAGAAAAAATTCAATATAAAAATATAAATTTCTATTAGTGCTGCAAGTCCAGTAGGTTCTTAATTTTTACTGAATTTTTATTAGGACAGAAATTTAGGACATAATTTGAATTGAGTTCTAGGGTTCATAATTTGAAATTTAGGACATAAATTGAGTTCTAGGGTTCATAACTTTTATTAGGACAGCAATTTAGGAAAGAAATATGTAAAGGTTCTAGGTTTCTAGGGTTCATTCATCTATATTTGGTTTTTGAATTGAGTTTGAAAGAGCATGAGATTTGTGTAGATTTTCTTGAAGTGTCAAACACTAGGGAGATGCAAATTTGAAGTGGTCTTGTTATATGCAAATTCCTCAATAGTGTTTGCTCATGTATATCTACTGTTGTAGTTGCTCATGTACAGGTTCTTAAGTGGTTTTGTTATATGCAACATTGAAGTGGTTCGATTGTGCCCAGGTGACCTTTTTGTTGTTTGCAGGGAATGATTCCGAGTGGCCTATGTTTTGCCGGAATGTTGATTCATTTCCGTTCCGGCAAATTTCAGGCGCTTGATTTGTCCACTTTTTAGCAAAGGTCATGCCGAAATTTTCTGTGAATTTTGGCATGACTTGTGCTAGAAACTAGGACATATCGAGTGCCCGGGATTTGCCGTAACAGTAATGAATCAACATTTCGGCAAAATATAGGCCTTTTTTGTCATTATTCATTTTATTAGGTGTAGAATTAATTGACTAGACTTAATTGTAGGAAACATGGCTAGCAACAATGAAGGAGAGGGTTCTGGTAATTGCAACGTCTACGAGGCGGCGGACGAATAGTTGAACTATCTGGATGAGCAACGGTTGTTGCAGTACCCCCGTGTCACATCCGAGACTGAGACCGACACCGGCACCGACATCGAGACCGGCGCCGATGCTGGCGAATTAGCCGGTATAGAACCGAAACCGAAGAGGATACGGCGCCCAAACCAGCTCAGCACTACTAGACTGGTGGTCACGGAGATGGAACCCGGCAATTTCGAGCCCAAAGAGCCTGCGGAAGTGCGCATGTGCTACGGCAATCAAGTAGGCTGCATCCTACGGGAAACCGCCACCATCAACGATGAAAAATTAAAGAAGATACCAAATATGGAGCACTCCCTCCTAAAGAAGCTGCACTAGAGATTCTTGTTCCCGGGCCGAGATGAAATCAAATATACTCGACCGTGGGAAGACCCGACAATGAAGAAGATAAACAGATGCGCCATGGGCAAGTTTAGCGGCGCGTTGTCCGCATGGAAAGTAAGGGTGAAACATCAGATCATCGTCAAAAAGGAACCCTACTCCGAGATTGTAAAGGATAATCCGACAATTACGGAAGAGCAATTCAAAATATTCAAAAAGGCTTGCGCTGCCGAAGCTGCCAAAGAAAAGTCGAAGTACATGAAGGGGCTTCAAGAGAGGAACATGGGGTGCCATCGCCTCGGAAGCCGTGGTTACGCGGGGAAGAGGCCCATATGGGCCAAGGAGGACGCGAAACGCGAAAGTCTGGGGATCCTAGACCCCTTGGCGGAGTTCACCGTCCCGCATGAGTGTGGCGTCATCAGGGCCCGGTACCATTGGGACCCAGTCAACAAGGTTTTCGAAACGGACGCGGTCACGAAGGAGTTCATGAGACTGCTGGTAATTTTTATTTTACCCCCTAATTTTAGCTTCTGATCAATTCGACCACACATTTAGTCACATTTGTAAATGATCCACGTTCCTTTTGCAGAAAGAGCAGCACAGGTTTGTGGCCGAAAGTGACTCGCCGTCTGAGGCGTTGGCGAGGCCCAAGTGAGACACCCCATTCAACCGGGCCTTGAACATATTGAAAAGACTCCCGATGGGCACTCGGCCGTCGTATGGACGCGTGCACGGCGTCGGAGACGGCGCCACGTGGAAGCACTACTACCATGAGGACGCCGAGGAGAGAAAGCAAAGACGGAGGTTAAATGAAATAAACATCGACAAGAAGGTTGAGCTTGCGGTCGGTAAGAAATCAGCTGAGACCAAAGAAGAGATACGACCTGAGTTGCTGAACGAGGCAGTCAAAGCAGCGGTAGTTGCCGCAAGAGAGGAAATGGTATCTTTGATTGCTAACCGGATTCTGGCTGTCATCAATTGGACCAAGCAAAATCCAGATAAAGAGGCAGCGGACTTTCCCCTTCCCAACTTCGTCGGAAGCAGCTCGTTTAGCGTTGCACCAGCACCTGCTCCCGCACCTGAGGGTAGCAGCCCATCCTTCGTCTCTTGCGTGCTCCACGGGGCTTCGTCTTTGGCTGAGCTAGATGCCCTCACGGTAACTACCTGTCACATCGGCCCTCTTCAATATATGTATAAAATCATGTTTCCGTTGCCTTTCGGATGTCTCACGTCCCAGACATGTCTTTGCAGGCCGATGTAACCCCGTGCACCATACTGTACACCATCAGGGGCCAGAAGGTGGATGTGGGAAAGGCGACGACAATGAAGCCGAAGGAACAATTGTTCCACAGCCGACCGATCCCCCTGGCGTCTTCAAGGTTTCCATGGCCAGTGTGACGCCCTCGGCTCAATCATGCATTAATCATACACGCAAATACACACGATCAAGCCTAAGGACTCACTTGAAGATATCACAACACTACTCTAGACACAAATTAAAATAATACAAGCTTTATATTACAAGCCAGTGGCCTCGAGGTCTCGAATACATAAGCTCGCTTACAAGCGTTAGCGGAAGCATCAGATATCTGAGTACACATATAAAAGAGAGACAGATAAGCCATTAAGAAGGCGGGGCAAAACAAAAGCTACGATCGAAAAGGCGCAGGCCTCCTGCCTGGGACCCTCCAATCCTACGCTTGGTCGTCAGCCAACTCGTAGAAATAGCCACCCTCGGGGTAGTAGTAGTGATCGTCGGCGGGAGCAGCTGTCTCCTGGGCTCCGTCATCCGGTTGCATCAAAACGGATACGGGAAAAAAGAGGGAGCAAAGCAACCGTGAGTACTCATCCAAAGTACTCAGCAAGCAAGGATCTACACTACATATGCACTGTTATCAAAGGGAAAGGCTGTATATGTGGTCTAGGCTGCAGAAATGCCAGAATAGAGGGAAGGCCTAGTCCTATCGAAGACTAGCATCTTCAGCGGTCTTGCAGCATTAGAAGAGTGTAGATTAGCACAATATATAGTAGTAGTAGTGATCATCCTCGCCCAGAGATCCTTCCTCGACTCCCTGCGAGAAAGCAATCCCAGAGCCATACTATCCATTTCTCATAACAAGTATCCAGTTCTAGTTGTATCGATCGGGATACAACTCCAAGTGTCCGTTACCGAGGATCCGGCTATGCATAGATTAGTTCTTCCCTGCAGGGGTGCACCAACTTACCCACCACGCTCGCTTAACTCCGGCCGGACACACTTTTCTGGGTCATGCCCGGCCTCGGCTAAACAACACGCCGCAGCCCTACCTAAAGCTCAGCAGAGAGGTCCCCGTCGGTCTATATCCTAAGCGCTCAGGGGTCTTGGGCCATCGCCCTGTGCACTCCGGGTCGTTGCGTGCAGGGTGGATACCAGCGCCATCGACACGATCCGACCCAGCCGCCATGCTGAACTAGACATCTGACAGAGCTTTCGGCTGATGCATACGACGTAGAGTACCCATATTTATTCCCGCGTGATGGTTAGTGCTATCGGGCTAAAGGCCCACTCAGATCAAATATCCAAATCGTTAGTGCATTGGTAGCGTGCGGTAACGAGCAGAGACTCACGATCGATGTGACCCCGTCGCCCCGTCTCGAGGACTTGCGGCAAGGGCTAAGAATGCCCGGCCACGCCTCGTAATTATCTCTCGGGTACCCTCCAGGTCAACCTGACTTCCCATCACTCGCGGGTACCCCTCAGGGCCGACCCGATGTCATCATGGTTCTATGTTAAGTCAAAGTAACCGTGTGTCCAAACACCAGGGAGAAACCTGAGGAATCACCCTCGATGGATCCCACCTGATGTAGTCGTCAAGGTGAACTTAGGAGGAATCACCCTCGAGGTTAACACTTGAGGTGTTGTACGACGGTGTCGTTATCGGGAGTGGTGAAGGAGGAATCATCCTTGATGACCATGACCGAATAGCTACTCTACAAAGTTAACATCAGAAGTGCTAAACGAGGTAACACCCTCGGCACTTGATAGTAACGCTGCAGTGTCATACAACTAAGGGGGTGATATGCGGTGCCGGCGCCTGGTTGTCGATCACGTTGATCGAGTCATCTGATAATCCAGCGGGGGCAACTGGGTCAAAGTGGGGTCTCTGGTGGGTCTCTATCTAGCTTATACTAAGCAGTTTAGGATAATCAGGTAGGTATCAACAGCAGTTATGAAAACAGGCGATGCATCAGAAATAGGATAAGCAGTAGCAGCAACCATTTCTAATGCAAGCATAAGAGAGAAAGAATAGGCGATATCGGCATGTTCAAGGGGGGTGCTTGCCTGGAAGCTCTGCGGCAAGAGAAGGGTCGTCAACAGTGTAGTCGAACTCCGGAGCTGCGTCGGTCTCGGGGACTATGTCGGTACCGGGGTCTACCGAGAGAGAAGAAGGGGAGGAAACAGATAAATACACAGCAAACATATGCAACACAGAGCATGTCATGCTATGGTGCAGTGCAGGGTTGCCTAAAAGCATGTCTAAGTCATATTAGTTATTTTAGGATTTAAGTTGGATTTATTAACCTGTATATATGCACTATTCATCAACTGGAAATGGGTAAAAAGTTACGGGTTCACCTCCGTAGAGGGTCCCGACACGGAAACAGATGGCATGGTTGGGTTCATCTCGTCGTTCTGAGCAACTTTCATATATAAAGTTTTTCATTCTGAACTACGGTTTAATTTCTACGAATTTTCAAAGATTAAAGCATTTTCTGGAATTATTCAAAATAACAGAAAAGGTTTATTGCGTCAGCATGATGTCACAGTGACATCAGCAGTCAACATGGCGGCTCACCAGGTCAAACCTGACCAGTGGGTCCCACATGGCAGTGACAGAAGCTTAACTGAGTTTAATTAAAACTAAACAGAGACTAATTAGCTACTGGGCCCCACATGTCAGTGACAGATTGGGATAATTAATTAAGTTTAATTAACGAAGGGGCCCACACGTCAGTGTCTCTGTGTGAACAGTGACCAGCGTTGACTAAAGTCAACGTGGTCAAACGGTGGACGGGGCCCACTGGCAGACTCATAGGGGTGGGCCCCACGCGTCCACATCGGCGGGCGGTGCCGGAGACGCGCTGGCGACCATTTTCGCGGCGGCCGATCGCCGGAGAGGCTTGGGTTTCCGCTACAGAGCGCCAAATCGCGTGTTTTAACTTGCGTTCGAAAGATGACGCTGTCGCGCGTCGAATGGAGCCACTGGACCGACCGGAGATGGCCGTGGCAAAGAGCTGCAACGTCGCCGGCGGCGGTGATCTACGGTGGCTCGGTGAAAACGAGAAACTAGCGCGCGCGAGCGATCTAAAGCGCTAGGCCGCACCACTGGAGTGCCCCGAGCACGGTGGCGTGCTCGAACGGCCACGGCAAAGACTACAGCGACGACGGTGAGCTTCGCGGTGGAGTCGAGCTCGGCCATCCACGGCGGCGACGCTAGGCGCAACAGAACGAGGAGAAGGCAGGGGGAGAACGTGCGGTGCTCACCGTGCGGGCTCAAGTAGGCCCCTTGGGTGAACGGGAGCGCAGAGGGGGCCGCGGTCGTCGGAGATCACCGGCGACAGAGAGATCGGCGCCGAGCTCGATCCCGCCCGTGCGGTCCTCTCCGAGCAGGATGGCGGGTGGTGGACGACGTGGTCGAACGGGGCGGAGACGACGGGCACGGCGGAGACGCGAACGGACGCCGGTGGCTGCGACGGTGACAGCGGCGCGTCGGCGGTCGCGCTCGGGCAGAGAGGGGAGGAAGCGAGCTGGCGAGAGAGAGGGCAAATGGATGAGGACGGTGACGAGGCTGAGCGGCTTCGGCCTTATCCTCTCGCCCGTCCTCAGGCGTCGCCGTGTCGGCATTTGGCCGGTGCGCGCGCTCGCGCCCACGGCGGCGTCGACACGCGGGGAGAGAGGGAGAGAGAGAAGCGAGACGGCGCTATGGGCTGGGCCGCACTGTGGACTTAGGCCCAGTTCACAGTAGCGTTTTTCTTTTTCCCGTTTTCTTTTTCTGTTTTCTTTTTCCAGTAGCATTTTGCAATTAAATTAGCCATCAGATGGCCTTGCAAAAATAAGCAACTGGCAGAAACAAATTCTAGGGAAAATGATGCACTGCCACAAGAAGTTTGGGGAGTTTTGGAATCCATTTGAATTTTTCAAAAATGGAAATGGCATTTAAAGTGCTGTCTTGGCACAGTTCAAATGCTTCTGCTCAAATAGCATTTAGGTGATGGTGTTTTCCTTAACAACAATTTATTTTGGAATATTTGCTAGATGATGAACATTTTTCCAGCAACTTTTGTGCAAATTGAAATTTCACTTTGAATTTGAATTGGATTCAGAGAAGGAATTTGAAATGAGATATTAATCCAATATGATTAAGCTTTGTAAATCAAGATGACTTGGTACTGATCATAAGGGATTACTGTAGTGTGATGTTGGGGATGTTACAGCCAGTGTCAAACCGGGCCACGAGGATTTGGCTCCTCTGGTAGCACTAGGGGGAGATGACGACGAGACCCCGCGGCGGCTTGGAGATTGCAATAGTTGGGTCCTGTTGTGGCCGAAGAGTCTGCTTCGTCTGGAGGCGGCCGGGAGCACACCCATGACCAAGCAGTTTCTTTTGTAGTTTCATTTTCTTCTTTCTTGAGTCATAGGAACCACCGAACTGTTAAGTGGGGTCAATGTGAACAAAGTCAGAAGACTGGCGTGATGCTCAACCAAAATCCTATGTCTTCGAGTGAAGACAATGAGAGAAAATCTTATCTAGAGCTGGATGAGTCAGCTTTGCTTGTAGCCCAAGTCAAGCTGCCGCGTGTGTTTGAAATCCGACTGTTGGACACGTGTCGGTTCCTTAGTGACCAAGGGTCATTTCAGATATATCATGTCGGGTTGCCTCCTGGCTATAAATAGTCCACCCCCTACACCGTAAATTGGTGGCTGCTCAGAGTTAGTGCACGGCTTTTATCGTTTGAGAGAAACCCACCTCCGAAGCCTTTGAGAGAAATCCTTGCGAGGACAAAACCCAAAACACCCAAAGCCCAAAGAGTGTTGGCATCACTGAAGTCTTTCTGTCCGCGTGATTTGAAGACTTATTACACTTGAGGAGTCTGTATCCTCCAGCCGGTTAGGCGTCACGTTCTGAGGATCTAAGAGTCATTGCTGATCGCCGGTGAACGAAGTCTGTGAAGGTTTGGAAGTCTACCTTGAAGACTTACCAGAGTGATTGGGCGAGGATTAAGGATCCTTAGCTCAAGGGGAATAAGGTGAAGACGTGGTCTTCTGAGTTCAATCTCAGCCTCCCTAACCAGCCATACAGTTGTCACAGCAACTGGAACTGGTCTACCAAATCCTTGTCTTCACCAAGCAACTGATTTTATCCCCTACCTTCTTTACATTTCAGTTTGTCTTGGTGAAGTCATTGCTAGCTTGCCTAATTAGTTTGACTTCATTGTGTGAAGACTTTCATCTATTTGGCGTCATACTGTCTTCCCATTCCGATCTATTCTACCTAGCTGCTATTAGTCTTCGTGCTTTCATTGTACTATTTAATTGACTATGGCCTGTCTAGCGTACCTTATCTTCCGCTGCATATCGTATAGGTGTTGTTTAGTTGTCTGTCTTCGAAGATCTTGCATCTTTTGAAGACTTTCATAAAAATCGCTATCCCCCCTAGTCGATAACAAACACTTTCACTTAAAAAAAGAATGAGTGAAATATGTTTTTGAGTGAAAGTTAATTGAAACTAAAAAATTATATTTGTGACGATGAGTGGACAAATATTCAAAAGAAACCTATTTCAAAAGAAGTATGTAACACAAACCTATTTCACTAGAAATAAGTGAAACAAACCTATTTCACACGTTTCATATGTTGAATTTTTTTTTTGTAAAATATTTGGACGAGTGAAATATGTGTGGGGACTACATACTTAGAACAAAACGAAAGAGTAAAACGTGTTTTTAAGTGAAATAAGTTACTGAGACTGGAAGATTATATTTGTGAAGATGAGTTACTGAACTAAGTTACTGAAACAGGAAGATTATATTTGTGAACAATTATTCGAAAGAAACCTATTTGGAAAAAAATGTGAAACAAACCTATTTCACATTCCATATGTTGAAACTTTTGTGAAATAGGTGGATGAGTGAAACCTGTGTCGGGACTTCTTAGAACGACACAAATGCATGGAATGGGTTAATCGAAACTGAAAAATGATATTAGTTGTAACATTTCAACCCACCTATATCACTTATTCAATTTTTAGTGTGCGAAACAGCTTATAACAATACCAATGAGTGAAATACGTTTTTGAATTTAGTGAAACTGGTTCCTTGAAATGAGTAAAAGCGGTTATTATCTATGATGAAATCATTTTTTTAATGAGTGAAATATATATTTTTTAAATGAGCACAATCACTTTTTCGAGATGGGTGATTTTTTTTAGTTGAGTGAAATATGCTATTTGGAATTGGTGAAATAAAATTAGTTGAAATGTATCGAATATTGAACTTATTTTAAATGTTTTGCCGCGAGTAATTCAAATATATAAAAATATCAATAGGATTTATATTACCAATAGGATTTAGTTTTTTTAGAGGCAAAACTCCCTCCAATTTATTGGTTAACGTTCATACGGATACAATTTAAATCTGGGGGTTGGATAAGCCACACATGGCGCCCCTCCGACAAGCCTAGAACGAATTTTGCGAGGTTATGTGCCTCCACATTTGTACCTATACCTTCAAAGATGAAAGAGCAGGTTTCGAAATTAGCCGCGATGGACTTTATATCTTTTACAATGATGCCGTGTAATCCTCCTGTGCCATTATTGATATCCTCCACCACTCCTTTGCAATCCAATGCCACCAAAATTTTGGAGATGTTGAGATCTAGAGCAAGATACAATGCTTATCGGCATTCAATTGCTTCAAGAGTCGTTGGGTCCTTCACGCCTGGTAGTAGCAGTGTTGGTGATCCCATGTACATCCCCGTTGAGGCTCTGCATACAGGAGATGATGAGCCGCGAGGGGATGTCCTCGAGACCGCACCGTGCACTCGTATTTTTGCAATTCCATCTGGTGGTGGGAGCCACCCTATAGGTACCTGCGCCTGCTGAACATGCCTCCTTGTTGTGGGTGTTGGCTTGCAAACATCAACCTCGGCAATATATTTCAGGATAAAAAGATGCGAAGACAAAGGGCTCTGAAAGATTTGCTCATGTAGGGCCTTCCTCCTCAAATGCCATATTGCCCATAGGGTGACGAAAACCACATGCGGTTGCGTCTCGATGAGGATAAAAATCCACCTTCTAGCATCCGGCTCATGAGTGTTCAACAAAACTTCATACATAGAACACACACATTAAAACACGCTTACATACATCCAATTCAGAAAGAGTTAGAATATTTTAAAATTTAGAATGGAGGGAGTAAAACATACGAGAAGTGGCATTCGTAAACTGGCCAGTTTACGTCCTAAAATGGGATTGAGGACTCTAAATATACTTTTTGACACAAGATTAAACCAAATAAAAATTTAATGAAGAAGGGTAGATATTTGTAGAAGTTAAATGGACGAAAGTGGACTTTCTCCATGAAAAATACTGAAAGGTTACGTACGTTCAAAGTATGCATTATCTCTACCTAATAATAAAGAGGTTATTGCTTCTTACCACCGTAATTTCGTCCGTTTTTCGTTCGTCCGTCGTCCGTCCACTTTGTCTATATTATTTTCTATATCCAAGATGGCACTAATCTTACGCCCTAATTTCTAGCAAAATTTACAGATCGTATATAAAAGAAAGTGTTGGACCCATGGGCCTACATGATTTACAGATCGTATTGGGCTCCATCACGTGCTTCCTTAGTACGTCGAGTACGTCGTGTGTTTCATCGTCCGTACCCCCTTCTCTCCGCACGCTGAAAATTTCATACTCATGTGTCCTTGTCAGCTTCCAATGTGAAGAACAAAATAAAAAATTGGAATCCAATCCCTATATGACTCTATGGGGACAAGACAAGATATAAGCTCATCGATTTTCCTCCTGAAATCGCACAACCAGAACATATCAAATTAGAAGAGAAGAACTTGAGATCCGCCGGTTGCAACCAGCTACTGGAGGGCGAGCAGAAGGGATCCTTGAGGCCGCTGACCCGAGGCTAGCCGCCCGCGAGGCGAGTTCGACAAGGGCGTCGCAGAGTGGTTCCTTCTACTGGGCCTAGCATGCCACGGCGCTGACGGGGGAGAATAACAATGGATGACGGCGGCAAGAAGCCGGCAGAAGTGGGTGGCCGGATGGCCGTATGAGCGGGCGGACGACGCGGCTGAGGTGGTGGTGACGGTCGTACTCAGGAGAGCTTCGGGGAGGAGTTGGATGGGGTGGAGCGGCCTGCTGGTGGACCACGACAGGGTCGACGAGATGCCGACTAGATAGGTGAGTCTGCCATGGGATGGTGCCTCCTCAATCGGCTGGGGTTGACGGACGCGACAACAAAGCCGGATCGATCAGGAGGATAGCCGCTGTTCTCCCGCTCCCGAGGTGTGCGCGCGCCCCAACCCTTGATGATTTGTTATCCCTGTCTCTCGCGATGGCGGACTACGTTTGCAGAAGATTTTGCTAGATGCCCGATGCGGTTGGTGTTTTGTTTCTCGAAAGCTAACAGGTGCCCTGGTCATTCTTTGAAATCTTGTGAAGGATGACCTTCCAAATAAGAATAATGATCAAAGGCTTGGTAAAGATACACGAAGGGAATCATACACTCCCAGGAGCAGATAATGATTCGTCATGCGTTAAGCATGAAGGTCGATCCTTCCATCATAGTTGCTGGTGTTAGCAGCACCTTATGCCTCATGATCCATATGCACCTATACGAGTCTGCATGCTCTAGATTTTGAGGTACGCATTAATACAAGTCGACTGTCACTTTTGTCCTCACATTGTGCTATCATATTTAGTGCTGCCGCACAAGTCATGGATTATTCTCTTCAAGATTCTATTTTGAACACTTGCAGGTATGGTGGTTTTGTGTTGCAACAAACTTGACTAGGATTAGTATATTGATAAAAGTAGGTTGCAATATTCACATTTTTTTAACTGATAAATGTTCAGGATTTATAATTCACTACCGGAATAACCTTATATGCCTACGGCCTTATCTATGCCGACGGCTGCCGTAGGCATAGATAGAGCTATGCCGACGGCCTTGGGAATACCGTCGGCATAGCTCCATCTATGCCTACGGCAGCCGTAGGCATAATAAGGCCGTCGGCATATATCGATCTATGCCTACGGCAGCCGTAGGCATAGTTAGGCCGTCGGCATAGAGATGGCCCTGGTGGCCCGGGGACAGACGGCGGGCTGACGCCGTCAAATCTATGCCGACGGCCCTGACGGTGGCCGTCGGCATAAATATCATCTGTTTTTTTTTACTAGGAGCTGCCACGTCGCAGAGCTATGCCGACGGCAAAGCCGTAGGCATAGTTTTCCATATATGCCTACGGCAAGGCCGTAGGCATAGCCCCGCCACGTGGCGCCTCCTGGTAGCCCGAGAACTATGCCTACGGCATGGTCGTAGGCATAGATATCATCTGTTTTTATTTTAAATTATTTTTATTTTTTCAAAGTTAAAATTTGAATGATTTAAATCAACTTATCTAAACTTAAACATACACAAATTATACATCGATGTGGGGTGAATTTTTCATGGATTATGAATATCCAGTTTGTTTTTTTGTTTTTATTATGTTAGAAATGGACCTCATGTACTTCTGCATATAGGTCTTTATACTTTGTTAAAATCATAGTAATTGATACTGGATCGATTTTGAGAATTTTATAGGGTTTTTATCAGAATCTTGAAAGGATTCTGTTGCTGCTATGTTTCAAATTTGAACAAACTTAAATTATGTTTGCTTCAAATTTACAGAAAACACCCTTTTGTTTTGAATTTTTTGATATTTTTCATTCCTTGGCCAATCGAGACAAATTTTATATCTACATCATCAGATTATTTCAAGGATTGTGGTGGTAGGCGCAAACACCCGGCAACCGGCTCCGGAGTGTGACCCCTTCATGGACGATGATGCCGTCGGCACTTGAAGGGGGAAAACGGCCACGTTGGGTCGACACGGAGGGAATCTTGGTGGGGTTGGCCCAAACTTGTTCTCAAGTGTTCCTATGGGCTGACCATACACAACCAGGTGAAACGTCCATTGGTCAAATCCCGTCCAGCGAAAGTCAAGGCGAGATCTCTGGGTCAACTGGTCCAGGGTTAGGCCGGCCGGGGGCCTTGGGGGGTAGCAATGCCACCAGAGCATCGCGCTGGGTCCTCGTACTGTTTAAGGTGTGGTGTCATGTCTGAAGAGGCAATTCGCGGCTCGTGTGAGCCCCCCCCCCCCTCACGGACGACAATGAAATCGAAGTAATCCCTCTGCGGTTTTGGCGTTGCATGAATATTTCTGAACACTCGGAGCATGATCAATTCATGAAATTTTTACACAGTGCAGACACATGTGATATAATAGGCGTGGCATTTCTATATTTTTTAAAGATGCAAGAGTATGTGAAAAAAATGGCCCACTACGGATTGTTCTTCGCGTGTCTACGAGTGTGGCCAGGGGCCTTCGGGGCTAGCTATGCCACCAAATCTTGCGCTGGGTCCTCTTAAATATGGAAATGTTGGTGTCAGGTGCAAACACCGTATGCGGCTCCAGAGTGTGACCCCCTTCACGGAAGGTGCTTCCGCTGGCACTTGGAGGGGGGAAACGGCCGCGTCGGGTCGACACGAGGGGGATCCGATGGTGGGTTGGGCCCAGACCTTGTTCTGAAATTTCCTATGGGCTGGCCTACAAACCAGGTGGAAAGTCTGTGGTCAAAGGCCGTCCGGTGAATGTCAAAGGCCTAGATCTCCGGGTCAACGGGGCTACGGTTAGGTCGGTGCGGGGGCCTGGTGCAATGCCACCAAAACATGCATTTGTGTCTTAATTATGTATCAAGTGTGATGGAGGGTTGAAATAGCAACGGAGCAACGGGCAGCACACTTCCTTCACAAAACGGACACGTTCTCTCTCGATAACCAGATACTACCTTAGAGATGGTGTAGTTTACAAGCGGCCTCCGGTCAGGCTTCTGTGAAACATGCTCAAACTTTTACCACACCCTACAAGGGCCAGATGACACACCATGCCAGGTCCCGAGGATTTCCGGCATCGTATGGTTTCCGTGGATTTTAACGGCTAGATCTGGCATGGCGCCGAGGTACATTCGCCTCCCGGTGGTGGGGCATGCCCCTCCTGGGTTGCACTAGGCCTACACATACTGCAAAGACATCATATATGATTTGACAAAACCATCTTGGACATCAGTTCAGGTGCCCGCCTTGCAGATCTGCAATTTCCTGCATTTGACAAACCACGGAGGTGCAGTTTACAAGCGACCTCCGGTCAGGCTTCTGCCAAACGCGCTAACCTAAAACTTCACCGCACCCTAAAGGGCCCTATGACGACACCGTGCAAGGTCCCGAGGCAATCACGCTCGGAGTGTGGCCCCCCTCACGGACGGCGATGACACTGAAGTAATGTTTGCAGTTTTTGGTGTTGCATGAATATTCTTGAACACTCAGAGCGTGTCAATTCAGTGTCATCCCGCACGCAGCTTCGGAGTGTGACCCCCATCACGGATGGCACTGCCGCCAGCACTTGGAGGGGGGGGAAACAACCACGTCGGGTCGACAGGGAGGAATTTTGTGGTGGGTTGGGCCCGGACCTTGTTCTGTAGAGTTCGTATGGGATGACCTATCACAACCAATGGAAAAGAAACGTGGTTAAAGTCCGTCCGGCGAAAGTCAAGGCCTAGATCTTCAGGTAAACGAGGCCAGGTTAGGGCGGTCGGTGGGCCTTGGGGGGTAGCAATGCACCAAGTGTGGTGGGATATTTAAATAGGCAATATGCAGCTCGAAGTGTGTGGATCCTCTCACATGTCGAATGTGTTGGTGGCAGGTGTGACCACCTGGCACGCGACTCCGAAGTGTGACCCCTTCATGGATGACACTGTCGTCAGCACTTGGAGGGGGAAATGGCCACGTCGGGTCAGCCCGAAGGCAATCTTGTGGTGGGTTGGGCTAATAACTTGGTCTGACATGTTCACATGGCTGAGCTATCACAACTAGATTCCGAGCCGGAAGAGGCCCACAACATGATATCTCGTGGAACAGTGTACTCGCCGTGCATCACCCACCCATCGCGGGGAGGAAGATCTATGATGTTGACTGTAAACACCGAGTGGTTAGCCACAGTAATCCCATTTTGATAATGCCAAGTCAGCATGATTAACAGTGCATGATCATCATTAACATCATATTGATTTCAACTCCTAACTCAAATTCAAATTTAAATGAAAGTGGAAAATAAAAGTTGTCCAACATAGAAACTAAATTGTTCATTAAATAGCAAATAGATCAGAGGCAATTCAAAAATTGAAACCAACATCATTGGAGTTGGATAAGTGACTCAGTCTCCTCAAACAGTGGCTGAAAATAATATTTAGTAACCTTTTAATTTATTTAAAACAAATAAGAAATGATGTTTTGCCCAAACTAATTTAGGTGTTAGGGAATAAGGCACTGGTATTTATGGACTAGGTCTCCTTTTTACAAAAGTCTTGTGTGCCAAACAATTAGCCAAGACAGAAAAGAAAAAGAAACAGAAAAAAAGGAAAAGGGGAAAAGCCTAAAGAAATACTGTGCACTAAGCCTACTGCACACGCCGCGGCCCAGCCCACCCCGCGCCGTCTCCCTCCTCCCGCACTGCTCACGCGTGCCCGCTGTCGAACACACAGCACGCACGCACGCCCCGCCACCCCGGCCCCCCTCTCTTCCCGTCGACAGCGCGCGCTTCGCTCGCCGTGGATAAAGGCAGCGCCCAGCGCTTCCCCGGCCCCCCTGGCCACTCCACCTCTTTCCCTCTCTGCTTCCCCTCACCCGAGCCGCCCCCCCGTCGCCGTCGATCGCCGTAGCCGTGGCCAGTCTTCCGTTCGTCCCGGCAAGTCCAACAGCTGCCGTGGTCCTCTGCTTCCCCTACACCACTGGATCGAGCCCGGAGCCCCTCGCATCGCCGCATTCTTCTTCTTCTCCGGCTCGGCCACCCATCGTCCTCGCCGTTGATCACGACGCGCCGGTCCTCCCCGAGCTGTAGACCCCAGCCCTGATGAGCTTCCCATGGGCCCCAGATGCTGCTTGACCTCTTGAGCGCTCCAGTAGCGGTTGTAACGACGCGACGCCGGGGTGTCGGGGTGGCCACGGGGTTGGGTGTACGAGCACCACTCGCGCTCATCGCGCCCCGTAGACCCCGCCCAGCCCCTCGCTTCGCTCGCTTGTCATGCTGCAAACGCGTTTGCCACCGCACCAGACCGCGCCGTCGCCTCCGTCGTTGCCGGCGCGTTTCCGGCGACCTGACTAGCCCGCACATGATGAGGCTGCGTTCCGTGCCGTTCGAACAGGCAAGCCACGGCCCCGGAGACGCCCTGAGGGCGAAACCGAGCTCGCCACCGCGTCTGGGCCATCCGGCGCGACTCCGGCGGCGGTCTGACGTGGCACCACGGGCCCATGGCCCAGCCACTGACTCTGGGCCCCACTGGGTCCCGTTGACTTAGTCCACGCTGACTGGGCAGGGCCCAGTCATGACAGTCTGGGACCCACTGGTCCTGACGTCATGCTGCGTCATGCTGACGTCAGCAAACACTGTTTCGGATAATGTTAATTTAAAATAATTAATTAATTCCAGAAATTAATAAAAACTTTAGAAAATCATATCTTTTAATCCGTAACTCCGATCGAAGATCGAAAACTTTTATACATGAAAGTGTCGAAACGACGAGACGAATCCGACATACGCGGTCCGTTCGTCCGTCACGCGTCCCTAACTATCCGAACGTGCAACCGTTCCCTCTTATGCTGTCCGATAATTACAAAGACCCGGGAAATATCGTCAGATATTCTCGCTCTGTCTGATACTTGTAGTACCCAGCGTTAGACTACTCCTAGCACCGTGTATCGTATTTGTCATGCTCATGTTTGCTCTATATTTATATCTTTTTCCTCCCCCTCTTCTCTCTCGATAGAGCGCGGTACCGACGCAGCTCCGGAGTTCGACGACCCCCTGAAGACCTTGCCCTCGCCTGAGCACCCAGGCAAAGCCCCCCCCTTTGATCATCCGATAGCCCATTCTATTTCTCATGCTTGCATTAGAATGCTGCTGCTGCTGTGCTTTACCTATTCTGATGCATAGCCTGTTCATTGTAACCTGCTGTTGATAATTACCTTGCATATCATAAACTGTTTTAGTCTAGGCTGGGTAAGACCTATCAGTGACCCCACTTATCTCCCGACTGCCGCGCTGGATCGTCAGAAGACCGATCAACGGGAATTGAAGACCAGGACCGACACCGCACATCAACCCCCCTTAGTTGTAAGACGACACTGCAGCGGTTACTATCGAGTGCCGAGGGTGAAACCTCATGTAGCAACTTCTGATGTTAACTCTGTAGAGTAGCTATTCGTCGTGGTCATCGAGGGTGATCCTCCTTCGCCACTTCCGGTAACGACGCTGTGTGCAACACATCAATGTGAACCATCGAGGGTGAATCCTCCGAGTTCACCTTGACAGACACATCGAGTAGGAATTCAACGAGGGTGATACCTCGGCATTACCCCTGATGTTATGGAACACACGGATACTTGGACTTTACACTTTTCCTTGGATAGGCAGGTCGGCCCTGAGGGGTACGTGTGCGCCTGAGAGGCGAGTGTTGTGAAGAGGGTGCCTGTGTGGTCTCCGAGTGGTGAATACGAGGCGCGGCCCGGGCATTCTTACCCTTGCAGCAAGTCCTCGAGACGGGGCGACGGGGTCACTCTTTCGTGAGTTCTGCTCGTTACCACAAGCCCAGTCCTAACGATTGGATATTTGATCCGAGCAGGCCTCTGTCTGATAGCACTAACCATCACGTGAGCATAGTATGGGCGTTCTGATCGTAGCATCAGCCGACAGTTCTGTCAGACGTCCAGTTCAGCATTGTGGCACGGTCGGATCGTACCGACCCTCCAGGCGGTGCTGGTATCCACCCTGCACACAACCGACCCGGAGTGCACAGGGCGATGGCCCAAGACCCCTGAGTGCTTAGGATATAGACCGGCGGGACCTCTCTGCAGCTTTAGGTAGGGCTGCGGTGTGTCGTTGGTGTGGGCCGACCCGGCCGGGCTGACCCAGAAGTGTGTCCGGCGGAGTTAATCGAGCATGTTGGGTAAGTTGGTGCACCCTGCAGGGAAAACTACTTCTATCGATAGCCTGTCCACGGTGAAACGGACACCTCGGAGTTTGTATCCCGATCGATACAACTAGAACTGGATACCTGTGATGAGACCTGTATGTATGGCTCTGGGATTGTTGCTCGTAGGGAGTCGAGAAGGGATCTCCGACGAGGTTGATGACTGTATGGTCTCGGGATTGCTTTCTCGCTAGGTAGTCGACGAAAGGATCTCTGGGTGAGTGTGAGAACTTAATGATACTGCTTTACCTTATACCCATCGAACTGTTCTACTCTCTTCTACTGCTGCAAGGACCACTGAAAGATGCTAGTTCTTCGTAGGATGTCTTCTCTCTATAAATCTGGCATTTTGCGGGACACCCAGTCCAACATATACAGCCCTCCCTTTGAAAATGTTTGCATTATGTATGTAGACCTTGCTATGTGAGTACTCTCTGCAGTACTCACGGTTGCTTGTTTTCTTTTTCCCCGTATCAGTTTGTCGTGCCCAGAGGACGGAGCCCCCCTTGAGACAATGGCCCCGTCGATCGTCTACTACTACCCAAGGATGGATACCACTACGAGTTGATCTGACACCAGGCGTAGGATCGGAGGGTCCCAGGCGGAGGCCTGCGCCTTTCGATCGTAGGTTTATTTTTGCCCCGCCTTCAAGGCTTGTTATTGCCCTTTTATTTGTACTCAGATTCTGAGACTTCCCGTGACGCTTGTGTAGCCATCGAGCTATGTATTCGAGCCCTCTGGCTTGTAATATAAAGCTTGTATGACTTTATTTATGTTTTAAGAGTGTGTGTTGTGATAACTTCCCGTGAGTCCTTAGGCTTGATCGTGGTTGCATTTGCGTGTATGATTAGTGCACGTTGGGCCAGTGGGGCGTCACAAGTTGGTATCAGAGCCGACTGCCTCTAGGAATTCCCCTTCCTAACTTTGGCCGAAGTGAGTCTATAATCGAAAATTGTTGTTACTACTCTTGGCTGTGGGCTTACGGCGCCCCACGTCGCCAATTGGGTGGTGGTATTAGTATCTTTATACCTCCCGACCTTTACTCTGGCACCTCTGTAACCTCTCTCTCTATTCGGGTTAAAATTTTACTAACTCCAACATTAGATCTCGTAATTCTCGTCACCCCGGGAGTTGGATTCTGTGCGATTTCCCTGACATTGATCTGATTAGTCCTGATAATCATTTTCCTTTCCATTGTTTTTGTTTAACCTTTCTCTCCGAGATCGGTTATACTTCTCCTTGTCTTTGACAATCATGAGTTTCCTCTGTTCAGATGGATCGTTTGT